>CM060964.1:283728464-284098464 GCA_030765045.1 Tenodera sinensis | reverse complement strand
GTGCAATTAACAAAATTTTAATGCTTGCCTTAGATGCAATTACTTCCCCCGTACTTGGAAACAAACCAAGGTTATAATGCTACTAAAACCAGGGAAGAGCACCAGACACCCTCAAAATGACTGATCCATTAGTCACCTGTCTAGCATTGGAAAACTGTTTGAAAGACCTATACTTTTCAGTTGAACAAACAAATTTCGGAACAGCAGGAACTGTTCAACGTACAATTTGACTTTAGAAAATGTCATTCTACTGAACTACAGCTACTCGTTGATGACATCACTGAGCAGCTTAACAATGGAGCTTCCACGCTGGCACTATTTTAGACGCAAAAGCTGCATTTGATCGGTGCTGGCACGATGGCCTAATTGCATTAACATTTTCCCAGCCTTCGAAATATTTAGTTTTAATTCATAGTTTTTGTTTTAGAAAATAGCCACTTCTACGTTCAAGTGGGTCGTTCCTCCTTACATGAGCAAATGATGCAAGCTGGCGTGCCACAAGGGGAGTAATGTCCCTATTTTTGTATGTTCTATTTACAAATGACTTTTCCGTGGACGACACATGCAAAGGTGGCAATGTACGCTGACGACATTGCAATATACAACCACCATAGAATTCCTCGTTTTGGGCTCCTCGAAATGCAGTGGTATACTGACCATTTCCTTCCATGGCTACATGGATGGAAAATGGAAATTAATACAAATAAATGCCAGCTCATCTATTTCACAAAAGGGTGCATTTTCCACCAATGAATCTCACAGTCGGCGGTCAAAGGTTGCACTATCGTCAGCAAGTGAAATACTTGGGAGTCATCTTAGACCAACGAATTTCTTGGAACGCCCACCTTACAAATGCTGCCAACAAAGGGCGCCAACGCTTAAAGATGTGCGACTCCGTCTTCAATTGCAAGGAATTACGGGCCCGCTCCGCAATTTTATTATACTATACAGATCTTTTATACTGTCCACCTTACTATAGTGTGTAGTGTAAATACATATTGTGGAGATGAGTGCTGTCTATCTGTTTGTGTGTATGTGTGTGTTTGTGTGTGTGTATGTAGGTTTGCATGTTTGAATAAAAAAGTGTAAACTGTAAATATGTACATAAATGTAAATATGTATGTAAAAACAAAAAGTCATTGTTAAAGCAGTGAAAAAGGACAGAAAAACTACTCTGCCCGACCGAGCTGTTCTCGGTAACCCAAAGCGGGTGACTGTGGGTTTGGGACAATCTAGAAAGACAAAAACCATTGTAAATAACATAATTTATAAACTAACTAAAGCCCTAGCGCAACAGCCCAGGAAGGGCAAAGGCTTGCCGCCCAGCCGCTGCGTCTCCCACCTCTGCCCACCACAGGCGTCATTGGTGGGGTGCAGTACTGGAGGGTGGGACGTGGTCAGCGCCCCGAGCCCTTCCGGTCAGTTATGCGGCCTTCGCGACCTGACATAATCTATAAAGACGCGTCCCATGTACTGGCATCAGGCCATGTGTGTATGTGTATATGTATAAGTATATGTGTATGTAAATATATTATATAATTAAAGGAGCAACTCGTGTGTGTGTCTATATATATATAGTACCTGGGCGACTGAGCTTCTCTCTGCTTTTCTTTTCCTTTCCTTTTTTTTTATCGCGTTTTTTTTTGGGGGGGGGGGAAGAGAGAAGATACTTATTTAGATAAACTTGAAAAGCAAAATGTTAAGTATAAATTTTCATCCTAATTGGTGCAACCGTTTCGGTGACGGTACCTTTAATATCCTGGCTTGTTTGTTGAAATTGGCTCATTAACAGAGAAATTATGGCCAAAATGCGGTTTCGACTGTGACTGTTACGCGTAGAATAAGATAGCTAAGTCAACTTTCGTTAGATTTTCTGAAAGCTCTTGACGAGATATTTAATATCCTGGCTTGTTTGTTTAAATTGGCTCTTAACCTAGACATTAAAGCCAAAATAAGTTTTCGAGTAATTGTGAGTGTTACAGCAGACTAAGGTAGCTAAGTCAACTTCCTTTAGGTCCTCTGAAAGCACTTGACAAGACCTTTAATATCCTGGCTTGTTCGTTTAAATTGGCCCACTAACAGAGAAATTATGCCAAAATAAGGTTTAGAACAATTGTGACTGTCACGTGTAAAATCGCGTTTTTTCACGAATGACACCTATATAGATAAACTTAATAAGCAAAACCCTATCTGAATACAAAATTTGATCGAAATCGTTACAGCCGTTTCCAAGTTGCGCGGAATACACACACACACACACACACACACACACATACACACAATATATATATGTATATACACACACAGGTTATTAGACTTCGCGCAGATTTCGCGTGCTGGGAGATCCAAATATGACTAGTAATAAAGTCCAATAACAACTTCATCTATCTTGAAAGATAAAGCAGATAATCGAACTTTATTGAATACATTATCTGCACAGTCTGACAACACAGGCCGAATATTTTGTTTTGGTTTGCGGCCAGGCATGCGTTCACACCTGCAACGGGTGAAGGTCTAAACTAGTCTAGCACTTGCAATCCGGTTCACCACGTGCCTGTGTGTTTCTTGTCAGTTAATGAAGGTAACGAGGGATGGGGTGGTTTGCTTTTAAGCTATTCAATCTTATTCACGAGAACTAAACTAAAAGCTGCGTAAGAGGCTACGCATAAGGTGTAGTCGGATGATCAAAGATAGCAACTTCAAATGTTAAGTACGGAAATACCTCATTCGTGTAATTTTATAATTAAATAACAGCCACCTTTTGCGAAACAGGAAAATCTATTATAAAGAACACGACTTTGGAGCCGGAACAGGCTAAATGGTCTAAGACGTGAAGAAGAAGAAGAAGAAGAAGAAGAAGAAGAAGAAGAAGAAGAAGAAGAAGAAGAAGAAGAAGAAGAAGAAGAAGAAGAAGTAGAAGAAGAAGAAGAACAACAACAAGAAGATTAATGGTCAATAACTGCAAACTCAACAAGATGTCTTTTACAGCAGATGTTCAAAATGTGCTCCGTGAGAATCTATGGAGGCATCGCATCTTCTTAGCCAATTTTGCCCTACCCGAGTTAGAGCTTCTGTGCTCTGCTCAATCTCTTGGGCTGCTTTAAGTGTGCGAAGATCCTCAAGCACTGCGCTTCACGTGTGTTGCAATCGGTTTTGCCCTAAGCAAGAAGCATATCTAAATACTCCTGATTTGTAAAAACTGCCATAGTTTTGAATGCATTTAACGCACCTGAAGCACTGACAGACACTGATGTTGTGCACGGATGTCGCAGGGGCAGTTGTACTGTCAACATTTCCTCACCTTCCGCTCTTCTCACGCGCTAATGTTGCGGGGTTGCCAAGCGTATGCGAACGACTTCATTCCAATAGACACAATGGAATCCGGTCCTTTCATATCATTTTGTGGCTAAACGAATTATTTTAGCAACATATGGTAAAGACATAAATAACGCATCTTTTGTAGCTCTACCTCACTGTTCTAATTGCAGAAGTAAACGATAACGTAGTGGTGACATATTCGTAATCACACTTTTGACCTGTTTTAATTTTTATTTATGAAACCATGCACAATAGAGGAAAATGGTACAGGAACTTATATTTCACTTTAACGCCAGGAAGTTGCTTTTGAAGTCTGCGCACTCACACTCCTAACACCTTGTATATACGCTTAGTATGTTGTGCGGGAAGACAAACTGATTCATTTTCAAATAGGAACTCCTGTCCAGAAATGTACGGTTTGGGCGCTGGAAAGCGTCGAAGTTTGAGAACGAATGGTTGCCATAATTTGAAAACATTCGCATTGGTGTCTTAATGCGAAAGGTATGGAATCCTTTAGTCATCTGTGTACTGGCATGAACGACCTGAGCACAATAATATATCTGTGTATGCGCTAAATTCCTTCATGGAGTCCTTGGTTAGCACCCTATTGCGTTAACTGTGTAGTTTCCAGTACAGTAACGTTTTAACACCACTGCGACACGTACCATTACACAGCTGCGGAAATGGTCGACTTGAGCTCCAGCACACTTTGATGTAAATGTGCGGAATGACCTCAACGTCGCATATTCAAATCGTTGGGCTGGTAAGGGAGGACCAGTTCAATGGCCAGTACAATCGTCAGATCTGACACCTCTCGGACTATTTTCTGTGGAGTTGTATGAACTGTATGGTGTATGGCACTCCTCTAAGATCAGCGGAGGACCCTATGGCTCGAGTCCACGGAGCGATTGAAAATCTTCATAGACAACCGCACCTATTGGGTCATGTGCATAAGGCTCACTACCGCCGATATAGGCTCTACAATGACGGAGAGTTCGAAGCCCGTTTCTAATGTAGACAGGTCCATGTTGGGTTTATTGATGAAAAGTGAACGTATAACCATTTCACATTTCAATGCACCACAGCGTCCAAACCCTGTATTTCCGGACAGGGGTTCCTATTTCATAACTGATCAGTTTGCCGTCCAGCACAACATAGTAAGCGTTGTTTGTGTTTTTTTGGGACAGCCTGTATGTATATATATATATGGTACCTGGGCGACCGAGCTTCGCTGGGGATTTACGTAAAAGAAAAGGGAGTAGAGAAAACCATGTGAACGTAATAAGTTGTGTTCTAAAATGGATTGTATAAAAGCCTTCTCCATGAAAAGACACTTAGATATGCCAATTTTCATGACAAAAACCGGTTTTGGAGTTTACTCACTCTTCAACATACAATATGTATAGGCATTAATATGTATGAAGTTGATAAGTGATAGAGAATAACATGTGAATTGTTACGTAAAACAAAAGTGAGTAGAGAAAATAGTATGAATGTAATACGTTGTATTTTTACTTCAAACATATAGACGGGACTAGCTGTGACACATAAAGTTGTATAGCTAGGTCAAATTTCTTACTGTGAGAGGAGTGAGAGCTTTACTATTCAAAGCAAATGGAACGCACGCCCATTGCGATTAACACAAAGAGTGCATTGACGTGCCTTATTCTGCCGTACTCTCGCCATTTCTCTGGTTTAAAAATTTGTCGGTCTAATTTTGAATAGCAAAGCTGTGATTAACTGTAAACAATGATATGTGTGTGTTTTCTTTATGTGTTCTATGTTTGTTTCTTGGATTAAGATTGTGTGCCTTACTAAGATAAATACAATACTAATTTGTATTGTTGATTTTGCCTTAAATATTTAAACTGGGTGGGAGACAGTAATCTATGACATTAACTCATCTAGCGTTTAAACGAAGCACCGCAGCAAAAAACTTTCATTAAAAAGTGTTTAAAGTAATGCTATCTATCAGCTCTAAAAGTTTGTCGGTCTAATTTTGGGACAGCTGTATACGTATACAGGGTGGAAGCGAAGTAATTACATTCCTTCTAATATGTGCGTCATAGAAGCATTACAAACAAAAAGAGGCGAATGGCATTTTGTTCTTTGGTCAGCCAATTTCGAAAGAATAAATGGTTTTTTTATACACATTGGATGCGTGATTCCACAAGAAAATACGAAGATAACAGTTCGTTACCTGTAAAATGCGTAGAGTAACTTCTTTCTGAAATACCTTCGGTAGTAATTATGAGACATCACACAGGCTTTCGAAATAATTAATCACTTAAAATACATGAAGGAATACTGCGTTCAGCTCCTTCAGACGTGTAACATATCGACAACGTTGCGTTGACTTTGATCAGGGAATTCACCTGGTTTGTGGATGTAAACACTTTCGCTTTCGTCTATGTTTTGGAAGCTAACCCTTGTGATTGGCTTACACATGCGCAGTAAACACAGAAGGACAAGGCACGGTATGTGTGTGTTTTCAAGCCGCACCGTTAGGAAGTTTGTTTATGCACTGAGCTAGGGAAATCCCACCCACACAATCTGCAGTGTTGCCAGCTTATTTTTGACAAAACTAAAATATCTCCGTAGGAAATGGTCGGAGACAAAAACGTAAGATACAAAACGTGTTCCAAATACCGAGTTCTACCACTGGTTTAAATTAATGTAATGACTTGTCTTCCAGCCGATATAGGTAATCCGCGCAACTTGGAAACAGTTCTAACGATTTCGATCAAATTTTGTATTCAGACAGGCTTTTGCTTATTGAGTTTATTCATATAGGTGCCATTGCTTAAAAAGCACAATTTTACGCGTAACAGCCAAAATTAGTCGAAACCTTATTTTGGCCGTAATTTCTCTGTTAATGGGCCAATTTCAACAGACAAGCCAGGATATTAAAGGTTGGCTGCCACTATTTCTTTGAAAACCCCACAGAGAAGTATGTTCCCATTCGTGGAGAAAATTTTTCACCATAACACGAAACAAGGTTCTTTAACTTATGCACAGCACTTTGCTTTACTTTAGGCATGATGAACTCCACATCTCAATTGCTTATACTGTGTAAAAGACACCTTGTCTGCACCTACTATTCCGAAGAGGTTAACAAACACGGATCATCTACTAAGGAATGCGCCTATCTGCTACTTGTGAAGTGTAATTTACAATTGGTGACTGGGCAAGTTCATAGTCAATGTATAGAAGGGAAAGGAAGTGTCTTTGTCTAATTTCCTGAAACTAAGTGTAATTTTAACCTGGTACACTGCCTAGAACCAAGCAAAATTAATTTGCTAATAAGTGAAATGGAAAGAATGGAAATATTCCTTTGCTCTTGAAAACAAATACAATTAAAAGTACGCAAAATGTATCTAAGATGTATTTAAGAATACATCAATATGCAATAAAACTGCCAGAAGTATATAAAATATAATTGCACAATAATGCAATAAACACCCTAAAAATGCCCTATACCAGAAAATTAGTGACAAATGCACAAAAATGCCCTCAAATGTGCTTAGTTTAACTTGTTTTATTCTGAAACAGATTTATATACAACTCATTAATACGTTAGACTTACCAAAATAAAGATACAAAGTCATTAAAATCCTAGCCTTACTCATAAGTGTTAACATTGTGTGACCGAATTTTAGTGAAATTTTATTTGTATTCTTATTTCATTCATGAAGTATTTCTAACATCAGTCGTGGAGCATAGCTTTCCATTGATTATATTCCGTTAATATCAGATCCTCTTGCAATATTAGTTGTGACAATTTCAAATTAACTGATGGCATTGCTTATAAGCATGGACCGCAAGTCTTCAACCCAGTAAAGGCTGGCGTTGCCTGGTGGCAACGGTGCGCACGACTCTAGTAAATATTTTCCTATGTATCCTAATGTCAAGCTAGAGTGGTACGGAGCATTTTCTCGAATGCAGAGACGTATGCAAAACCCAGCAGTGTGGTCAATGTTAGTTTTCGTCGATCTGTTGTTGTGGTATTATCGGAGTAACAAGACCGTTGACAGACACAGCAAGAAGCACAAGTCTGCGCATCAATTAAATTTATTACTAAGTATATCAAATTGATCTTTAGAAAACCCTATTATGTAGTGGTGTTACAGATATACTGCTAAGTGTAGCATAATATTCAGTAATTTGAACGAGTAGTGACTAACATATCTTAGTTTGAGCATTGCTGTTGCTATATGGCAACGCCAGGCATTTGCACTACCTATATTAATTTTCATGTTCCTTTTACATTTTAGGCTTGATTTTTCTCCTTCTAAATGACTAAACATATTAATAAATTAAGATATCACTGGAAATATTTTCATGGAACCTCCAGAAGTCAATATAGAAGCATAAGGATCCAGGAAATGAAAATGAGGGAGAGTAAATATGTTATTTCCTACATAAGTCACAATTTTGCTATTAATGTTTTTCATATCACTTACGAGTGTTGAATATGTCATTACAGGCTTGTTGATAATTTAACACCTCGGCAGTTATGGGCTAATGCAGAAGTCAGGTTTCTCAATAACGGAGGAATAGGCACCCACTCTGGCACATGCTTCATTGGCAGGACCTTCATCTTTGCTTGATCCAGCTTCACATATTCCACCTCCAACCAATGATGCTGCTATCCAACCGCTTCATTCTCAAACACATTGCAATGGAGCAATGAACGAGAAGCAAGACTACCGCAAAGGATGAATGAAGCAGACTTTGACATTGAATACCAGGTCTCTCCCAAAGGAGCTGGAAGACCATCTCATCAAAGGTTTCATTAACAGATAGCTGAATATTCGGTCCCGTAAGGTTTGACCGAATTGATCATTTTATTCAGCACACAGAAGAGAAGAAAAAGAAATGGTGTGCTCGCTTTAACTGTAAGTCGATTGTAAGAACAATGTGTTCAAAATGCAAAGTAGGGCTGTGCATTGCCTGCTTTATCCTGTTTCATTCCCGCCAGATGTATGAGATACTGTACATCTAATAAATAATTTATTGTATACATGTGTTTAGTTTTGTAATGTTTATGTTTTTGTGAATGTTGCACTCTAAATGATTAATTTATACATCTAAATATGGTCATAACCTGCCAATATTGAGTGCTTAACTAAATGTGGAATATTAGCTCCTGCAAGCACCAAGCGTTGCCATATGGCAATGACATTTATTTTGAAAATTAAACATTTGGTAATTATTCTTACACTACATTTCATTTATCTGATTAGTCTTGAGACATAAATAATAAATAAATACAAAATAAAAGGGATAATTCCGTCGCTAATGGGTTAAAATCATTTGATGTAACTTCTATAAACAGGGAAAATACTAAGCACAGAAGGAGAAGGAGAAGGTGGAGAAGAAGAAGAAGAAGAAGAAGAAGAAGAAGAAGAAGAAGAAGAAGAAGAAGAAAAAGAAGAAGACGAAGACCAAGAATTATACAAAAATAGCAGCATACATTGGAAGAAAAGCAAAGATAATTGCGTGTTCATGATGAAGTAGATTATCCCAATATACCAGGTGAGTCAGCTGCCCCTTATTCTCGAGTTTTATGCAATCCGCATTTTATACTCCAACATGAAAGCATCGACTTCATTACTAGTTCTACCCGCGTATTTAACATGGATGTTAAACACTCGATGAAATTAATGCTAATGTAGATGTTATCACATCGCCTTTTAATATACTCGTAATTAAACAGCTGATGTTTGCACTTCTGCAAATGTTCACTGGAACCAGCAAATATTACATCTTAAACGGATTGTTTGCCTCACAGGTTATTAGGTAGCTCAGTTGGAACGAGCACAAGAGTCCCAAGTAATCCGTCCGCTGTGAAGGTGGTTCGAATCACCTGCATGTGCTAATTTTTTTACCGTGCAATCCTCACAATTTACAAATTATAATTCTGAAAACGGTTATTGTATTCATTTTTATTACTTTATTTATGTTTTATGGCATTGTTTGATGTTTCTTTATTGGTGAACTACAATTAGGTAGTTGTTTAAACATACCTATAGGTAGGTGCAATTGAAATAAGGATCATTTATACACAGGGTTAAACAGATCTACAAGCCACTGTATTACGCTGACGAAGGGTTTCTGGATAGTCCTGCTCCTCCGCATAAATGCGTTCTTTTAAATAACCCCAGAGGAAGAAGTCAAGGGTTGTCTGACAGGCCAGGGGACTGGTCCTTGTCTTCCTATTCAATGACCAGGATGTGCAGCATTCAAATGATTGCAGACGATCCTCGACCGATACGGAGGAGCGCCATCGTGTTGAAACCACATCGTCATTCGCTCCTGCAGTGGCACATTCCCTAATAATAAGGGATGAGCTAAGGAGGAATTCCAGGTAGCGTGCTCCTGTTAGATTCCCCTCGAAGAATAATGGTTCAACAAGGTGGTCTCCCAAGATTCCACAACAGACATTTACACCCCACTGCTCTTAGAATGCTGCCTCACTTACCCAATGAGGATTGTCAGCACTCCAATAGCGTATATTGTGGCGATTTCCAGTTCCATTGTTGTGGAATCTTGATTCGTTAGAAAACAGTATCCTGGATGCGAATCCCACATCACTTGCTACTCGCTCCAGCAGCCATTCACAAAAGGTCACTCGAGCTTCGAAATCTCTCCCGTGAAGTGCTTGGTGTCGGTGCAAATCATAAGAATGGAACTTATTAGTGTTCAATATTCGCACTACAGAAGACTGGCTGAGCAACTACCGTGTACTAGTATGTGGATTGTTATGGGTGGCATTGAAAACTGCTTCTGCATTAACACCCGGTGTTGCTGGTGCGTGTCTATGAGGAGGCATTCTTGCAAGTGATGCTGTTACACGCAGACGCCTTTCAACATTCCGTAAGGTGTTTGCTGTTGGTTGTCGTCTATTGGGATATCTCTCCCGAGATAATTTCTCCGGTGTATTTGTTCTTACTTCTTCGTAGATCAAAAGCATATCTACGTACTCGTCTGTCGAATACATAATGAAAGAATGGCACAAAATTTCGTGCGACGGCATACGTGTGTAGAACGCAGGGGTCGGCATTTACAACGCAATACATCATGCCAGTCCAATGGCACCTGTTCAATTACAAAATGCAGATAACCAAAAACAATTTAAATTATAATGTCCTAAACGGTTAGGGACTTTATAATTAGATTATTGTGAATTCGGTTTCCAAGTTTTGATGAACATAAAAATATTTACAATGCTGAGACTCGAACCTATGTCATTTGGGTTTAGTGCAGAGGACCCGTCACAATCCTATTCAGCTATTTCAAAACTTTCGAGACTTAACTGAAAGCACGTACCACGTTCAGTAGTAGGACTTGCATGCCTGGCGCTATGCCATTGCCACCTCGCGAGTTTTCGGGCTTGATTTAGCCTTTTAAGACAGTTTTACTCATTTGCTGGGCGTTTTAATATTATTGCTTAAATGAAAAAAGCTGTTATGCATATTAATTGCGATGTACGAGGCGTAGTTCACGCATAAATGTAATTAAACTGTTGTTCAATAATATGTCCGTTTTGACTGTATGGGGCCATGATGGATGAGGCGTGTCTCTAAGTTTTTCGTAATTTTTGGCAGCCAACACCTGCTCTAAGCACAAGAATCCACCATTTTCTTTTTAGCTGACGTTGTTAGTGTACCCATATGATAGGTCCAATTTTTCCGAGGCGTTTACTGAATTACGTTGCTATGTATACTCTAATAAAGAGTTTGTAAAATCGGCTGGAAACCGGAATTCACTCTCAGTAAACGAGTCGTATGTTTTTGAGGTGTACTTTAGCGAGGAGTACGTTCTGTCCCTTAAACCGCTGTTGCTCTCAATTATGCGTATTCCTCTCTTTGAGAACGTCAAACAATACATTTTAGTAAGCGCAAAACTGGACTAAGGCGCACATGCCGTTTGATGGATGGCCTACCTTCCAAAAAAATAAGGCGCGGCTGACTCACCTGGTATATTAAGAAACGAAACAATCACAGACATTGAAGAAGAATGGAGTAACATAGTATATGCAATAAAGAAAGCAGCACATGAAGTATTCGGAACAGTAAGCAAAAACCATAGGAAGAAAGGATTGAGAATATGGAACGATGAAACTTAAACTGCTATAGAAGAAAAGAAGAATGCCTACTTAAAATACCTGCAAAAAAAAAAAAAAAAAAAAAAAAATCATATAATTAGAAAAGGAAAAAAGTTAAAAAGATAGTAAGAAAAGCCCATCAAAACAGCTGGGACCGAAAGGTATCTAATTTAGAACACGATTTACATGGTGACCAATGGACAGCATATAGAATAATAAAACATTTAAACAAATCTGAGAAAGAAGCAGCACATATACAAACAATTACAGAGGAGCAATGGATTACAAATTTTAGGGAGCTATGGTACACTAAAAATACAAAAGAAAAAGAACCAAACCATCAAAATTTAAAATAAATGTAGACAAACTCCAAATGGAAGAACTAGAAGAATCCCTAAAATATACAAATAATAGAAGGGCTAGTGGCGCAACAGGGATAAACTCTGAATTAATTAAATATGCTGATATGTTTTCTAAATCCAGATTTTTGCACCTTCTTAATACGTGCTGGGAAAAACACAGCATACCAACTACATGGTTACAAGGATAAGTCAAACCAGTTTATAAAAAAGGAGACCGAAATCAACCACCAAATTGTAGACCTATTGCGCTTCTAAATAGTGCGTATAAAATATATAGTAGAAGAATAGTCAGAAGCATACAAAAAAAAACAATAAATAAAAATAATAATAATAATAATAATAATAATAATAATAATAATAATAATAATAATAATAATAATAATAATAATAATAATAATAATAATAATAATAATAATAATAATAATAATAATAATAATAATAATAATAATAATAATAATAATAATAATAATAATAATAATAATAATAATAATAATAATAATAATAATAATAATAATAATAATAATAATAACTGAAAATAAATTAGGAGAAGAGAGAACGGGTTCCCAAAAGGGAGATCTTGTACAGATGGAATATTTGCTATAGAACAAATCATAGATAAAAGAAGATAAATAAATAAAGAGACACACCTATCATTTATAGATTTAGAAAAAGCGTTTGATAAAGTAAACGGAGAACTACTATCGAATACCCTGGAAAACAAAGGTATTCCTAATCAAATAATTGAAACTCTTAAAAGCTTATACTATGAGACAAATGTGTGTATAGACCTTGAAACAGTTAACCGTTTTTCAAAATAAACCAAGGAGTGAGACAAGGGTGTTCCTTATCATGTATTTTATTCAAGATCTATATTGACGAAATCCTCATTGAGTGGACAAAACATTTAAACAAGGAAGGAATATTAATTGACAACAAGGCCAGAATAAATGCCCTGTTATTTGCAGACGATGTCTTACTAATGGCAGGATCTGAAAGTGATCTACAAATGTTGGCTTATAAGTTCCAAGTGGTGGCCAATAGATATAACTGCAAAATATCAGAAAGTAAATAAAAAACAGTGGCATCCATAGGTAAATATGGAATAAGAACTAAAATTGTTTTGGAAAATAAAATAGTGGAACAAGTAACACACTTTAAGTATTTAGGATGCGATATTACCTACGAAGAAAATAAAGATATAGAAAACAAAATATATAAATTCCAGGCTATATGTGGAACCATTAAAGGAACTTCAGGTCGGAAAATAAGAAACAATTCTAAACTTAAATAAAATTATATAAAACATTGGCTGTTCCTTCCTTGCTACATGGAAGCGAAAGTTGGGTAATAAAATCAAAAGATAGTAGCAGAATACAAGCAGCGGAAATGTTATTTCTGCGGAATGTGAAAGGATGCAGAAGGGCAGATAGAATATGAGGTGAGTTAATAAGAGAAGAACTATATACATTAGAATACAAAATTAAAACACATAACAAGAAATGGACAGAACATTTAATGAGGATGAGTGAAGAAAGGATACGTAAGAGGACCTTTTTATGTAACCCAAGAGGAGCACGAGATGCTGGCCGACCTCGCAGAAGATGGACTCCACCGATGACTTCGCCGGAACGGGCTGCATAGCCTAAACCATGTAGAAGAAGAACAAGAAGAAGAAGAAGATGATGAAGAAGAAGAAGATGAAGAAGATGAAGAAGATGAAGAAGAAGAAGATGAAGAAGATGAAGAAGATGAAGAAGAAGAAGATGATGAAGAAGAAGATGAAGAAGATGAAGAAGATGATGAAGAAGAAGAAGATGAAGAAGAAGATGAAGAAGATGAAGAAGAAGAAGATGAAGAAGATGAAGAAGAAGAAGAAGATGAAGAAGAACAAGAAGAAGAAGATGATGAAGAAGAAGATGAAGAAGAAGAAGATGAAGAAGATGAAGAAGATGAAGAAGAAGATGATGAAGAAGAAGAAGAAGAAGAAGAAGAAGTAGTGATGCCACTAAACAATTTGACACCTGACATTTACCATAAGTAGTAGCTTGAACTGCAATCCGCAGGTCAGAGGATAGTGGCAAAACAGCTTTTAACAGAAAAACAAACCTTTTCTCTTGACTTAAATAACTAAGAGATTATTGAAGTGGTTTGCGGAATGCGGTATTGTAGCACAGTGCATTACCTAATCTTTGCTACGACTAAAAAGGAAAAATAGGTTGGAAGCATTTGAAACTTGGTTCAGAAAAGAACAAAGCTTATGAGAGTCTAGATATAACAAAGAAAGTGTTTTGGAAAAAGGGAATAGGGAAGAACAGAGCTGAAACCGATTAGGAAGAGGTAAAGGATATGTCTGGGACATTAAATAAAAAAATCTGCTTCTTAAGGAGATAAATTGTGAATGAGTAGGAAAAACACAAAATTATAAACTAAGAAAAACGTCTCGTGCAGAGACGAAGAGGAACGCGAAAAGGAGAGAATGATGAAGGAGAATATGTTTGTAGTGAAGAACCTACCCTTTGACATAAACAATGACTTATCATTGTTGATAGAAAGGACAGAAAATTTGTCTCGTCATGCCTTCTACTAGGGTAGTCTCTTAAATAATACAAAAGTAACGATTCAACAGTATTTATTAAACAATTATGTGGATGGACATTAATATCATGTTTGCCTATATTATCATAAAATAATAAGCTCTAAACAGTGGGAAAATAACAATAGTGTAGTGTGATAACAATAACAAAAGTAACAACATATGATCCTGTACTTTCTCCCAACACCTATGCACAGTGATGCAATATTGTACACGAGAACTGATTCTCACCACGTGGAGTGGAGTAATACGGTAGGCATTCAGGTACACTTGGTTTGGTTAGTGTCCGTGATGATGGTGGTGATGAGGTTGATGATGATGGTGATGATCTGCGCCAGAGTGGTCATTTCCGTTGCTATTGATGACGTGGGCATGGAATCCATTCTTGTCGGCGACGTATTTGACGGTCCTTAGGTTGCCACCGGGTTCATGGAGGGAATATTCGCCTACCACAGCTTCACCGTCGCGTGCCTCTTTCTGGGAGTGGTAGTCTCCAGTCTTGTGGTCAGAGACTCCGTACTCGAAGTAGTACTTGGGATGCGCCTGAGAAACAAGTCATTACTCTGAATATGTCCAAAATGTTAACCACTACTTTATTTACTACACAGTGATATTTACTGTCTACAAAATATTAAGACAATGTTGAACTTTTATCCATGGTGCTCATTCTTTACGCAGGATAGTTCTCAATCAGAATTTTTGAATTATATAAATTTTTTCCTGGTCTTTATTTGAGGTTGTTGACAAAACACCAAAATTCTTAGTTTAATGTTACCCAGTAAACGAAAGCAAAATATGCCCACTATGAGGATAGACTAAAGGAAATAATAAAATTCTTTCTTTTAAAGCATACATTTTCCCAAACATTGATCAAAATTCTCTTTACTCTGTTAGTATAATGTGCCAGGACATCGCTACCACCTTAAAAATTTCTATTGCAGTGCAAGCAATTAGTGTTTTAGGTGAAATATTTAATACAAAATATGCTGAAAAAATTAAAACAAGGTCCCATCAATTTTGCAACATAGTGATTTGACGTTTGTTTTAACATATTTATTATCCTTTAAAGTCTAAAGTGACTTGAAAGAGCTTGCACACCTGGAACTGCCAATCAACTCCATTCTATATTACAAAGGACTTGCTTTAAAAACAAAGCATTTTTGCTAATTTAATCGTAATCACACACTGTGTGTACAAGGTTCTACAACATGGATGAATCTTTTTCTCTGTACTGTCATTTTGTGCCAAATCTATCCAGATATTAAGTTACAGAAGAAATGTATCGTGAGGAGGCTGTAAGCAGAGCAAATGAGCTTGTTTGAAGTACAAGGCCAATCACCAAAATAACGTTAAATCATACTTCAAAGAAATAAACTGGGTTGAATTCTGGGCTGCCTACGAGTCACATTGAAAAGCTATATGAACGGTGGGCAATTTCGCTCCACTTAGGGATCTCATGTCATCTGCATCGGATACGCCGACGTGGAATTCTAGTTTAAATTTCCATACCTTTGAAAAGAACATTTTCTCATTAACTTTGCCAAAACTGTTGGTTCCATAGATTGATTTATCGACTGATTGATTAAATATCGGAGGAGATTCCGTACTTATCACACTGATTCGGATGTTGTACACTACACACCGGGCGGTAGGAATGATACAATAGTATGCAAGGCATGGCCTGTGAGCCACAAAGAGACACCCACCCCTACAGGTTTACATCTCGACGCGGGGTTCGCGAACGGAACCTGCTATCCAGGTTTCGACTAGTGCCCCCCCCCCCCCCAGGACAGACGACCGCAACATCACTCGACACCGAGAATCGTATTTACAGAGCCCAGTCATTACCCACAGAAAGGCACCAACCTCATACGCACCTAACAAACAACTCTGAAAAGCCGGATGGAAATGGCATGAAATGAAAGGACAGAAAATTCGCCTGGTGACCAGGGAAAACTCCTGAAAAAGATCATGGGACAGGAATGTCGGCCACGGGAATCGAACCCACAACCTCCCGAATACCAGCGGAACCTTCTCGATCGGTTGTTGGTTCCATTAGAGACATGCTGATTATGGGCCTACTAAGCACACTCAAACTCATATTCAGAAAGCACACTGTTAACATATAGAAACCACAATAGTGATCAAGAAAATTGCTTTCACAGCCCAACCGAAAGTTGAAAATGGAATTCCTGGCAAGACCGATAGCTACTCTATATTACCAGGCTCTGAAATCGTTAACTAATTTATATCTTATCTTGTAACTACAACTTTCCTAAAAAATGTTTGTTTCAAGTTAACTTTCGACTTTATCTTACCTAAGCAGCTCTTCTAGACACATCTATAGAATATATGTGAAACATTATCGCGAATTTAAAATGCTGAGAGCAAAGGTGCAGACAATCTTAATGCCTTACCGGTGAGCTAATTCAGAAACTGGAATCTCCTAAATAAATCATTTCTGAAACGAATGAGTTATAAAATACTTCGGATGATAATACGACTTTAATTATTCTGATATTCCTTCTGAATACTAAACGTGAATACCTCAAGCTATTTCTGCTGATACAACGAACAAGCTAAACAACTATGTATATAATGTTCGTGTAGTGTTTGTTTCCAGCTCTAACAAGAATTGAACCTGAAAGAAAAGCAAGCTGTGTGCTGCTTGAACTGCGTTTGTTTCGTTGTAGCACATTGACAGTCATCATAATTCATATTGATTCTTTTGTACATCTGCTATCTTCACAGAGAATTTCTCGCTAGCGTGGGTATTGGTAGCTGAATATGTATTTATTATGTCCAGAGACATACATTACGCTAAGCTGTTGTTGTAGTGTTTAACGCCCGCTTTTACTACTACGGCACCGCAGGCGGTGACACTGATGATACATGAAGATGGAGCACCGGTGGAATGAAATGGCGGGGGAAACCGGAGTACCCGGAGAAAACCCGCCCTGACGCCGCTTCGTCCACCACGAATACCACATGCGGGTCCCTGGGATCGAACCCGGGCCGCCTAGGTGGTAGGCGAGCGCGCTAACCGCTCGGCCACGGCGCCGCCAGCGCTAAGCACGATACCTGGTTTATGTACCAGACTCTTTCAGGGGAATAAGCTTTAGTAACTTCTTTACTTAGAACAGAAAAATAGCGCGAATTATTTACCGTTAAAGCTGAAACACAAAATTCACATTCCGTTCTACAAGAATGTTCAAACGATAATCATATTTTTCTGACATTTCCCCTCTGGAGTCGTTTCCTCGATTTATTAAATATAGCTTACCACATAATCAATAATAGTTCCATGATGATGAGCCTGGTGATGACTGTGGAGAATCTGGCCTCCATGTACAGCGTGAGAAACGGGATGATCATGACCGCTGTGGTGCCCGTGAACTGCGACATGTCCATGAACCACTGGATGTCCATGATCTATAGCATGATGAACCACTGGATGTCCATGAGCTACACCATGATGAACCACTGGATGTCCATGAGCCACTGGGTGCCCATGAGCAAAACCATGATGTCCATGAGTTGCAGCGTGATGTCCATGAGCAATTGGATGTCCATGAACAAGAGAATGGCCGTGAGCTGCATGATGCGAGAGATGCTCATGAGGCACTGGATGTCCATGTACTACAGCATGATGCTCGTGAGCAATTTGATGTCCATGAGATATAACATTATGCCCGTGAGCAACTGGATGTCCATAAGCAAGAGAATGACCATGAGATGCATGATGTTCGTGAGCAACTGGATGTCCATGAGTAAGGGAATGACCTTGAAATGCATGGTGTCTATGGGTTGCTGGGTGCCTGTGAGTAACAACAGGATGCCCATGCGCTAGAGCATGATGTCCATGAGTTGCAGGATATACCTGAGCGATATGGGCTACAGCATGTTCATGTCCATGAGAATCGGGATGAACCTGACTCACAGAGTGACCATGAGATACCCCATGGCCATGAGCAGAAGGATGGGCATGAGATACAGAATGTACATGCGACTTTGAGTGTCCACGAGAAGCAGGATGGGCCTGGGCAATAGTATGGCCATGCGACACGGAATGAGCTATGGGATGTCGATGGCCATGATCTGCTTGAATTGAGGAGTGTATGTGAGACTTAGAATGTCCATGAGAAGAAGGATGCACTTGTTTCACAGAGTGTCCGTGAACTACAGAATTTCCATGTCCATGAGGTGAGGCTTTCAGATGAGTTTGTGACTCGACGTGAGCTGAAGACACTCCATGAGCTCCTACGTGTCCGTGAGCTGGTGCGTGTACCTGGGTCACAGAGTGTCCATGAGATACTGAATGGCCACCAGTTTTGGAATGAGCTGCTACATGGCTGTGAATACCATGAGGGTGTCTGTGATCGCCATGGTGTGATCCCACAACAACAGGATGAGCCGGGCCTACTACTGGTCCACTGAAGTGGACATACGAATGGGCATGGCCGCCACCACCTCCGCCATGACGATAGTGATGTGATGGGGTTTTACTTTCAACACTCAGCTGGTCCAGTGAAGCGTGGGACAGCTGACAGCAAAATGTGGCCAGCACAGCCAACAATATACGAGTATGCACCTGCAAATGAACCAAGGGTATCTTAAATTAATTTTATAAACACATCGTCACTATGTTGATTTTGTCACCCCAGATTATTTTAAGTAATTGTATCTTCTTGCTGATATGGCCTCCTTGAACACGTTTGTACCTATTTTCACAAAGCTTTATTGAGATAGCACTTGACGTTTGTGAAATGTCCCAAAATCATGCCTCGTATGAGGGTTGGATGTTCCTAGCCCTGACCATTTACTATTTGTTTAATTTTCAATTCGCCATGTTATCAACTAGCGTAGAAATATGCAGTCGAAGCTACATGCACCACTCTACTTAGCGTTCTGGGCTGTAAACTCTTGGTGGGTATGACAGGAAAGTGGCCAAGCGTTATACATCTAATGACATTAATCTGATACTGTGGGTCGATTTTATTTTTATGCGAGTGGAAGACTCGCCTGCGCTACTCTGAACGTGAGAGGACTCCTGAAATTCTCATCACTTACACCAGCTTTACTCTGTATCATTTGGGATTCTAATCTACTTTACCATGTAAACCTGTGTTACCAGGCTCTACCGTCTGGCCCCGAAGTACCTGAAGCTCACTTGGACGGGATCACCCTTCCCTAATATAAATACCACCTCCTTAAAGACTCCTTACCAACCATGGCTATAGGTTGAAGCCTGAGCTATTCATTAATGGTCTAAACCCTACAGACTGATGTTATGATGAATATTAGTGCACCTAATGGTGCAAATAACTACGTTTGAGTAAGAACCTATATTTATAAAATATTCACAAATGTATGACTACATTTATGAGTATTTTCCTAGCGCAATAGTAGTATCGCGATGCTACTACTGACTAGCAATACTTGCACATCCTCATAATAATAAGTAGAATAATAACTAAGCAAAATCTGCACCATGGGTTTATGATTTTGTTCCGTTATTGCTATTTAAGCATTAACCTTTAAATAACACTTAAATGTGTTATCTTTTTGAGAACATTGGTACTATCGCGATTTTTTTTGTAATTTTTATTACAATGCTATTATTGTGACATTTGTTCCTAGCAAGGTCAACTATATACATACGAAGCGATGCACGTTAGGTTAAAAAAGCAGCAGTTCCTAAGAAACCGAAGATCTGGCAATGCTAGTTTACAACATGTTGACTTGTAGGCCAGTCTTAAGGAAAAAGAAAAAGAACGGAGTGAATTTTGTAATTTATGCACCAGGGGACGTTCAAAAACTCTAAAGTGATTCGGACGGTAGAGACAAGATGAATCTATAATCCCCATGCTGCACGACTGTAATCCATTGCGACTACTCCTGAACTCTGGATCATCCAGGACTTGAGGAGACGAGTAGGAAGTTCCACAAGCACTGAGGTAGGTACACCACACTTTTATGTTCTTACACTGAAAGCTCAAGGCTCACCTGAATGTGCATGTTTCCTTTGCAGTACTAAAGTAACTGATACCGTTACTCGCACTCACATAGTCTTTTATACCGTATACTTTTAAATGTTGAGAAACTGCTTTACTTTAATAATGACAAGTTAATGACAATAGTTAATTTAGAAATCTTGTGGTGCTGGTGATAGTTACATAAAACAGATAAGCCAGTAATGTTCCAATCATGGTATTGTGTGAAGACAGTTTACCTTTCGGCTTTACACGCTTCATTTCACACTATACTGAGCAAAGTGTGGCAGTTACGTAAAAGGTGGGAAATATTTGATTTGTCGTGTTCCTCATTCTTACACAGAAGTATTGTGATCTCCAACACCTGCTACTAATTCAATTGTGGTTGGCACAGGCTAGTGCAGCGGCCGCATGTTTTGTGCTCACGCGAAGAGAAAGTCTTGAAGGGGTCGTGCCCTTGAAGAAGCACCTCCGTTGTTCATTGATGCTTTCATTTCATTGACCGAAGATGAAGGTGGCTTAACGTTCACACATATTACAGGTTGCAACAAGTCTTTTCTGATCAATGTTTGATTATTACTTTAAGACAGCTATTCCCTATTTGATTCCTTTGTTCAGAAACCTAAACTGTTAGTTTCGGCGTATATATTTCCCTAATATCATAATCTTAACTGGTCGTCTCATAATGCTTCCAATTGCTTCTGTAATGCGTGTTTTGCATTTCTATTTCTTAGTACATAATAGATAATGTTATGAAAATGTTTAGCTTATAATTGTCATAACTGAACGTTCTTTAATGCTTATAGTACATAGTACATTCATGTCATCTTGGCATAATATTTCTGGGTTTCTAATTTTTAAAATTTTGATGCCTTACATTCACATAACTTTTTCTTCCCGCTATTAATATTCACAGTTGTTCTATAAATTATTAATAAAAAACCTATTTTTATCTATCCTCTGTTAATCATTCTGAATATTACCTAAATGCTTTCAATGTATAATACACGATGTATAAGAATGTATAAAATGTATAAGAAGGCTAGAATAACCGTCAAATGTTTAAATAGCAAGCTGTGATCTGCTGGCCTCGATATTGAATACTTGTATATGTACTGAAGAGAAAGAAAAGAACAGATATATCATTTCAGAGGAATACTTCTTAAAACATTGGAGTATTCAAAGGAACAGAAAAATTCCGTAAGCGGTTAAAGCTAATAGAAATGCAGGTAATATAAATTTTTATGAGTTCCCCATTTTATTTTAACTACTACTCGCTTATAGTAAGGAGAGTAATCATTGCCTTCCCGCCAATTATTTGATACCGAGATTTCACCGGAAATAGACGTTTACAAACTACCTAAATCCACATAAAAAACAGGAAAACTTCTACATGTATGTATGTATGTATGTATGTATGTGTGTGTGTGTGTGTGCTTGTGTGTGTGCGCACGCATGTGCGTGAACAGTATAAGAAGACCAATTATCAGATAAAAGCAAAACTTGCTATTTAATTTAATATTTTTCAACGATCTGACAGGAAGATTTTGATGAAGATATCCACCCCAAACTACAGTTTATGTGGAATAGTTTCATTATTTTTTATTTTATCAAAATATTGCTCTCCACTGGTTTGAAAAGACGTACATCACTCTTAAAATGTATATTTTGAATTTTGTGGGTTAAGTCCTTTTCTTTGGGAAGGAATTTTGTATAATTGTTATAGCTTGTAAACCATAGGCGATAGATAGAAACGTAATACAAAGATAAGTAGCTTTTGTTTAAAATGCAATTTTATTTCAGATAAAGAAACGTTTACGTAGCATCAACCACTTCCAAGACATCTGTTGTTATTGGTTTGAATTATTCTGCAATGCTTCTCATTTGTTGCAGGCCGGCATGTATTCACCTGTTTCTCGCTGTATCATGGAAGGAGTGTGGAACATCCAAGTGAACATCAGAGACGCGGTTATAAACATTTGTTTACCTGTCCCCTCTATACCTCCTTGTATCTTCAGAAATACCATATACTTGAAGCTACTCCTCCAAACGTTCATCTTGGTTAACATTAAAGTAAATAGATGGAAATATAGGTAAACTTTTGCAAGACTAGTTTGTAAAAGATAAACGACTCACTTGAATCTGAAACATTTGTTTACTGCTTATTAAATCCCAGTCACACAAAATTAGATATGAACGAGATGGGGTTCGTGTGTAAATCACAGAAATTTTAACACACGTCATATACATATATTGTCACATCAATATCTCAAATATATGGCATATTAATATAAATCTTTGGGCCTCATTGTGAGAAAATATGAGGTATAAACGATTTATCGTATCAAAGTTTGCTTCGTATGCGGGAATTTAAATGTTCTGTCCCTGAAATATCATGGATTTTAAGTGCAAAGTTTGGTATGTGTGTGTGTCTGTCTCTCTATCTGTCTGTCTGTCTGTCTGTCTGCCTGTCTATCTGCCTGTCTGCCTGCCTGCCTGCCTGCCTGCCCGCCTGCCCGCCTGCCCGCCCGCCCGCCCGCCTGCCCGCCTGCCCGCCTGCCTGCAGGTAGGTAGATAGGTGTGTAGGTGTGTGTGTAGGTGGGTAAGAAGGTAGATAGGTAGGTGGATAGGTGGGTGGGTAGGTGGGTAGGAAAGTAGATAGGTAGGTGGATAGTTGGGTGGTTGGGTAGGTAGGTGGGTAGGAAGGTAGATAGGTAGGTGGATAGTTGGGTGGTTGGGTAAGTGGGTAGGTAGGAAGGCAGATAGGTGTGTAGGTGGGTAGGAAAGTAGATAGGTAGGTGGATAATTGGGTGGTTGGGTAGGTAGGTGGGTAGAAAGGTAGATAGGTAGGTGGATAGTTGGGTGGTTGGGTAGGTGGGTAGGTAGGTAGATAGGTGTGTAGGTAGGTGGGTAGGAAAGTAGATAGGTAGGTGGATAGTTGGGTGGTTGGATAGGTGGGTAGGTAGGTAGATAGGTGTGTAGGTGGGTAGGAAAGTAGATAGGTAGGTGGATAGTTGGGTGGTTGGGTAGATAGGTGTGTAGATAGGTGTGTACGTGTGTATATGTGTATGCATGCATGTACGCATGGATGGACAGACGGACGGATGGGTGGATATTTGGATCGGTGGATGTGTGGATGGTGGATGGGTGCGTGGGTGCGTGGGTGCATGCGTCATGGATGCGTGGGTGAGTACGTGGATGCCTGAATGTATATACTGGTATAGGATGCGGCAGTGATTTAGGACAGTTTTTAGAGTGCGGTTTTGATTGACGTAACCAGTTGTGTTGCTAACAAAATGCCTAAACCATGCAATTGCTTCTCTGAGTGTTGAGGGAGAACCGCATCTGGTAATGAGATGGAACAGTTGCACGTGGGTTTTCATATGCCCATACAAGCTGATCGTAGAAATTTGTAATGCCATCTCGTGTGAACTGTGCTTCATCTGTAAATAATACTAAGGCAGAAAAGTTCGGATTTGCACCACACTGCTGCAAGAACCTAACTCTTGCAGGGTTATCTGCTGGTGAAAGGACCTGCACACTTGTAAATGATAAGGATACAATTTTGATGTTCTTGCAAGTCTCCAGACGGTCGTATAAGTAACGTTCACTTGCAACGCTAACTTTCGCGTGCTGATAGAAAGATCGTGTCCACAGCGTCCCGAATCTCCTGCTCTACAGCTGGAGTTGTACATCTTGGTCGTTCCTTCCCCAAACCAGGAGAGTTAAATTTTCCATGCTTGCACAGACGGCGATGGAGACGTACACGTGTCTTCCGATCTGGACTTTGTCGCTATGGGTACCTCTCCTGGTACAACGACGAGTCAGCGCAGCATTGCCGCCCGCCTTACCGTACATGAAGTGCATTTCTGCCAACTCCTGGGTTGAGTACATGATGCACAGTCGAACGCCAAACACAAAATTGAATGTAACCTTCGCCTTGGAATTAGCTGCCAGAGTGTCCTGTTAATGTCTGCTTTCACGACACACGGCAACGACCTGTGGAAAGAAAAACGTTCCGGTGAGTTTCAGTGTTTTGAAGGCCATAACTCGGAAATGAATCATATCCGGACACATATTGCAATAAACTATTTTCATTGTCTACATATGGGGAATACACACCTGAAATTATGCCCCCTATTTTTGAAACATCCTGTATAAATCGCAATTGGTTTCTATAAGCGATTCAACTCATTCTGTACCTTAGGCAGGAACAACGGAAGTCTATTCCAAGCGACAAACGCGCCCGGAAGCTCGACGACCCCAGAAAATGTACTATCTATTCAAACCAAAAGTGACGCTACTACCAATACCCTTCCTCCTTCCCCTTAAAACATTTCAACCCCGCACTCATAGTTACCAATACTATGTGCAATCTACTTTCTGCAATTTTCAAGGTCTCCTAATTTTCTCCCCGAATTCTTCTACAAAATTCTCAGGAATCCGGAAAATTGCGATGTCCAGCCACGATAGTAAATATTACCAAGCTGGTTTTCTTGCGTTATTTATGTTCGTCTACAGTTTGTCCACCAGCTCATGGTCCCTGGCAGGAATGCAGCGAGTCAGTGTATTAGTAAATAAATGTAGGTACACAGCCATATCTGAAGCTGGATATGCACCTCAGGCTATGCTTACATTACGTGCAACCAGGAGCACCTGTCCAGCTTCAGATATCGCTGTATTACTGTATACCTAGAGTTATTTACTGATTTACTGGCTCGTTGCGTTTCTGCCAGGGGCCATGACCTGGTGAACAGACTATGACGGAGTGAATTCTGAACTTGCTCATTGGAATCCACTCCTTCGCAGATGACCTTCTGAACTGGTAATAACAAACTAATTCTCCTCTCTGATAAACTTTATACATTCTAACGTTGTATAGTATATTTCTTTGATGTTACAATTTAAAGTCATTATATTTCTTTGGTTTCCCTATGAATTCGTTATAATTAACACTAACCTGCGATGAAATTCCTGCCTCCAAAGTTTCTATGTTTTTGGGGTATTTTTAACATGCTGAAATCAAATTCAAAGCCAGAAAGTTCCTATCACGTACCATTTTTTTTTTCATTTTATTTTTTATTTTTTCTCTTTTAGCGCATTTTTTAGGTTTGTAGAAACATATAGCATCGTTATATATACTGCAATGCTTTAACGTGCATAGTTTTAATATGTCGGGATTTGAAGACAAAATGTATTTGAAATACTTTTAAGGTTGTTCACAGTAAAATCTCAACGCGCCGGATGTTTCTTATCCGACACGGGGTGCGAGCGCGTAAAGAATTTAGAGTGAGATAACGTGCTATCTTGCCATTATTGTGTGTTTATTTGTGGGAGATACATAAATATTGGCCACTTTTTGGTGATAGATGCATGAACACACACATATCCGGTCTAATTCCTCTCACATTTCTTTAGTCTGTGTTTCATCTGGAAACGAAACCAGTTTCAGGCTTTATTACCGACTAGAATGTTGTAATCTATTAGTTTAATACGAAAGTATTTACCATGTCGCATCGCTCATGTATAAATGAACCAGACTACTTGTTATATACGTGGTAAATACACGACTAAGCAGAGGCATAATATTACAGATATTATATCTTGCCTACTTTGGAATCAAACTTGGAGACCAAAGTAAAGCTTGGACATTGCACAAAGTGTGTAGAGCATGCATTGAAGAACTTCGTCATTGGATCAACGGCAGAAGACCGTCGCTATCTGTAGGACTACCTATGGTTTTGTGAGAGCAGACGAACCATAGTAATGACTGCTACTTCTGTTCGTGTGGTGTGAAGGGGCACAATTCTAAAATAAAAAACAAATTGTGTACCCAGTCCTACAGTCAGCTATTTTACCTGTGCTCCATGACTGATGTACCAATTTCTGTGCGACCAGATAACCTTGAACAGTTTTCATCCGAGTCTGATGTAGAAGAGGGGCAAATTATGTAGGGTGACAGTCACTATATAGCAGAATCGTCCGCTACAGAACGTGGTTTAATGAAACAGTTTGTGAAGGCTTTAAATAAGGAAAGAGACTGCTTCAAGGCTATCTTCTTCTTCTTCTTCTTCTTCTTCTTCTTCTTCTTCTTCTTCTTCTTCTTCTTCTTCTTCTTCTTCTTCTCCATCTGCTTCTCCTCCAGTACAAGGATTAGGCTTCAAGCCCGTTCCGGCTTCACATTGGATCTGTCCATCGCTTCCTAGGTCTTGCCGGGACTCTTCTTCCCCTAGGTCTATAATCCAGAATTTGCTTTGGAAAACGGTTTGAATCCATTCGGTATACATGTGAGTCCACTGTTCTTTATATTGACATATCTTCCCTTCAATTGAGGGTACATTTAATTCATTTCGTATGTCTTCATTTCTGAATCTATTTAATCTGTTACAACCTTTAACAGATCTAAGGAATTTCATTTCCGCATCGTACATCTTACTAACTTTCTGCAGTTCTTAAATTGCCTTTTGTAACTCATTCTCAGTAGCATATATTAAAACTTCATCATCTGCAAGCAGCATCGTCTCTATGGTGAAATTAGGAGCAATCTCTATTCCTCCCGTCATCTTTTGATGCCATTCCCTAAGAATGTCATCCATATATATTATAAATAAGCTTGGTGAAAAACTGCATCCCTGTCTTACGCCTTGATTTATTAAAATATCTCTACTATATCTGACAGACCCCGTATTAATATTGATACTTGTATTCTTTTATAGACTTTTAATGCATTGATTAAATGTTTAGGGTAACCTCTTTTATCCTAATGTTCCACAACGTGTCTCTATTCACTCGGTCTAAAGCCTTTTTATAATCTATAAAGGCTATATGAGTCTCCATATTAAATTCTCTTCTCCTTTCTATTATTTGTTTCACTGTAAAGGTAGCGTCAGTACAGGAACGGCCTACTCTGAATCCATTCTGTTCTTCTGTTATCAATACTTCTAGAATATTTCTTAATCTTCTATTTAGGATTCTAGAGTAGGTATAACTTGTAGTCCGTATTCAGAAGACTTATTCCTCTGTAATTATCGCAATTCCATCTATCTCCCTTTTTAAAAATTGATATTACCCTGGCTTTCAGCCATGTCTTTGGTATCTGGCAGGTTTTCCAACACATATTCATAAAATTTAATAATCTAATATTCAATGTTTGTCCGCCATATTTCAAAATCTCTGCATTTATCCCATCTTCTCCTGTTGCTTTCCGATGTTTCATTTCTTTTAATGAATATATCAACTCTTTCATTGCAGTATCATCTATATTGCCATGTATTATCTCTTGCTCTTCTTTATTCTCTTCCTTCTCTCGGTCTTCATACCAAAGTTGTTTATAATGTTTTATCCATTCTTCTTCCGTAATTAACGGCAAGTAAGCTAAATCTCTTTCTTGGGAACTTAATCGCTTTAACAGTTTGTATGCTACTATCTGTCTACCGTGTATATCAACTGTACTGGTTAATCTATCCCAGGATTCTTGTTGTGCTTTTCTAATTAATCTTTTTGTTGCATTTCTAATACTTTTATAATTATCTTTTGTGTCTTCTGTTTATTGTTGCAACATATTTTATATGCTTTCTTCTTATCTTGGATCACATTTTTAATATCCTCATTCCATATCTTTAATGCGTGTCTTCGTCGATACTTTTTTTTGTATCAAGAACCTCCAATCCTGATTTTCTTAGTGCCGTTGTAATATTCTCCCATTCTTCATCAATATTCTTACCTATTGCCTATTGGCATTGCTTGTAGTAAATTTGTTAGCCTATTAAGATATAGTGTTTTTAAACTATCCTCTTGTAGTAGGTATATTTTTAGAAGTTCTTCATTTTTCTTTGGTGTAGAATAAGTACTTTTCCATCTTGTTAGGAGACCCATTTTTGCTAAAACTAAATAATGGTCCGAGGATATGTCACTTCCTCTAAATACCCTAACATCTTTGACCTGAGCAGATATTTTTTAATTTACTATTACATAGTATTCTAGTGATCTATAGCCTCTAGCACACCAAGTGTATTATCTTTCTTTCCTTCTGAAGTAAGTTCATTATTTTAAACTCGTATGTAGCGAACTGCCTCAGCTGATTTCCATTGTTATTACATGTGTTTTCTCCAAAGCAGCCAATTATATTTTTATAGGTATATTGCCAATTCTAGCATTAAGATCCCCTGATATAATTAGTCATTTTTACATATAAAATTTATTTTTCGCTGCAATTCTTCGTATAATATTTTAGTTTCTTCTCTCTTTCCTTCCTCTGGGACATATACACCTAATAGCGTAATATATCCTCTTGCTACTTTGAATCTTACTATAATGATTCTATCATTTATCCAAGTGTAGGAATATAACTTATTTTTAAATTTTTTATCAACACTTATAGCAACTCCAATTGTTGCTCTGTGTTCTTGAGGCACTCTGTTATATATGAAGGTGTGATTCCGAATGTTTTGTGTTCCTTTAAGTTTCTTTTTAGTTTTTGTTAGAACAATAATATTAGCTTTTTTTCCTTCTGTTTCCTTAATAAGCTCTGTTTCTTTACACGCTAACCCTCTAACAATCCATGCTCCCATAATTGATCCTTTTGAGATTCCTGCATCATGATCCTTTTTCGCGCTCAGGTTCTCTTAGTGTTTGTCCATCCGGTTTATTCCTGTGAAGCTTTCGAGTATTTGAAATTTCCTCCAGAGGCGTTACCAACACTTCGTGGAGTAAGATGGAGACACAGCTGCTGTATTATGGTCATCCATCACGGCCATCATTTGTATTACCCCCATAGAAGGGTTGCCTCTTCCGCTCCAACTGGTCCATTAAGGACTTTCTTCTTGTTACCTCGGAGAAGGGTTTCCACATTTGTCCCCTGGAAAATGGGTGCCTCTTCCGCACTATATCCGTTGAGGTCTTCTCCCGTCACCCTGGGCAAAGGACCCTAAAACCAGGTACTATCCTCCGGACCAGAGGATCCTGGAGCTCACGTGGGCAGGGTCACTACTCCCTGACATGGGGCTATCTCTAAGAGAGTCCCTACTCATTACCCTATTCAAGAACATATGTGAAAAATTCCCACTTCTCTCTGAAAAAAAATAAAAGAAGGTATATTTAATGGTCCTGATATAAGAAATTTGATGTCTGATGCAGCTTTCAGAAACAACGGATGAGAAGGAGAAAGCAGCATGGATATCTTTCTCTGAAATTGTTTCAAAATTTCTTGGTAATAACAAGCATCCCAATTACCGAAACATTGTGGCTAAGATTTTTGAAGCATATAAGGAACTTGGCTGTAACATGAGTGTAAAAATTCATTTCTGGTTTTCTCATCTAGATTATTTCCTCGAAAATCTGGAATTTTTTAGTGAAGAGCATGGTGAACGATTTCACAAGGATGTGCAGGAGTTCGAAAGAAGACACCAGGACGCTGGAGCATAAGTACGTTTGCTGACAATTTTTGGATGTTTAAGCATGAAATACCTGAAGACAAACATAAAGGGAAAAGGAACAGGAGGACTTCCTCAACTAAGGAGCAACGAGTATAAAGTGCGCATAATGCATCCCAAATGTAAAGTAAATAAGGCAAAACAAAGCAATGTAAATATGATAAAACAGAACAAAAACACTCTAGTAACATACAGAGACTCTCATAAATAATCGGACAAAGCAGAGTATTAACTTTAGAAATTGAAAATCAACATTTGAAGTGGTATTTTATTGAAATTAATGATAATCTACAGTTATATGGTTTGTTCTCGCACGAAAATAAACTTATTTCATATAAAAAATTATATAACATATACTCTTTTAAGCATTAAAAAGAAACATGGCATTTTGTTGTCCTCAAAAGTAATCGGACATAAACTGAATGTGACACAAAATCTGGCTCAGTACTTTGTAACTTTCCCTCTTCTTTTTAGTACTTCCCGCAACCTGTTTGGCATACTGTGCACTAGGTTTTTGAGGTAAGTTGTGGAAAGTTTGCTCCATTCCTCTTGCAACCTCTCCTTCAAGTGCTGTTTGGAGGTGATGGGGGTCTTCCGCACGGCCTTCTCCAGTTTATCCCATACTGATTCTATGGGATTAAGATCCGGGGACTGAGGGGGTGGATGCAGTACATGGGGACAGTTGTAAAGCAACCACAGCTGCACAATGTGAGACGTATGCTTCGGATCATTATCCTGGTAAAATGAGGAGCTGTCCAAAATACCCATCATTTCGGCACTTTGTTTTAAATTTTGCTGCAATAGTCTAAGATAGACTTCCTTGTTCATGGTTGTGTCTATGAATGCCAGCTTTCCCACTCCCGTAGAGGAAATACAGCCCCATACCATTACACTCCCTCCGCCGTGTTTGACCGTGCCTTGCAAATTGCGCTCTTCCAGCTCCGTGTTTGGTTTACTCCACACAACCACCCTGCCATCGGAACCAGAAAGATTGAATTTACTTTCGTCACAAAAAATAACGTGATCGCACCAATCGGTTGTTTTGTTAATGAAGTCTTTGGCAAATTGTAATCGTTTACTTTTATTCTTGCTGGAAATATACGGCTTTTTTCTGGCTACGCGACCATTAAAACGTAGTTTTCGCAACACTCGTCTGATCGTTTCAGGGCTAACTGTCAGTCCCAGTTCTTCCTGAATCTCAGTACAAATCACTGGAGCACTTATCCGTGGATTCCGTTTTACCTTCCGCATAATATAAGATTCCTCCCTATCGGTAAGTATTTTTGGTCGCCCTGGCTTAGCTCGAGATTCAATTCTATCTTCATATTTATACCGGCGAATTATGTCACCAACTTTACTTTTACTAAGATTCACAATCTGTGCTATTTCCCGGTATGTTTTCTTCTTTTCATAGTGATAGATCACTAACTGTCTGTTCGAAGGTACTCTGCTTACCTCTGGGCCCCATACTATGCTCTTGCCTTCTTCTTGATTCACAGATTTCACGTACTTCTTCTACAATGTTGTTTTGTCTACTGACAGACCTCACCTGTTCGTTTGTATAGCATTTCATTGGCGCTGTCCGATTCTTTTTGTGTCGTGAACTCATGATGTAAATAAGGTTGAATGGAGACGCTCTTAGTTTAGCCACATTTTCAACCTCTAAAATAGATATTCGTAGCAAATGATTTTTGTTTTTGACAGACATAATCAATTCTGTTTTATACAGTACTGGTACTCCATAGTAAAATGAAAAGTCTGTCCAATTATTTATGGGAGTCACTGTATATGGATAACCATACTCACAATTTCAATAAGTTCTATATATTATATATTGTTTTCATTTAAAATAAAAAAAAGTGTAATGAGAAAGTTTGTGGTCAAATTCGCTAAATTCTACAATACATATACATTACATTCCTTCTAATATGTGCTTCATAGAAGCATTACAAACAAAAAAGGTCTAATCGCATTTTGTTCTTTGATCAGCCGATTTCGAAAAAATAAATGGTTTTCGTTCCAAATTAGATGCGTAATTCCACAAGAATGTACTAAGATAAGTTTGATACTTGTAAGATGCGTATAGTATTTCTGACATAGCTTTGGTAGTAATTATGGGACACCACACAGGGTTTCGAAATAATTAATCGCCTAAAAGACGTGAAGGAATACTCTGAGTGCCTTTTTCAGACGCGAGGAATTTCGATAAAGTTGCATTGAGGTTGGTCAGGGACTTGACATGGTTTCCCAATATAAACAGATCGACCACTTACCCTTTCGTCTGGATGTTTTGGCAGGTAACGGTTGTGATTGGTCTACACATGGAAAGAGACGTTGACTGAGACGCTTGGTAGCAGTGGTGACACGTGTTTGTTTATATACTGAACAGTGAAAGTGACACGCACCCAGTCAGTAGTGTCGGCAGCTTGTTTTCAATAAAATGACCTCAGTAGGAAATGGTTAGAGATAAGAACGTAAGATACAAAATGTACTCCAAATACCGAGATCTACCACTGGTTTAATTTAATGTAATGACTTCCTTTCCACACGGTATGAACCCTCTGGATTTTTTCTCCTGGGAAGACGTGAAAAGCAGGATCTACAAAACAGCAACTACTGCCCTCGAATCTTTGAGAGAATGCATTTATCTGGCTGCCGAAGAAATACGCAACAATGAGGGTTTTTTTCTTTTAAATTTTTTTTAAATTTTTTTTTAATTTTTTTTTTATTTTATTTTTTTTTTTATTTTAGAGTGCGACGTAATTGGTTAAAAAGGTGTGAGGCTTGCAGGTGCGCAAATGGTGGACATTTTGAACAATACCTGTGAAGTGGGTGAACCATTTGGTTCGTTGCTTATTCTTTTGCTGTCACCATAAAAATATCATTTGGTACACTTTGTAAGAGCCTACAAATGTACCTTTGTGTTTATAAGTCAGAGAGATGGTTTGGTTTGTTAAATTATTGCAGTGTCAGTTACGAAACGATATAAGTTTGATGTTGAAGGAAATTATAAACAATATCCTTAGATTGTGAGTTTAGGTTGCAGTATGCGTTACTGGAGGATTCAGATGGAAATTATTTATTACGACGTAGCAGACACGGCATGGTATGTCTTTATGTTTACACTCACGAGCAGCGCGGCTACGTCACGCGTGTTTGTTTATGTACTGACCTAGTGAAAGTGAAACCTACAATAAAACTAAAATATCTCCGTAGGAAATGGTCAGAGACAGAAACGTAAGATACAAAATGTGTTCCAAATACTGGTTTAAATTAATGTAATGACTTCCCTTCTATCCCGTATAGTGGTTTCGCAAGAAAACGTTAAGTGGTAGAAGCAAAAAGATTAAAAATTCGGATTTAGCACGTCAACATTATACAGAATCACATTATTTACTTTAGGCAGCAAAGAAAAACTTTAAATTCGCAGGCCAGTCACAATTAATGACTATAAAGCGTCTACATTTATTAGTTTCATTTTAAATAATTTTATTTACTGGATAATTTCGCTATAAAGTGTTGTATTATTAACATGGGAATGCGAACATTTAAAAGTTTAGCGGGAATTCTTTAAAAGAATGCTAATGTGTTGCACTCACATGACTTTCTCTACTCACTCTTGGACAAACTATTCCTACAAACTTATTCTTTCACCTACTTCATATAAGTCAAGATAGACATTTGTAAAAGTGATTTTATTGCACATTTCCTTGTGAATATGATGGGAAAAGGGGAATACAGTAGGTTTAAGCGACAGTAAAATATTTTAAGAGGGGGTCGTTATGTGACGACTGAATTTCCGTTCTCTTTGCATGATCAAGAGGAACGAATGGATAACGATTTCCCATTTGAGGAAAGTATAATATTGGAAAATTCAAATTAATAAAAAGAAGTATCTCGGAAATGGTTCACCTCACAGCAAAATTATATTTAACATACATTGTGTTTTAACGAGATCAACATTTTTGTGCTAAGACATTGTCTACCTCTTACAGTTTACCAGTTATACAAAAGTCATTCAGAATGAAGTGGGCTTCAGAGGTTCTTCGTACAAAATTCCACGACATAACAATTTTGAAAAGCCTTTCTATGTAAAGGAAAGGCTGGGGTAGGGGTTTATTTTGAAAGTCTTCGTGTCGCATCCTTGGAAAATACTGAACTTAATTGCCAAGTTTGATATTTAACCCACTTTTTATTTTAGTGTTTTAGTTCAAAGAGGTAGCTCCGGTGAAATCTCAGTTTCGAATTTTCGGTGGAATGCAACACTTCCTCTATTCAATGTAAATGGTAACACAGTAGAAAAACAAAACATAACCACCAATGTAACACGTTCCAAGTAATGATAGCAAACAACAAAACAATCCTGAGAGGTTTAATAATATCTAATAATAATAATAATAATAATAATAATAATAATAATAATAATAATAATAATAATAATAATAATAATAATAATAATAATAATAATAATAATAATAATAATAATAATAATAATAATAATAATAATAATAATAATAATAATAATAATAATAATAATAATAATAATATTAATAATAATAATAATAATAATAATAATAATAATAATAATAATAATAATAATAATAATAATAATAATAATAATAATAATAATAATAATAATAATAATAATAATAATAATAATAATAATAATAATAATAATAATAATAATAATAATAATAATAATAATAATAATAATAATAATAATCTGAGTAATAAGTTGGATTTGGAGAATATATTAAGCAGGTCTATTTATCCGTGTTGGCTGTGTGAGATTTGCTATTCGCCGGGGTGTTTTATTATACCTTTATCTGACAATAACTCCTAAGTTATGGTGATAAGCACATGCCAATTTAACACGTATAAGGATTACGGCAATTAATGGTCGTGACACAAACAGTAATGCTATTGTTTTTATTATCAGACGGCGCGGCCGTGCGTGTTGTGTAATGTGTCATAAAAGCATGGAAAGTTAGAGCTGGTTTTCCTTTCTCCTGTAGTTTGTTGCCAGTTTATATCGAGCACGAGTACGTCATGTTACAAACACAAAGGGAGATCGGTTAATGCCCTGTTTGACTTGTTTTTATTCTTGTTATGGCTGCTGTTCTCTTGTATCTCATGTTTTTACCTTCACTGCCGCTTATCAGCTACGGTAGAGGAAGTTAATGTTCCGCACAAACAATCGACATCGCATCTTTGCTGAGTATACTCTTTGCTGAGTTTTGAGGTCTCTTGGTGTCACATATGATTCTATCCAGTGGCGTAGCCTGACCACCAGTCTAGTGTATGTAACCCAGCGAATATTGTAAAATTCGTTAAGATACGAACCAAGAATTAAAAGAATTGTCCTTCGGAGTTTTCATCTTTTATCATTGTCTCAAACAAGTGTTCAATGATACTGACAGAATGATTTAAGAGAGAATGTGCCGTTCTGTCAGAACTTGCATCTATAAAGCAAAAAAGTATTTCTTTCAATATTTCCTGTCAACATTTATGTAACAAACGGTACCGAGTTGTTCCTCACTGTTAATCTATATAGCGTTTCACTCTTAGAAGACAGTATGGAGTTAAATGGGACATCTCTGTCTCTATCTAGCGCATACAAGTTGCTATTAGCCGCGTCCTTTTCTACCCTCGCTCTGTTGCCAGATTCCTAATAGCATGGTATAAATATTCATTTGTTATAAATTTCAGGTTTGAACACATTATCCTATGCAGAATTTTTTTCTCTATCAGGTTATATCCTTTTCAGAGTCATTATACATTTCTATAGGTCCAAATTTCTTCAGAAAACGTTTTTTTTCAATAGAAGTCCGATATTTGCTGTTTCTACACTCATCACGCACTAAATAACAAACTAACTGCTAGAATACATCTATATTTTTTTCTTAGGTAGAGTAAACTATAGTGCTACTACCTGCCTACTTTGAATTCTCTATGTTTAACCAGTTAAGTGTTATAATTTTTTAAATTAAATGTTTTCGGAAAATTTTATATATGTGCACTGCAAAAGTTACGCAGTGTGAAACTTTTTTGTTATTGAGCTTACATCAGGGAACCAGCGAGAACAAATGTTGAGGAAGGTTGGAGAAAGTTTTTAAAATAAACCAAAAGGCAGTAACCTCTTTCTTTTATCCAATAGGGCAAACAAAAGGTATTCATCTATTCAGCGTCAGGCCTGACACAGAAGATAGTATAAGGAGCAACACTAACATTAGTTCGAACGAAGCCGTGTGTGTAACTGTGAGCTGTTATTGCGTTATTTGTTTAACATTTTTGTAAATATTTGTAGTTATGGAGGGTGAAGCTAGGAAGGGACGATATGTTGGTAAATAAAGAAGTAAGGAACGCCAAATAATTATGAATGTGTTAGATTATTTTTGAAGTAAAATGCGTTTAAGGCAGTAAAAGAAACAGCTAAGGCTGTTGAGTGTTCAGAAGCAGTAGTGTATAGGATTAAAAAGGAAGTAATGAAAGGACTTCTAAGAACGCCATCGAAAAAGAAAGCAAAAAGGGCGGGACTACACAAAACGCTAGGTTAACGCAATATGATTGAATAGTGCAAGGTGGAGTGCGGCGAATTGTTCATTCTTTACTGTTTGCAAATATTCCACCCACGCTGAATATAATTTTGTCACAGTTCAACAGTGATGAGACCCTACCAAATTTCTCAAGGGCCACTCTGATTTGGGGTTCGAATATGAAAGAAAGGGTAACAAGTGCATATTAATAGAAAGAGACGATATCGATATCATCAGATGGCGACATAAATATCTAAAAGACGTAAAAGGTTTAGGGACCAGGGGAAATCAATTGTTTATACAGACGAGTCATTTGTAAATTTAGGTCATACAGTAACAAAGGCGTGGAGGGATACCAAAGTTAAAAGTGCCCGTCTCGTCAAGCAGCAATTGAAGGACTAAGTACAGGACTCGGCCACCTCGAGTCGCTCGCGGAGAAAGATTCGCAACTAGTACATGTTGCAACACTGCGCTCCATTTAACGTGTACTGTCTTTTAAGGGTGAGACGCGCTTTAATATCAGTGAAACAAAGAAGGCACCAGAAATTTCTTTCTTAATTCCATGGATCATGATGACACTCACACTTGAAATTAAATCATTCAGGTGGAGTTGCACGAAAACAGTCGACTTTCCCTAGTGTTCTTTCACACAGATGTCATATATTGCTTATTCAGAGTAATATTCAATATAATTGCCTCTGTTTGAAGATTCTTCACTCTCATTCGACCATGAAAAACAAGTGACTGTTTTCCTAGAAAACATAAAGCCCGTACAAAATGAGAAAGTAAAGCTCTCTTTATTGCTATGCTGTTCAAGCTGAAAGCTCATACTGATTATTTAATGAAAGTTCTATTCTTGAAATTATCCCCATGTTTAGTTTTTTTTTCGCACATAATATGATTATAAATATGTTGTACTACCATAAAGATGTTATTTTGAGTCTCCAAAACCGCTAAAAAAGAAAACATCAATAAAGCAGTTTGTTTAAAGCTTTACAACCGCACAGCTAGGATTCACTTTGATAAGCTTTGATGATGAAATGCCTTAGACATATTTTAATGTTCGTCGTAATACTGCGTGCGGGCTTTGGAGGATCTGCTTTAATTACATATTACATTTTAGAGAAATGTTAATGTTTGAAAGCTTCTTACCTTGAGTTTGTCGATAACACAACAGTTTATTTCTTTTTCGATGCAACAACAGCACGAAAACGAAGTTTTGTTTATTACTGTACCTCTGATTCATTTCTTGACGCCATGGATGCACACTACCTATGTACATACCTTCGTCTCAGAGTCCGCGCAAATCTTAACCTAAATTTTCTTTAATAGCAAAAGTGTCCAAATCATGCTCAAATGTCCCCAATTGAAGAGCACATATACAAGAAACAAAACAAACCGCGAATTACACTCTATTCAGACTATCGATACAATAATATTAGCACCATTCTTAACATGAGTAGAATAACAAAGTGCTTTCGTGAATCGAGCGCACAACACCAGCTTCCTCCAACTGGCGACAGATGCCATTGGCCCAAGCTTTGTTTTGAAAGTACTGCGGCAGATGGCGCGAGTTCAAATCATAATGTTTAGGAAAACTTGACTTTAATAACATGAAAATCATAATGTGGTCGTCTCCTTAACGCGGAGGTAGCGCTGCTGTTTCCCAAGCGGGAGGCCCGAGTTCGATTCCCGGTACCTGCGTGGGGATATTTCTCCCGCTGGGAGACATGGTCCGGGGTGCACTCAGCCTCGTTAGGTCCCTGAAGGGCCAATTGAGGAGCTACTTTATTGAAAAGTAGCAGCAGCTGGTCTAAAAGGCCCCATAAACGGCCGGGAGGGACCTGGACGCTGACTACGTTCCACCTCCAGTACTGCACCCCACTCATGACGCCTATGATAGGCAGAGGTGGAGGACGCAATTGTCGGGCGGTAGTTCTTGGCCTGAATGTGCCGTTGCATCATGGGGTTACGGAGTAAAACGATTATGTACCTGAAAATTACAATGAAGGCAAATTTTGCAAGCAGTTTGAGAAAAATTGCAGGATATGTAATACATCTCCCCAAATCTATTGAAGCTGCGCCCTTGACTCTATACATTACAATTCATGTAATCTATTACATATTCCAATAGTCATATTACAAGGCCGCACCCTGGCCCTGCGTGGAGCTCTGGTTCCCGGCCACGGAATGCACCTGAGTTCGTTCCTGTCCATAGGGGTGCGTATTTTAAGTCTCGAATACAGGAAAAATGCACACTCAACATCGTGGGGAAATTCTGGCATGGATTCGGTCAGGGAGATGTGTGATGATGGTCACATCTCCTTCCCTTAGCGGTTGGATGATCATCCTCCCTCTACCCAGGTCCCATTGTAGTTGTAGCTCCACCGGATTATCAGTGCTATTATTATTGTTATTATTATTATTATTATTATTATTATTATTATTATTATTATTATTATTATTATTATTATTATTATTATTATTATTATTATTATTATTATTATTATTATTATTATTATTATTATTATTATTATTATTATTATTATTATTATTATTATTATTAAAATGTATGACTTTATTCCTGTTATTTACAATATATTTTTCACTTAATTTGAAAGTGAGCAAAATAGACTTGCTTACACTTATATAAATAATACAATACAGCTGTGTATATATGTCGAAAGTCACCTTTTGTTACCAATAAACCCATCCGGAAAAAGTAGTTTCGCCAAATTTTAAAGATGCGTTATGGATCCCGCATCTGATTCAGCATGGGAACGTTTAAAAGACTAAAGCTAATGCTTCTAAGGCTGATAATATTACAAAGAAGCTTATTTCATGTCCATCACACATTTCCATGATACATCTTTCCCATACAAAACTCAGAGTGAAGAGAGCTATACGAAATCTGAATGAATAGATGAATGAATGAATGAATGAATGAATGAATGAATGAATGAATTGAAGGTTTATTTATACCAGGTGAGTCAGCCACGCCTTATTTTTTGGAAGGTAGGCCACCCATCAAATGGCATGTGCGTTTTAGTCCAGTCTTGCTCTAACTAAAACATATTGCTTGACGTTCTTAGAGAGAAAAATGCGCAAAATTCAGAGGAATGGCGGTTTAAGGGACAGAACGTACTCCTCGCTAAAGTACACCTCAAAAATATACGACTTGTTTACTGAGAGCGAATTCCGTTTCCAGCCGATTTTACAAACCTTTTATTAGAGTACACATAGCAACGTAATTCAGTAAACGCCTCGGAAAAAATGGACCTATCATATGAGTACACTAACAACGTCAGCTAAAAAGAAAATGGTGGATTCTTGTACTTAGAGCAAGAGTTGGCTGCCAAAAATTAGCAAAAATTGGAGACACGCCTCATCCATCATGGACCCATACAGTCAAAGCGGACATATTATTCAACAACGGTTTATTTACATTTTTGCGTAAACTACGCCTCATGCATTTCAAATAACATGCATAACGGCTTGTGACATTTAAGTAACAATATCAAAACGTCCAGCAAATGATTAAAACTGTCTTAAAATGCTAAATTAAGAACGAAAACTCGTGAGGTGGCAATGGCATAGCGCCTGGCATACAAGTCCTACTATTGAACGCGGAAGTGCTTTCAGACAAGTCTCGGAATAGCTGATTAAGATTATGATACTTCTTGTGCGCTAACCTCCAGTGACAGAGGTTCGAGTCTCAGCATAGTAAATATATTTTTTTAGTGTTCATCAAAACTTCGAAACCGAATTCACAATACTCTAATTATAAAGTCCCTGAGGGTTTAGGACATTATAACTTAAATTGTTTTTGGTTGTCTGCATTTTGTAATTGAACAGATAAAATGCCTTCTGCCCCATTGGACTGGCATGATGCAGTGTGCTATTATGAATGCCGACCCCTGCGTTCTCCACAGGTATGCTGTCGCATGATACTTTGTGCCAGTCTTTCATTATGTATTTGACAGACGAGTACGTAGATATGCTTTTGATCTACGGAGAAGTAAGAACAAATACACCGGGGAAAATAACTCGGGAGAGATATCCAAATAGACCACAACCAACAGCAAACAGCTTCCGCATTGTTGAAAGGCGTCTGCGTGTAACAGCGTCACTTGCGAGAATGCGTCCTGTTAGACACGCACCAGCAACATCGGGTATTAATACAGAAGCAGTTTTGAACGCCATCCAGAACAATCCACATACTAGTACATGGGCAGTTGCTCAGGAGGTGAACATCGCCAGTCTTCTGTAGTGTGAATATTGAACACTTATATGTTTCATTTTTATCGTTTCCACCTACATCAAGCACTTCACGGGAGAGATTTTGAAGCTCGAGGGACCTTTTGCTAATAGTTGCTTGAGTGAGTAGCAAATGATGTGGAATGCGCATCCAGGATACTGTTTTCTGACGAATCAAGATTCCACAGAAATGGAACTGTATGCACTATTGGAGTGTTGATAATCCTCATTGGGTAAGGGGGACAGCATTCTAAGAGCAGTAGGGTGTAAATGTTTGATGTGGAATCTTGGGAGACCACCTTGTTGGACCATTGTTCTTCGAGGGGCATCTAACAGCAGCATCCTACCTGGAATTCTCCTGTAATGAGTTTCTCTTATTATTAGAGAACGTGCCACTGTAGGAGCGAATGACAATGTGGTGTCAACACGATGGAGGATCGTCTGCAATCTTTTGAATGCTGCACATCCTGGTCATTGTATAGGAAGACAAGGACCAGTCTCCTGGCCTGTGAGGCGGAAACCCGCGCCCGCCGATTAAAACCCGAGTACATACGTAATAATTTGTATATAATTGAAAATCGAATATATGCTTTACCCTACAACTCGACTGGTGGGCCGAGGGTACAGGGATTACCTCAGGCAGGGAAAGTAACGGGACCGCAAAAAGGCAACAACCCCTGAAAGAAAGGGAACAATAAGGTTGAAAAACCCAACGCTTGAAGACGTACGTGCCTAATTGCAAGGTGAAACTGGCCAAGCGGAAGGGCCGATTTGAGAAATACAGTTCTTCGGGAGAGAAAGACACTTGCTTGGCAGATCTTCAGCGGGACAGACAGACGTGTGCGTTACGCGGATCACGATACTTCATGGTCTTGTGTGTCGGAAGGGGGCATGAGTAAAGTTAAATAAACATTAAAAGGAATAGAAGACTTCAGTTTATTACCTGGACATTCCTCAGCTGGACAATCCTGAGATAAAGACCTCGAGCTCAAACAAAAACCACACTGTAAGAAGCCGGAGCAATCAAATGCACCCACGCTTTCTCGACCTACCCCTTCCCCAGTAGACCAGAAACATAGTATCCCATACACCCATCCAAAAATCCCGCACCACCTGCCAGATCATCTGATCTGACACCCCTTGACTTCTTCCTCTGGGATTATTTAAAAGAACGCGTTTAGGCAGAGGAGCTAGACAATCCAGAAACCCTTCGCCAGCGAATTGCAGTGGCCTGTAGATCTGTTTCACCCGCCATACTACACCAAGTCAGAGGCTCCATTCAACAGCGTACCCAGGCGTGCATTACCCAAGAAGGTCACCAGTTCGAACACTTGCTTCTTTAGAGGAGTCGTGTTCCAGGAATAGAAAAAGGGTCACTCCAGCGCCACAAAGCATACCAATATGAAACGATATTTTTAATAGCACAGTAATTCTATGTATGCAAAATTATTTTTAACTTCCATGATAATGTAATTTCGTTTTTTTTTTTCTGAGTTCAAATGTGTATAAATAATCCTTATTTCAATTGCATCTACCTATAGTTATGTTTAAACAACTACCTAATGATAGTTCACCAATAAAGACACATCAAACAATACCTTAAAACATAAAACAATTAAAAATGAATAATAATTGTAAATTGTGAGAATTACACTGTAAAAAAATTAGTACATGCAGGGGATTCAAACCACCTTAAAAGCCACCTTTAAAAAACCCACAATTTATTGCAACAAAAAGTCAACAAATTGTGGGTTCTTTTGAATTTAATTTACACAAAAGTCGTTGAACCTATTGAAATACGCCAAAGGAAAAAGTTGTTGTTTATTCAATTTTCTATGAATATATCCATAAATCAAGAACCTTCAGTCAATAATAATTCAGCCAGGTGATGATAATTTTTGATAGAAATACTTTTTCTAGAAAACTATAAACTTTTCAACATTTTGGTATTAGACTTTCTTGTTATTGATAACATGAGAAATTTGCTGTTAAAGTCTGGCGGATCATTTCACTTCCACCCTGTACAGGTTTACAAATGGAACCGGAAAGGAGAGGTCACCTGCCTTTGGTGATGGGTAAGTGGAGACGGTAAATACTCGACTGCATTCCTGTCACCCTTCTTTCCCATGCCTCACATAGAGTAATTAGTACTGATGTATGGCACTCTCGTTACTCCGATTTAACAGTGTGCGATTTTTACTTGTGGGTAAATTTGAAGGATAGAGTTTAGAAAAAAACTCATACTCTGGAACACTGGTGGAAAACATAACGAAGCCAAAAACATTTCAGTGGCCGAAGTAAATCGTGTGAATCGAAATGTGTTTTCTCGCTATGATGACTGTTTAGCTTTGGGAGGACATCATTTTCACCTCATATGAGGTAAGGTTTGTACATTACGTCTTAACAATATGTGAAGGATAAAGTTTGAATTGTTGTTCAATAAGAGGAGTTATAGCGGTGGCGTGGCCGGCCGATGTGCACCACCCGAGTGGAAAATCGCCACGTGACGGTTCTGACATAAACATAAAGCCCTCTTTTATGCTGTCAAAGCTTTTCTTAGTTTCTTATTATTTTATTATCTATAACATTTATGTTGCTGATATTTGCTTTCTAAAGGTATTTCATGAATAATTTTAAAATGTTTTAGCTAAATGAATTGTAGTTGGAAGCGAAGTTCCTCCTCTGTTATTCATTTGATTACGCATAATATTCCTTTCTTTTGTCAGAGTTTTACATTCGTAGCTGCACACCTAGGATTGTTGCTGAAAAATCCAGGTGCTTCTACGTCCATCACATTTGGCGGTTTTGGCTAAAACGGTTGCATTTTACTCACAAGGCCAAAAATGGTTGAGTGGATCAATAGTGACATGAAATGACGGAGACAAGCACTTGGAGGTATTAAGCGGTTAGAAAGTTGTTAGATTAATTGCATTGAGGTGACTAAGTTGAGAAAATAAACACTTATCCGAAATCTTGTGTTTTGTTGGTCAAGCGAGAAGTTTGGTACGCCCTTCCTAAGTTCAGTGATGAACTGAGATTGTAACTTGAGGGATAGCACTGATACTTCATCATTGCTGAAATAAAGCAGTAATAAGAGAAAGGAAAGGACTGGTGGTTGGGAAAGAAATAATGGAACAAGGAAAGAACCATGAACAATAAAAGCAGAAAATATTAAACAGCCGTAAATTGGCTCAAAGTAGAAAAATGGTGTTAGTTTTCCGGCCAGTTTTCCTTTCAATGAAAGATAAAAGGAGAATATCAGGATTAATGTTGAGTTTTAATTAATATAACCAATATATTTTTCTCAATAAAGCAGTTTATTTTATCTTGAGTCGTAATAAAACTTACAAAATGTATAACAAAATTTAACATTAACAACTGATGAACAATAAATATTATAACAAAATGAGTATTGTCTTAGGAACTACAGACTGGAGTACTGTTATGAATTACAATCCTAACTAACCTTCCCTCTAGAGGGCATATTTAAATAAATACAAAGTTAGCACGTAGAAAGAAGGAAACGTTGAACCATTGAAGAGGTGTTGTATCGAGTTCGTAATGTAGGGATTAATGATGGTGACCTTGATGGGCGCCGGAGTGGTCGTTGCCGTGGCTGTTGATGACGTGAGCGTGAAAACCGTCCTTGTCGGCGACGTACTTGACGGTCCTGATGTTACCGCCGGGTTCCTTGAGGGTGTACTCTCCAACAACCTTGTGGCCGTCGCGGCTCTCCTTCTGGGCATGGGAGTCTCCGGTCTTGTGGTCAGTCACACCGTAGGCAAAGTCGTACTTGGGGTGTGCCTAGGAGTACACAAACACCTGTATTACAACTTATTTTAATCGTGTGTGACAAAATTACACAGCGACTATGACTTTGGAAGCTGTTTTTGTGTTCAGTCACATCGCACAGTCAGTACTGAACGCGAATGGGATACACAAAGGAGGCATTTCTAAAACTAATTCACTGAGATATCAATTGAACAGGATCTTTCACAGGGGATTTAGTTTGAAACTTTGAGATGTTAATAATGGCATGGTTGGTTGGTAGACGGTTCATAAAAGTGAAGCGTTTATGTTGAACGACTCTTTCATGAGCTATTTTCACTGGTACAGAAATTCAAACTTGGGATGTGCCATGTCAATCCACAAACATGGCCTATTTCAGCGAGAGAAATTCCTGTAACATTACACATTGTACCGAATTGTCTTCACCATATAAAAAGTAGCAGAGTAATATAGGGTATGCAAACCTATTTCTCAAACAGAAACTGTTTATTGCACAAGTATACAGAGATTATAGCTTAAGGAACCATCTCACTTTTTAATTTCTCTGCTACGTATAGTAAAGTAGAGGAAGTATTGTATTCCACCCAAAAATTCGATGACGAGATTTCACCGGAAATATGTGTTTTGAGACCCCTTGAATCCAAAAAAAGCATTTTTAGAAAAAAGGTCCGTGTGTGTGTGTCCGTGTGTGTGTGTGTGTGTGTGTGTGTGTGTGTGTGTGTGTGTGTGTGTGTCAGTCTGTGTGTCTGTGTGTCAGTCTGTGGACAACACAACTCAAAAACGAAAAGTCGCTTAAAAACCAAAGTTGGTATTTAAGTTTAATGTCTTTTAAGGATGCGACACGAAGATTTTGAAGAAAATAGCCCCACCCTAAGCTACCCTTTTACATGGAAACTTTTTCGAAAATTTTGATTTTCTTGAAAATGGCTCCAACGATTTTGATTAAAATGCCATATGTTTGAGATATTTTGAGATATTAATGTATATCTTGAATTTTCTGGCTATAGCCCCTGTAGTCATATTTACTCTGGACGACGTTTGCAGAACTGCTAAACCGTTAGAGATAGACGAAATCATACTATACAAGAATGTAGATCCTGCTAAAATACACAATTTATGTACAAATAAAGGTTTATGTAGAGTGAACCATTTCGGAGATATGCCTTATTTGTGTGAGTTTTGGAGTGAGTGAGTGAGTGTGTTGGGTTTAAGGGCCCGTCGACAACTTGGTCATTAGGGCCCCTGAGTTTTGGAGAACTTATACTTACGTCAAATGGAACATGGTTATTCAGTTTTTATATGCTAACCGTGCAAAGAGAATGGAATTTGAAAGCTTTAAAATATTTTACTATCGCACAAAACCTACTGTATTCCTATATTACCCTTGTACATTCAAGGAAATAAGCAATAAGATAATTATAATTCCTGCAAATGTTTATCTAAACTAACATAAAGAAGATATAGGAATAAGAGTTTGTAAGAACAGTTAGTACAAGAGTAGAGAAAGTCTTGTGAATGCAACACATCACATTTTTCTAATACCTATCGTGTTACCCTCTGTTAGGTGAGAGATATCTGGTTGCTAGACATGCCGGTCAAGAGTGTGCTAACTCTTTTTTACATCAGTAAGGAAAGAAACTTAGAGCGCACTGTTTCTGATAGAGAACTGGAAATAATGTGCGCTACACTGCTGATGTCCAATGACGTAATTAACGTTTGTGTTCATGAATTTACTGGTGAAGTTCTGGAGGTCATCACCTTCAAGAAGTCGAATGTTACAAAGAATATATATCATATTGGGGATTTATATAGGACTCAAATTCAATGTCAGCAAAATTAGAATTTCACTATAATTGATTTCCAGTAGTTTTTAAAGTTAATGCAACATTTATGCTGACCTATAACTTTTAAACGAAATTTTCTTGTTAAACATTGGTCAATGACAAAATAGGCATGTACTGGTATCTACCTATATTGACCTAGAGTGTCACCCCGGAATTTGAGTGAAATCAGTGACCCGTTAGGTATGACATTCTCTTGCGAGAAAAAATGTACTCTTAATTTATGCAAGATGTTAGTTCTTTATTGCCAAGTCTCAGGTGCAAAGTGTCGCCGATAGCTATCTTCAGAGCCATTTAATTTGCTCAAACAGTAGGCCTAAATTTTTGAACCATCAAGATTGTGCACACAAAGCCGGTGATTTGGGTGTAAAAATGTGTATGAAGATTTGAAGGAAAGTAGTTTTCACTCACCACGTAGTCAACAGCATGTCCATGTCCATGTGCATGACCGACTTTCACAGCATGAGCAGGACCTACCACAGGACCGTGGAAGTGGGCGAAGGAGTGGGCATGTCCGCCGTGATGACCCTGGGAATCTACATATTGCCATACCGTGGCGAGAAGGGCAACTGCGACCACAACCTGTAACACCACAAATACGCATTACTTCACAAATAATCTTCATTTCCTTAGTAATAGCTGCATGCAGAAGGAACGATCAGTTCAAGGTAAAATATGAGTTCTCAGTGGTAATTTCCAAAAATAAGGTGTTCTGATCTTCTTGAGAACATATGCATGACTTAATATTTTTTAAGTACATTTATTTACAATTAAATAACATTATATAATTTGGTCATATTAAAATATTAAACATTTCTTGCAAATTTGGGGTCGCCCAATGCCATCGACGAGAAAGGTACTCCGCACTTGGTACCTCATCGGCGTATTGCAGGCAGTCCTCAATAACGTGTTTAACTGCTAAGAGTATGTTGACAGTGGTGATATTCAGGAGGAGGAGTAGGAGCTGCATTTGACAGAAGGTACGAATGCGTGAATATTCAGTGACCAATGCTTAGGCTAGTAGGAGTAACTTGGTCCGTGCAGAAAAAAACAGGTGAAAGGATTGCTATGCTGCTTAACCTTCAGGTGCAGTTAAGAGCTTATCTGTTACAAACTCGTGAACCAAATTTGAGTTATTAGTTATGGAAGCTTTTGTCGTAAGCAGTTGAATAATGGTATATTTTTCCATATATGTACGTTTTTGAAGCAATGACCTTATAGATATATAAGTTTAACGTGTGATGATGTGGAATGTGGAACGATGCCAAATGTAAAAGATTAGAATCTGGAAATAAGGTTAGTTTGTCATGCATAAAAAGATCATCAAAATGTTAATGATTTTGCTCAATAGACATTATGAGATAGATCGCTGAGTACGAATATATTTTGCACTAAAGACATGTAAAAACTACAGCCCATCTCTGGAATTCAGTAAACCTTGCATAGCTGAAGAATTTACGACAGTTCTATTATAAATGACTATTTTTAATATACTCTTCGAAATATCCTGTTGATTTTAGTACTGAATTGTTTAGTTTGTTACATTGAAGTAGTAAATGTAGGCTGTGTAACCCGGGACTGAGAACAGTGGGGACTTATAAATCAATAATTTAGATAAACATTGCCTAAAAAGTTTGAACGTTAAATGCAAAGCAGCGGGGAAGGATGCAACCACAAATAGGGGTTAAAGCTTAAAAATGCTGTAAATAAATCTGATGATGAGTGATCTACCCGAAAACAGGGCAGCCCGCTTTGGTTAATCGGTGGCTGATAACCGTGAAACCCCCAAGGGCACACTACGGTGGTTTTTCATTGCCTTCCGTAGTATAGGAATGAAGTGGAATCATACATATTCCATCTTGAACTCAGTAAAGAAATGAAAAATCCCCCACTTAGACCACCGGCTCCCTTAGAATACTAACCGGATACGCTGGTCATATAGGTGCATACAGGGTGCTGATTAAAGAGATCAAAAAGGGCAAATGTTCACATATCTGCTCGGCTGTCTCTTGTAATTTCGAGAAAATATTGAATTTTGAAACTCGTGGCAATGACAACCTATCTTACTGAAGGAGAAACGGAACGTTGGACATCTGCTAACCTAGGCAGAGACTCAAGTGATTCCAGACTTAATTGTATTAACTCAAATAAAGTACTTGGTTTTGAATAAATGTATGTTCTTAAACAAGGAAGACCCAAAATCCACTTTTCATTCCTTGAAAGAGTTGAAAATGCAACATTTGAAACCTGCTTGCAATTAAGAGATACAAATTTAATGATACACCATCCTGCTTAAGATGGATTGGTTCAGGGCAGCATTACTGGCACAAAATGTGAAATGGAATGGAACCACTGCATCTAATGATTGTCAAGTGGATAATTAGGTACGACCAATAAGGTTTTACAATCCAAACGCATAAAAAGCTAATTACATTGATTAATTAAACAGCATCTATCTCATTCTTTGATTAAATCCGGAAGCATCTAAGAAAACCATTAATGTTTGCGTAAATGTGTTTTATATATATATAAGTGATGAATTAGGAAGTTTTCCACAAATGTCTTCTGTATATTTCTTAAAGTATGTTTAATGTTTCTTGCAATGAAAGTGCGTTTGTTTAAATCACTATATAACTAACACACATTTAAACGTGTTTGTCTATAGACCATAATAAAAATGTGTGAATCCAAACTGACCAACTACAATTAATAGAAGATGTCACAGAGTTCATTATATTCTGCCAAAGAACACATTCACAGATACGGTGTGTTAGAAAATGCTGCTACACTTATAGCATGGAGTCAACTTATAAACTTAACGTCCGGTTGCGAAAAATTACACAGTGAATCTTTACTGCCAAAATATCCCATTAGCTTTCGCTCCTGTTGACCACGATCATATGATATTTACATTATCAAAATATGTATCTAATTTTGTGACCTAGAACAGCAGTGAAGTATACTTTTAGGTGCAATGGATCAATGGATTAGCACCGTGAATGCGTTTCTAATGTGCGTGAAAACTGCCAGACCATAGACTCCTTAATGCAAAAGCTACTTTTGTTAAAATGATGACCGCAAACCCAGAACACATGTTCATAGAAAACCACAAATATGCTTCACTATCCACGATGACACACCGAAACTTCTAGAAAGCCATGAGAGGTCGCCACACATTGCTGGAACACATACCTTAAGGTGAGCCATGATTTGCTGTGCTTGTAGTCCTGTGTGCAACTGATGATGACTGGACTCTATCCACCGGCTTTTATACTTAAGGACGAAAACCGTATGTTGACTAATTTTTACTCATTCATTTAGAAACTTTCATTACAGTATCGATGACGTCATGAGCCCGCGATGCATAAAACACTAGAGTTTCTCTCTCAGGTGGTTAACAAAAGCCTCGTGTGTCTCTAATAGGTGCATGTAATTTCAAAACGTTCAGCCTCGCCGAGCACTGCCACCAGTTTTTTAGGCGATACACTTTAGTTATTTTAATAAAAAGTTAAGGAGGTATGTATTACCTAACTCATGTCAGACATTCCTCATTTACTTTCATTGTTGTCTCCCTCGATCGCTTTTTGTTTCCTTTTCACCCAGACTGTAGGTAAAAATACTCACATTCAGATTTAACCACTGTGCTGGACAGACGCCTGGCCGAACCTTCTCCAGCAAACGTGTTTTAATCGGCGTTGTTCATGGACTTCACATGTTCTGCTACTCGATCACCGGAATGGATAAACAGTTTAATCAGAAGAGCAGTTGTGTTCACAGTAACCATATTATTGTGCTTATTTATAAAAGGACTTTAAGGGAAGACTTTACTCGAAAACTTCTTTTTCTCTCGCCAAAAGCTAATTTTTTGTGTCACTTATTTTGAAGACGTAATTAAGACGAGTGAAATGTACTGAAATTGATGCACTAAGGGGACATGGCCCATTCCGTAACTTGATTTCTCTTATTATATGAATCCATTTCAGTGAAAATTTTACGTTTATATTATCGTAAAAATATTGTTTGTTGGTTTGCTTATTATATTTTTGATCAGAAATTATACTTAAAGTCCAAATTTATATTTTTGACAAAGCATTTCATAAGAAACTCTAATGTGTTAAATTTATAAGGATTTATTTGAACGTAAATTGTGTGTTTTAGCAAGATCCACTTTTTGTATAGTAAGATTTGTTCTATCTCTTACGGTTTACCAGTTAAGCAAAAGTCATCTAGAGTAAACAGGACTACATGGACTATATATATATACATTTCATTTGCCGTAAAAATATCTCAAACATATGGCATTTTAATCAAAATCGTTAGAGCCATTTTCAAGAAAATAACAATTTTCGAAACATTTTTCTTGTAAAGGGTAGTTTAGGGTAGAGGAATTTTCTTCAAAATCTTCATGTCACACTCTTGAAAGACATTAAATGTAGACACCAGCTTTGGGTTTTAACCGACTTCCATTTTTGAGTCATGCTGTCCAATCTGACAGACACACAGACACACACACATGGACCTTTCTCTAAAAATGCTTTTTTTTGGATTTAGGGGGCCTCAAAACATATATTTAGGCTGAAATCTCGACATGGAGTTTTTGGGTGGGATACAATACCTCCATTACTTAGTAGTAGAGAAAGTAAAAATGATAGGGCGCTGAAAAATTCAAACCAATGATAACGGGTGTCTCGGAAGTGGTTGATGTCACAAAACTAGATATTTGAAAAAAAAATTATGTTTTAAAAGGATCCACTTTTTGGTTCCAGTATATTTTTACTTTCTCTACTGGTAAGTAGGGGAAGTATTGTATTCCACCCAAAAATTCGATGTCGAGATTTCACCGGAAATATATGTTTTGAGGCCCCCTGAATAAAAAAAAAAGCATTTTTAGAAAAAGGTCCGTGTGTGTGTCTGTGTGTGTCTGTCAGTCTGTCAGTCTGTGGACAGCATAACTCAAAAACGAAAAGTCGGTTAAAAACCAAAGTTCGTATTTAAGTTTAATGTCTTTCAAGGATGTGACACGAAGATTTTGAAGAAAATAGCCGCACCCTAAACTACCCTTTACATGGAAGATTTTTCGAAAATTTTGATTTTCTTGAAAATGGCTCTAACGATTTTGATTAAAATGCCATATGTTTGAGATACTTTTTATGAAAAATGAAATGTATATCTTGAATTTTCTGGCTATAGCCCCTGTAGTCGTGTTTACTCTGGAGGACTTTTGCATAACTGGTAAACCGTTAGAGATAGACCAAATCATACTATACAAAAAATGTAGATCTTGCTAAAATACACAATTTATGTCTCAATAAATTTTCTTGTAGGGTGAACCATTTCGGAGACATTCCATGTTATGTGTGTGAGTTTGGAAAACTTAGAACTTTCGTGAAATGGGTCATCGCTGTTCATTTTTTTTATATGTTAAGTGTGCAAAGACAACAGAATCTCAAAGCTTTAAAGCATTTGACTATCGCACAAAGCCTACTGTATTCCCTCTTGCACCTACAAGGAAATAAGCAATATGATAATTTGTACAAATGTTTATCTTAACTAACACGAAGAAGATATAGGAATAAGAATTTGTAAGAATGGTTAGTACAAGAGTAGAGAAAGTCATATGAGTGCAACACATCAGATTTTTTATATTTCTTAACTCTTATTAGGTATACAAACTTACACAAACTTCCTTCTCAATGAACAGGACTTCACGGGCTATCCCCAGAAAATGCCACCTACATTTTATATGCCATGTAAATATCTTAAATATGTGGCATTTTAATCAAAACCTGCAGATATTTTCGATAAAATCAAATTTCTAAAGGTTTTCCACTTAAAGGATAGTTTGACATGGAAGAATTTTCTCGAAAATCTTCGTGTTGCATTTTTGGAAGATACCAAACGTAAATACCATTTTGGTATCGATCCAGCATTCCGTTTTTGTGTTATGTTGTTCTCTCTCTCACTCAGACACACACACACACACACACACACACACACACACACACACACACACACACACACACAAACGTGTACCGTTTTCTAAGCATGGTATTTGCCTTTGTTTTAGGAGTCTCACAATATGTACTTCTGGCGAAATCTTGATATCCAAATTTTGAGTAGAATACCTGATTCCTGCTGATTGCGAAGAGCGCATCTACTGAGCTGGAGGCTTCCATTGACCACGTCCCACCCTCCAGTACTGCACCCCATTCATGCCACCTGTGGTGGACTGAGCTGACGTATGCAGCGGCCCGGCGGTAGGCCTTGCTGTGTATAAGGCGGTTAAGCCTTGGGGTTAGTTAGTTACAATATTAGTAAAAATGTACGTACTGCCTTGTAAGTTTGACATCAACATTAGAAGTAAACACAAATTGTCATTAAAATTTCATATCAAAGCATCGTTTAGTTTTCAAAATGTATTTTAAAAAGATCAAACTATGCATAGATCTTGAAATTTTCGAATTTATGATATCCTTGTGTAAGAAATACGGTTTCAAAATTTGGTTGGAAATAGATCCAAGGCGGAAAGTCCTAGGACAGCTGGTGGTCTGAAGGGGTGCTACGAAGCCTATGGGCACAATTTTCAATGTATAAATTTATTTTGTTCAAAATTTCTTGATTTATTGAAAATTTTACATTAATATTGGTACTCTGTTATTTTCCTGATTTTCGCTTTCTATGTTTATCAACATATTCCCATGTAGTTGATGAAAACAATAGGAAATAAGCTGACAATTTTAAATTTAATGACACACATTTTACGCAAAAGTTGAACTTTGGTTTTAAACGAATAATTTTTCACGACATCTTTAAGCTTTCTCGTTTACCACAAAAAAGGTAAAATAAAAAAGCTATGAAATTTCTGACCTTTATGACTGTTTATTTGAAATAAAAAGCAGTATTCGCATTAAGCAGAACATTTTTCAAGCTTACAGTTTAAATAATAACAGAATAAGATATATGTCACTAATACTTTAAAAAGTAAAAGATTGCACAATTTGTATGATATATTGTACAACGAGAGCATAATGGCAGTAATTAAGATGAGTCTATTTTATGAAACGAGTAGTAGAAAGTTTCATAATATTCATGAGAGCATCTTAATTGCTGCCATTATGCTCAAGTTTCATACAACTATTTATGCTCGACTAAGTGTCTAAGTTTAAAACACTTATAAAATGTTTTATTATACTACGCTGCATGTTATTGTGGCTTGTGTCCGAAATTTTAACTATTTGTTACGCAATTCGAATGTACGTACAAGAATCGATAGTAGCGCCTTCAACTTTTGTTATGTTGGTCTTGACACAGCAATACAGAGAGTGTATATGCTATAATCCTTAAAAGTGTAGACTTTCAAAAACGAAAAGACAAACTGCATTTATTACAATATTATTTACAATATTAAAGCTAATTTTTAAATAAACAGAGTAGCTTCACTCCATATACGCTTTCACCTGCGTAGGAATGTGCGCAGACGCCGAAGTATTGATCGCTACATGCGGATCTTTTGATTGGAGGCTAGCAGTGTCGTGATAAGCAGGTGCACATTTGATTGGTGTATACCATTATGAACTGGTGCACCTTTGATTGCTCGATTAGCAGTGTCATTATGAACTGGTGCACCTTTGACTGGTGCATACCAGTGTCATTATGAAGAGGTGGATATAATGACGTTCACTGCAGTGGCATGTAAGCGCTACATGATGGCATGGTCGAGCAGGAAGTATTTAAAAATGAATGAGAAAATCAATACATTGAACAGATACGGTTAAGGTAAAAGTGTAAAAAACACTGTGACGATCATCATATTTACATCTCTTTAGTTGCACATTGAGCCTATTGGTGTACACTTTAATGTTGCAGAAGATATTTATACGTGCCTACCGAAACTTTGCTAAACTTGTTGAACTTGTGTTTTTCCCTAAATTTGTATTACAACTGAGTTCACCAGATGCATAAAGATTCAGCTTCTTCATGAAAAGTTTAGGAGAAAATGAATCCAAGATGTAGCAAATATGAATTTGAGTAAACTGAAGTTAAAGTTCATTTTCATTCCCAAAAACCATTAACAGCTTCAGTGTTAGTTTTACTAATGAATCTGAGAATAAATTTCTTTAAATACCTATTTTCGTGAAAGAGGCACAGTTTTGTCGTGTGTTTCATATCTGAGATAATTTAAATAATAAAAGTCCAGGGATTTAAAGACAATATATTTAGCCCACACATATTAACTTAAGATACAAAAACTGAAATTGAAGATGTTCATCCCTATGTTGAATAGTTCGATCTAAACTTAGCTTTTGGTAGGATAGAGGTTACGAGAACTCTATAGGAGTCAGTAAAATCGGATGTCGTCGTCATCGTCGTCATCGTCATCGTCATCGTCGTCGTCGTCATCATCATCATCATCATTACCTTTCAAGTTTTAAGCCTTTTGGCTTCTTTTGGTCTCATCATTTAAACTGTTCTGTCCATCTTCTTTTAGGTCTGTCAATGTTTGTTTGACCTTTTGGTGTATATCTAAATATCAACTTCGTGTAGTGGATTTCATCCACCTTATTCGCGTGCGGTTCCCAGTTGTTTTGATTTTCTTTAATTCTTCCTAGTAAGTTGAAGATTCTTAATCCTTTACGTATGTCTTCTCTTCTTCTTGTTCTTTTTCTTCTTCTTTCTCGTCTTGTTGTTGTTCTTCTTCTTCTCCTTATTCTTCTTCTATATTTTAGTGTATATCCTGATACACGTCTTAAAACTGCATTTCTGCTGCTTCTTTCTTTCCATTTGTTTGGTAATTGTGCAAGCATTCAGATCCATAAGTTAACGCTGGAACAGTCCCCACTATATAAAAGGCTAAATAAATAAATTCAAAGTTGAAATCCTACGAACTAGTTAAAACACTATCAGTACTTATGTCAAAGTCCTCGATATGACCACAGAAGTCAAAGGGGAAATGAAAAAAAAAAAAAAAAAAAACAACAACAAAAACAAAAATCTGATGTGTTGCAGTCACATGACTTTCTCTACTCTTCTACTAACTAGTCTTACAAACTTTTATTCGTCTTTCTTCTTCATGTTAATGGAAATAAGTATTTACAGGAATTAACTTACTGCTTATTTTCTTGTACCTACAAGGGGAGTATGGGAATACAATGGGCTTTGAGTGATAGTTAAATCTTTTAAAGCTGGTCACTGTGCAAAGGCTTTGAAATTCCGTTCTCTTTGCACAGTCAAGAGATAAAAAAGGGAATAACGACCTTCAATTTGTGAAAAGTTTAAATATTGCAAAACTCACACAAATAACGAGGAGTATCTCCGAAATGGTTCACTCCACCCAAAATAAAAAAAATAAAAAAAATACATTTGGACATAACTTGTGTGCTTTGACGAGATCTACATGTTTGTGTAAGATTTTGTCTATCTCTTATGGTTTACCAGTTATGCAAAAGTCGTCAAGAGTATACAGGACCCATAGGCTACAACTAGAAAATTCAAAATACACATTTCATTTGCCACAAAAATATGTTAAACGTGTGGCATTATACAAATTGTTACAGCCATTTTTGAGAAAATTAAAATGTTTGAAAAATGTTCCATGTCAAGGGTAGTTTAGGGTGGAGGAATTTTCTTTGAAATCTTCGTGTGGTATCCTTGAAATATATTAAACTTAAATACCAACTTTGGTTTTTAATCTACTTTCGTTTTTGAGTTATGCATTCACTGGCGCGCGTGCACACACACATACACACACACACTCACACACAGATACGCACGCACATGCACACACACCCACATATATGGATATTTTTCCAAAAAGTCTGTTTTTTGTATTTAGAGGGCCTCAAAACATGTATTTCCCATGAAATCTCTACGTGGAATACAATAGCTACTTATCCTACTTATTATACGTAGTAGAGAAAGTAAAAAGCAATGCTATTGTATGAAGTAGGCCCTTCACATTTGGGAAATGTCACTATTCGTTATAAGGTATTTAATTCTGCAGATTTTCAGGTAGTCTCGTTATTGGAGTGTGATTTTATTTTTATGTGTTTATTTTCGCACTTACATGTATCTTCACAGAAGTCACAAGCAGCTGAAGAGGAACATGTCTACTTATTTATTCATTTTTGTTGTTTAACGACGCTGTTAATATCCAGAATAACGTCAGTGTCGCCAATGTGCCCGAATTTCGTCCCGCAGCTCTTTTATAGGCTAGTAAATCTACCGACATGGAGCTGTTGTTTTTAAGCACACTTGAAAACCTTCGGTCTGGGCCGGGTTCGAACCCACGTAGGCCAGCGTCCAACCAAGTGAGCTATCCAGACCGACACGTCTGCTCTACAAGAATTTTGATGCTCAAATTTGTACAATGTTTTAATAAAATTAAGAGGAGTTAGTCAAAGATTTCAAACTAATGATTTCAAATCTTATTTAGTAATATTTATAATTGTTTTAATTTTAATAATTTTTATTATTTATTCAAATAAATTATTATACTTCTTTTAGTAAAGCTTCATCACATCTTTGTATAAACATAAGAACAAAAATGTTCAATACCACATCAGCGCATGTTTGTATTTTTTCTACCGATTAGTACCTAATATGCTGTATTTAGCCCGAAAATTTATAACGAGGTTTCACCGGAAATATACGTTATGATGTTTCCTAAATACAAACATGTTAGCAGATGGTCCATCTGTGGGTTTGTGAAAGCGTTTCTTTGCCAGTCATTCGTCAGTCAGTCGCTTCGTCGGTCGCTCTGTCTGTTCCCTATTTAAATGCACGTACCTAGGATCCAAGGCGAAGATATTCACAATATTCTCCCACCCCAAACAACCCTTTGCATATTACAATTTCGTCATCTTTTTTTCTTCTAAAATGTCTCTATCGATTATAATCTCATATCTGAGAGGAGGGAACTAACGCTTCTTAAAATGGAATTTGGGATCTATTTGTCATCATTGAATATCTGACAGTGAGGTAGGTTAAATAAAGCTTTATTGTAGGAAACATGTTGTCTTCCTTAAAATTCATCATTTTACATATTTTTTTTTTTTACTTTCTCTACTTCGTATAGTAAGTAGAAGTATACTATTCGACCCTTGGTTTCGATGTCTAGATTTCAGCGGAAATAAATGTTTTCAGGCCCCATGAATCCAAAACAGAATTTTTAGAAAAAGGTCCGCGTGTGTCTGTGTGTCTGTATGAGTCTGTGTGTGCATGTGTATGTGCATGTGTGTATGTGTGTGTATCCCTGTGTGTGAACAGAACTCACGAAAAGTCGGTTAAAAGCCAAAGTTGGTATTTGAATTTAATACCTTTCAAGGATACGAAACGAACATTTTGAAGAACATCCTTCCGCCCTTAACTACCTTCACATGGAAAAGTTTTAGACAATTTCGATTTTCTCAAAAATGGCTCACGATTTTAAGATGCCATATGTTTAACAAATTCTTATGGCAAATGAAATGCATATTTTGAATTTTTGGTCTATAGCCAATGTAGTCCTGTTTACTCTTGATGACATTTGCATAGCTGGTAAACCGTAAGAGACACACCAAATCTTACTATAGGGAAACTGTAGGTCTTGCTAAAACGCTCAATTTATATACAAATAATGTTTTCTTTGTAGTGTGAACCATTTCGGAGATATTCCTTGTTATTTTTGTGAGTTTTACAGTTCTTAAATTTTTCTCAAATGGAAGCCGTTATTCACATTTTTAAGTCTTGGCCGTGCAAAGAAAATGGAATTTCAAAGCCTTCGTATAGTGACCAGCTTTAAAAGAATTAACTATTGCTCAAAGCCTGCTGTATTCCCACATTCTTCTTGAACCTGCAACAAAATTAGCAATAAGATAATTTTTGCAAATGTTATCTGGACTGACATGAAGAAAATACAGAAGTAAAAGTTTGTGAAAGTACTTAGTACAAGACTAGAGAGAGTCATCAGATTTTTTCGTAATAGTAGTCGTTTCCGAAATATATCCCGCGTTAAGTGTTTGACTTTTTCCAGCTAGAAGTCTTATTTTGTAAGCCATCTATACCAGGGGGGCAACCAGAGCCGACCCCACCCCACCATAAGTAGATAACCCTTCGTGCGTTAACAGAATTGCAGAAGTTCACGGCTGAAGAGAGGGCACGTAATGTTTCATTAGCATTTCTTCGTGTCTTATTAATGTCATTGCTGTATTTGTTTATTACGTATTATTAGTTATTGTTATTATTGATATTGTTAATCTATTACTGTTAATTGTTATTTATTATTTCTATTAGTGTGTTTATTATTAATATCGTTATTGTTATTACTATTATTATTAATTATCATCATCATCATTATAATAATAATAATAATAATAATAATAATAATAATAATAATAATAATAATAATAATAATAATAATAATAATAATAATAATAATAATAATAATAATAATAATAATAATAATAATAATAATAATAATAATAATATTATTATTATTATTATTATTTTTATTATTATTATTATTATTATTATTATTATTATTATTATTATTATTATTATTATTATTATTATTATTATTATTATTATTATTATTATTATTATTATTATTATTATTATTATTATTATTATTATTATTATTAGTGTCCCTGCAACAAACGCCCAACGGCAGCCATTATAGATCCAATCAGCATATAGCAAATTAATGGCGACCAAGTAGCTGAAGTCTCAAAGAAAAGTGCCATATATACCAGGTGGCCCACTTCTTCCGGTATTCCGGTATTCGTGCGTTAAAAGAATTGCAGAACGCCCAAGGGTAAATCCAGTCAGTGACGTAGGTGAACTTTGTTCTGCTTGTAAGAGAAGCCAGCGGAAACGGAATTCCCCAGTCTTCAACTAGCGTGTGCAGCGAGTGATAATAGACAAAAACAGTCTTAGAATATTTTCCTCTCCATTTACAGAACTTTATTATCCAGAGAATAAACCCATTCCTGTTTATCCCCTGGAAAATAAAGACCTGTAAGTGAAGTTAGACCTTTTCGGTTATTTATAATCTTATTCTCTTATTATCACGGACTGCACACGCTAGTTCAACTGCCTCTTACCTTACGTCTTTGCTGAGAGGCAGAACATGCCGCTGGCGTCTCTTTGGCTAGAATCACGCCGTGGAGTTCTGCAACTGTTTTAACGCACGAAGGGTTTATGTACTTACGCCGATGCCGGATGGAGTGGGCCACCTGATATATGAGTAAATTAACTGCTGAACTACCTCCATTAGGATTATAATTTGAACTACTCGATTCGGTAGATGGAATTTAGGCAAATGTGACCCGGAGATGTACAGTCATGGAAAAATTATTGAGCGCATTAGGAGAGCATGATATTTACAAGTCCCATGTCGTGTTCCAGCGTTGTTTACACAAGCCGATATTTCCAACATACAGCTGCCATATGTTATTGTGTACCAGACACACAAATAGGCTGTATCCTACACACGATAACATGGATCAGAGACTATCAATAAACTCAGCTGTATGTTGGAAATATCGACTTGTGTAAACGGCGCTGGAACGCGACGTGGGGCTTGGAAATATCGTGCTCTCTTCATACGCTCAATTATACTTTCCATGATTATACCTATATACCTCGCCTTATTCATTTGTAAACAATGCCATGCTTTTATGAAGATCGTATGAATTTCATTGTCGCGCTATGAAATACAATGTAGCTACATCTCGAAAACCACATTAGCCTGTATTCCTCATGTACCAACCCACAAATCACAGGATACAGGGCTTCGCGTGCTATTTGAAGTAAATTTTATTTCTTTGTGATCTATTTTGAGCACCACATCAAGCTGCAGTTTTTGTCGCTGTAATCGTGAAGACAGCGAGGTCGTGGTGTAAAGTTCACTGTGCACTCACCTCTTACTAAACAGATTACAAAAACGTAATCACTTCTCGTGCTTATTCGTTCGTGACCTTATTGTTATGCATCACTACGTGTTGTCAAATAAACGAGTAGAACTGAAAGTAAAAGTTGTTAGTGCAACGGTATAAACATGTGACGATTTAAGGAAGAAGATGAGTTGATCTTATGAATGCATTACGCCAAGGTGCTACGGAGAACGGTATTTGTGAATACAGAATAATATGAATAATTTATCATAAGTAATGACACGAGTGATTGTCAATTTATCTAGAAAATGTGACTATTTAGGAGTTGCATTTATTAAGAATATTTCACAAATTAAAGGATGATATAGCATATGAAATGTTATTTAAGTACTGGTCGTCTGCTTAGAGCGGTGGATACGTTACTGCTTGCCAAGCGGGAGACCCAAATTCGATTTTCGATACCTACGTGGGGATTTTCTCCCAGTGGGAGACCTGGCCCCGGGTGCACTCAGTCTCGTTAGGTCTCTGAGGGGCCAATTGAGGAGCTACTTGTTTGAAAAGTAGTGGTCCTTGGTTACGAAGCCCGCGTAACCGGCCAGGATGGACTGGGGCGCTGACTATGACCCACCTCCACTCATGACGCCTATGATGGCCAGAGGTGGGGGACGCAGCGGTCGGGCGGTGGGCTTTGGCCCGGAAGGGCTGTTGAGTCACGGGGTTACCTTTTATTATAAGTTCTACTCTTAAAAGAAACAAGAAGCAGGCATAAATACATCAGCGTCCAGGGGCACGGCCTACAAGATTATCGTATTGATGCTCCAATCTTTTAAGACAAACATATTCAACCTGGGGTAAGCGTACCCTCAGGGGTACGCAAATACTTCTTAGGGGTACGTAAAATTTAAAATACGCATACAATGAATATAATGTGTTTCCTAAATGATCACAAATAACGAAAAATATTTCAGCCAGAGATATTTGAATTAGTCTCTATCCAAGAATTCAGTTTGCTTACTCTATGCTTTAACTTTCAAACGCCGATAATAATATGAAAATTTAAAATTTATTTTAGATATGGTTATGTATAATTTGAATTAAGGATAACTGTAGGGCTAGGCCCAGGAATACAGTTGGGAAGAAACATTGTCTTTGGGGTTACGTAGAGAAGACAGGTTGAATACCACTGGAATAGCGAGAATATAATGAATAACCAACCCATCGACAACTTCCAGCTAGACCTATCGACTTGCTTTTTTTCTATAGTCTTCCAAAGGAATCAGACAGCGATTATTGTGCTCCACGCTGTTGCTGTTACCACTAATTATTATTATTATTATTATTATTATTATTATTATTATTATTATTATTATTATTATTATTATTATTATTATTATTATTATTATTATTATTATTATTATTATTATTATTATTATTATTATTATTATTATTATTATTATTATTATTATTATTATTATTATTATTATTATTATTATTATTATTATTATTATTATTATTATTATTATTATTATTATTATTATTATTATTATTATTTTGTTACAAAGTAAGTTAATGGCTTATAAAAGGCTTTAGATCAAAGACTTATGTAAGCACGAAACAAACAAGAAATGACGGCGGATTCTACGATGTGGGATAGTGAGCGAAGCCTCCGTCTCTACGCATATAACAACTGTACCGTGAAGATGGTAGCTGATTGTCCTTCATCAATGCTCGCCAATTTCTATAGGCTTTCTAATGTGGATATTTCAGTAATGATTGCGGTAAGCTCCTAACTTCCTTGTTCATCCGACACGTTCTTATATAAACTGTGGCTTCACAATCATATGTTTGGTGATGTAGCTCTTTTATGACAAGATCGAGAAAACACGCTCAGAAATAAGGTGAAAGTTAGCAATAAAGGGAAAACAACATGATATGGAAATAATACACTTTAATAAAGTAAACAAACCCACAAAAAAGCATTTGTTTTATTGGAGTTACACTAGGAAAATGCTTGCTCCTTCTAGACATATACATATACATATACATATACATATACATATACATATACATATACATATACATATACATATACATATACATATACATATACATATACATATACATATACATATACATATACATATACATATACATATACATATACATATACATATACATATACATATACATATACATATACATATACATATACATATACATATACATATACATATACATATACATATACATATACATATACATATACATATACATATACATATACATATACATATACATATACATATACATATACATATACATATACATATACATATACATATACATATACATATACATATACATATACATATACATATACATATACATATACATATACATATACATATACATATACATATACATATACATATACATATACATATACATATACATATACATATACATATGTATAACACACACACACACACACACACACACACATACACAGATGTGTATACTGAGCGTCTCTAAAAACAAAACACCAACAACGCTTAGTATGTTGTACGGGATGGTAAACTAATCGGTTTTCACATAGGAACCCCTGTCCGGAAATGCAGGGTTTGGACGCTGGAGAGCGTCCAAGTTTGAGAACGAACTGTTGTGATAATTTAACATTTGTTTTGGTATCTTAATATCGAAGGTATGCAATCCTTTGGCGTATGTGTACTGCAAATGAACGACCTAAGCATAATAACATCCCTGTGCATGCGCTAAATTCCTCCATAGAGTCCTTGGTGCATATCCTACTGCTTTACTTGTGTAGTTTCCAGTACAATAACATTTTTAATAGCAGTACGAGACTTACCAGTACACAGCTGCTGAAATATCCGACATGAGCAACAAACTTTGATGTAAATGTGCCGAACAACCTCAACGTCGCATGTCCAAATCGATGGATTGGTAGAGGTAGAGCAGTTCCATGACCAGCACGGTCTCCAGATCTGACACTTCTCGACTATTTTGTGTGGAGTTGTATGAAGAGCATGGTGTATGGCACATCTGTAACGTCAGAGGAGGACCTTATTTATCGAGTCCACGGAGCGATTGAAAATCTTCTAAGACAATCGTACGTATTGGGTCATGTGCATGAGGCTCACCGCCGCCGATATAGGCTCTGGAATGACGAAGGAGGGACACAGTTCGAAGCCCGTTTGTAACGTAGACAGCTCGATATTGGGTTTATTGGCTAAATGTGAACGTATACCCGTCTCACACTTCGACGCCCTCCAGCGTCCAAACCTTGCATTTCCGGACAGGGGTTCCTATTTGAAAACCGATGAGTTTACCATCCCGTGCAGCATACTAAGCGTTGTTGGTGTTTTTTGGGACACCCAGAATATATCCTTTAGACTTAGGTTGTTGTTGCCCTATACCCTTGTGTTTCGTTGGAGATATTTGGAAATATTACTTAGTACGCTTAAACAAAGTGTTAACTAAAACACTTGGGATACTAAAGCGCATTCCACCCTTAGATGACAGTACACGTTAAATGGAGCGCAGTGTTGCAACATGTACTAGTTGCGAATCTTTCTCCGCGAGCGACTCGAGGTGGCCTGAGTCCTGCACTTAGTCCTTCAATTGCTGCTTGACGGACACTTTTAACTTTAGTATCCCTGCATGCCTTTGTTACTGTATGACCTAAATTTACAAATGACTCGTCTGTATAAACAACTCATTTCCCCTGGTCCCTAAACCTTTTTACGTCTTTTAGATATTTATGTCGCCATCTGATGATATCGATATCGTCTCTTTCTATTAATATGCACTTGTTACCCCTTCTTTCATATTCGAACCCCAAATCATGTAAGAACCGACTAAGAGTGGCCCTTGAGAAATTTGGTAGGGTCTCATGACTGTTAACCCGTGACAAAATTATATTCAGCGTGGGTGGAATATTTGCAAACTGTAAAGAATGAACAATTCGCCGCACTCCACCTTGCACTATCCAATCATATTGCGTTAACCTAGCGTTTTGTGTAGTCCCGCCCTTTTTGCTTTCTTTTTCGATGGCGTTCTTAGAGGTCCTTTCATTAGTTCCTTTTTAATCATACACACTACTGCTTCTGAACACCCGATAGCCTTAGCTGTTTCTTTTACTGCCTTACTTACACACATTTTGCTTCAAAAATAATCTAACACATTCATAATTATTTGGCGTTCCTTACTTCTTAATTTACCAATATATCGTCTCTTCCTAGCTTCCCCCCTCCATAACTACAAATATTTACAAAAATATTAAATAAATAACGCAATAACAGCTCACAGTTACACACACGACTTCTTTCGAACTAATGTTAGTGCTGTCCCTTATACTATCTTCTGTTCAGGCCTGGCGCGAGAATACACTGAATAGATGAATACCTTTTGTTTGCCTTACTGGATAAAAGAAAGAGGTTACTGCCTTTTGGTTTATTTTAAAAACTTTCTCCAACCTTCCTCAACATTTGCTCTCGCTGGTTCCCTGATGTAAACTCAATAACAAAAAAGTTTCACACTGCGTAACTTTTGCAGTGCACGGATATAAAATTTTTCGAAAACATTTAATTTAAAAAATTATAACACTCAACTGGGTAAACATAGAGAATTCAAAGTAGGCAGGTAGTAGCACTATAGCTTACTCTACCTAAGAAAAAAATAGAGATGCATTCTAGCAGTTAGTTTGTTAGTTAGTGCGTGATGAGTATAGAAACAGCAAATATCGGACTTCTATTGAAAAAAACGTTTTCTGAAGAAATTTGGGCCTATAGAAATGTATAATGACTGTGAAAAGGATATAACCTGATAGAGAAAAAAATTCTGCATAGGATAATGTGTTCAAATCTGAAATTTATAGCAAATGAATATTTATACCATGCTATTAGGAATCTGACAACAGCGCGAGGTTAGAAAAGGATGCGGCTAATGGCAACTTGTATGCGCTAGATAGAGACAGATATATCCCATTTAACTCCATACTGTCTTCTAAGAGTGGAACGTTATATATAAAGAACGCAAAATAAACAAAATAAATAAATAAAACATCGGGAACACGATATGCACTGTGGAACAACCCCAAATGCTACAGGAAGAAAAGCAAATAGAGATAGCTGTGTGAATGTAAGACGTTACATTTCAATTTCATACATATAGAAAATTTTATCACTTCTTTGTAGAAGAGGGAATGATTGTGTTACATAAAAGAAATGTGAGTAGAAAAAACGGTGTGAATGTATTACGTTGCATTTCTATTTCAATCATCAAAATTGTATGAATAGTATGTATTTTTATAGAACGGCAAGTAGAGGACATATAAATGGCGTAAAAGAAACTTACAAGAGATAAGAAGGGATTGGAATGAAAGAGAAACTGTCGTACATTGGGTTCGTTACCATAGGGTCCCCCTTCGAATACAAGTTATGCAATGTTATGTTTCTACAGGAATATGGACATAATTTAGTGGGAATCCAGCACAGAATGAGCCGTGTGGATGCTGAGAAGTTTATAACTGATGGCGTGGCGCAGGAAATTTAAATCTGGCCGAATAGATGTCCATGATGAAGATTGTTAGGGATGGAAGTGTTTGGACACCCTTCCCACAGCCCAGATCTAGCACCCAGTGATTTCCATGTTTACCTAGAGATGAAAAACAGTTTGTGGGAACAACGTTTCCACCTCAATGATCCTAGGGACATGAAGCAGACCTGACTGTAAGTGGTTTTGCATAGGACATTGAAAAGCTGGTGCACAGGCAGGACAAACGTTTCAATCTTCATGATTAAGTTGAAAAGAAACTTATGTATGTGATGAACTTTTGTAAGTAAAATTTCTTTTACATTCATATTGGTTTCGATTTCACATCCTATCGAATGTTGAAAAAATAGCCCTCGTATATAGCGCATTTGCCATGCAGATATCTTAAACATATGGAGTTTAATCAAAGCTGTTAGGCCCTTTTTAACAAATTCATAATCTTCAAATAATTTTCCATTTAAAGCATAGTTTGGCGTGAGGGATTTTCTTAAAAATCTTCCTTGTAGGACGTTGAACTTTAACACCAAGCCGATGTTTAGATTTTCAGTTATGCTGTACACAGACACAGACAAACGCACGTGCGCGCACCTTTATCTAACTTTTCTTTTTTTTAATTCAAGGTGTCTGGAAACGTGTATTTCCAATGAAACCTCGATATCAAATTTTTGAATGCAATGCAATATCTTCTCTTTATACTATTGTCCCATCGATTATACCATCTGCTCCACATCCTTCTGCCTCGGGTTTATTTTTATGTGGTTGGTATTGCCTTGTGGCGCTTCTTCAAACTGACGAAACTCGGTGATTCGTGGGCGGTCTTGGGAACATTGGTGGGCAGTCCTGTTTCAGCTGGGAAGTAGTACAATGTATTCAAGATTGTGATGGTGACCTAAGGACTGTTTTGGGCACGTCGGGACCCCATAGCGTGCTCCCCCTTCTTTTGTATTGCAGTGAATGTGGGACTGTTTGGCCTACATTCGCCTTTGGTGACCATGTGGGTTTTTCCTGCTTAGTTTTGAGCAAAACCCATAAGGCAATCCTCAGCTTGATGGTTTTATTGGGTGACACATTTAAGTAAGGCACAGGCTTACGCGGGCACTAGTGCTTAAGGTCATTATCGCTCAGTTTTAGCTTTGGACAATTTTGAGGTTGATTCTCAGGTTTTCGCAGTTCCCCGTGATATTCGGTCTCCTTTTACATGGGTTTATGAGGATTTTATTGTATATTATTATATTATAGTTGGGTTTAGATCGCTTTCCACCCAATTCTTGGCTATGCGTTCTTTACGTCTAACTGCAGGTCAGCAAGTTACATGCTAGCCTGCGTTTGCTCCTGAGTTATGCTGGGATACTTACGTGTTTCCAGTAAATATATACATAACTGAATTTTCAACTTTTCAGGGAACGAGTACCCTAGGGTTCAAGGAGTGAGCTTAATTGCATTGTTTCCTGCTTTTCCCTTCCCTTTATCTTTTTTCCATCCAGGGGTTAATGTAGTTTCAAATAATTGAATCTGTGGTTTAAGAGCTCATGGGGATTATATTATCTTCAAGTATAGTTGTTTAGCAAATTAATATTACATTTCAGTGTCCCATATTACTACGTAGCAGTAGAGACAAGGGAATAGGCCAAACCCGTGCCAGTTAGTACCTGTCACGGCTATCGTTAGCAGCACATGTCAATAAAACGTACTAATGTATACATAACCTAGACAAAGTGTGAGACAAAGTATTGACATAAGCAATAAGGCACTTATCACTAATTTGCAGTGTAAAAGTTAGCGGATAATTGCCTTTTGCAATGTCACATTCCTCATCAATACCCATTGTTCGTACTTAAAATTAAATTAATCACTGTTTTAATAAGGTTACCTGCATTACCAATGCTACAGCAGACAACTAAAGATGAAATCTACTTCTGCTAGGAAAGATGTTAAATACACGAGTATCTGATCTTTTCTTTATGTAAGTAACACGAATAAAGAAACTTTTTCTAAGTGGCCCATTTTCTACATTATCGTTAGAAGACAAGGTGAAACTACATAAAATACATAGGAAAACCTGCTCCTCATACATCTTCACATAAATATAGAACTAAAAGACGACATAAGAATTAAACAGGACATTTACACAAAAAATAAATGGTTCTGTGGATGTGAAGTCAAAAATGCTTTATTCTACTTCCCATGCGCTTTGTGTAGTGGCGATAACCAGTGGGCAGAAAAAGGTGTGGTGGATTTAGTTCAGGAAACATTAAGGTACCTATACGAGTGCCTTGGTTTGATATGTTGCTTGATAATCCATTTTTTAAATTTTACGGTAGCTCGATATTTGCTTCAGAGAGAAGTCGGCTAAACACATCCGATGGACATAATTAGTTTCGCGTTGTCATTGTAGGTGGGGCTTAGTGCCAGTCTATGTGCAGTGAAAGAAACACACTATTAATGGCGGTAATTGTATATATTACATCAATAACTCAGTATCATTTCAACTATTTCTTTCATTCACCGTCGGATATCCCCTACCTGTTGTCAGAGGACCATAGTTAATCATCTTAAAAAGCCGGTGACGTAATGCTGGCACTACTAGCGCATTTATGCTTCAGAGTTCAGCAGAGTAGTGATTTGCCCGTTGTGATAAGTTCACATTCAGTTTCCACTAGGGTGCTGGGCTGAGATTCATTATAGATGAAGTCAAGTCCCGCCAAATCGGTTCACTATACAGGCAAGTGAGAGAGAAAATGTCTACTTATTTAGTGCCTGTTCACACTAGGTTTAAATTAGCGTTTCAGTGCATTAAATGACTTGACTTTAGCTGAAAAAATATACTTGAATGTAGTTCTTTATGATGGCCGTTTAGACTAGGTCAGGTTTTAAAAGTTTTAATATTATTTTGTTGTTTAACGACGCTTTCAATTGTCTGAATCACATCAGCGTCGCCGGTGTCCCATAATTTTGTCCCGCAGGAGTTATTTTACATGCCAGTAAATCTACTGACATGGAGGTGTCGTTTTTAAGCACACTTAAAAATCATCGGTCTTGGCCGGATTTGAACCCGTTGACCCAACTGAGCCACCCAGACCGACATACGGCCAGGTGAGGAAACTTACAAAACGTTCTGAAAGTGCTCCCAAAGTGCCACCTTTATTTCTAATGGGACTAAATAGTGTTGCCAGGTTGAGGCATTTTTCCCCCGGCGAAGATATTTTTCAACTCGAGAGATAATGAGGGAATTCTTTGGAAATTATATGATTTTTCGAGTAAAAATTTCAAATTTAAGAACTCAAATTCGTTTAGCACCTTTGCACTTCTGCTTCTGACTAAGACGTTTCAGCATTACGGTATATGCAATGAAACACTATTGACGCAAATATAGCGGAAAAGAAAACGCTACCATCTGTTAGGACGCCACATCTGCAAATTATCGCAAAGTCACAATGAGTCATTAGTTTGTTGTTCACTCCTGTCTTGACTGTTGAGTATGAAAGATATGCCCGTATGCGTGTGCTAGGTAATCATAACCTGTGCATGTATGCAAGTGAATATTCGTGTGAACGTTTAGAATTATTATTAACACGGTGACACTTTTATGTTAATAAAACTAAAGACAGAATTTCAGTAGCAGATTTGATATTTGCTGAATTAAACAATCCTTTTACTAAGGAATATCTGTAATTTCTAAACTATGCTCTACCTCCCTTCACTTCGTTTAATATGCTATTTCACTCTGAGAAAATTCTTATACCCAGCTTTGCAAATGAAGCTGAATGATTTTTGAGGATTATAGTCTCATACCTTCTTAAATCTGAAAATACTGTAGGGAATAACATATTTAAATGCAACCCTAAACACTCTTCAAACATACTTCCTTTGAAGGATATTAAGCTAGGTTCAACAGCTGAGTAAACGTTATAAGAAATACAAGTCTTCTGTTCATGATGTATCAAACGATTTAGACACACTCAGGCTCAGCTGTATGCAGTTTTATCAAGTAACGGTGAAAAGGTTGCCAGTTCAACAACAATTAATGCGCACTCGGGCGATTTTAGATCCCTCGGTTGTACTGGGAGTTAACAAGATAATTAAAAAAGCTAACAACTCACTAAAACCAGTAACTGAAAGATTTAAAACGCAAATCACCTCAGATGTTGTTGATAATGACTGGTGTTTTTTCTCTGCTGGAGAGAAATATATTTATTTAAATATGCCAACCTTCTAATTTAGGAAACAAATTGACGACTACCGAAATTTTAATTTCGAACATTTGTTTGAAAATTAGGCAAAAATAGCTTAAATCTGCCTTTCTTTGCCCCATTCTAATGCTTCAGTGGGGCGTATTTTCCCAATGGTATCCGATAATAAAACCAAAAAGAGAAACTGGCTATCTTCCCAGTTTCCGTTCTTGTGGGCGTGAAAATGGACACAAAGGACTAAAAAAAAGCGTGTTATACCTAGAGCTAGAATTTCTATGTAATTAAATATTTTTTCCTTGTTATTTAGATGTGGAAAACGTGATATGTTTACAAAACACCATGTTAGGGTTAATACTATAACTGAATTTCATTTTACATATTTTTACTTTCTCTACTCTACTTCCTCTAGTAAGTAGAGGAAGTGTTGTACCACACCCAAAAATCCAATGTCAAGATTTCACCGGAAATGTGTGTTTGGAGGCCTCCTGTATCCAAAAAAAGCATTTTAAGAAAAAGGTCCGTGTGTTTGTGTGTGTGTGTGTGTGTGTGTGTGTGTGTGTGAGTGTGTGTGTGTGTGTGTGTGTGTGTGTGTGTGTGTGTGTGTGTGTGTGTGTGTGTGTGTGTCGGTCTCTGGGCAGCTTAACTAAAAAACGAAGAGTCGGTTAAAAACCAAAGTTGGTATTTAAGGTTAATGCTTTCCAAGGATGCGACACAAACATTTGCTCCACCCTAAACTACCTTTTACATGGAAAATGTTCCGAAAATGTTGTATTTCTTGAAAATAGCTCCAACGATTTTGATTAAAATGACATGTTTAAGATGTTTTTAGGACAGATGAAATGTATATTTTGAATTTTCTGGCACTCTACTATTGCGAGATTTGTCGACGATGGATTAAAAGTTCTGTTGCTAACTATTGTGCAAGATGAGGAGGTATTAGTGATGTATTCAGATGCTGCAGCATATATGCTTAAAGCTGCAACTGCTCTGAAAGTGTTTTATTCCAATATGCTCCATTTTACCTGCTTGGCTCATGCACTGCAACGTGTTGCCGGAGAGCTTAAGTTTTCGCAAGTGAATAGGATAATTTCAGCACCAAAAAAAGGTTTTTTCTGAAATCTCCACAATGAGTGCTCTCTTGTAAGCAGCAATTATCACATACTATACCACTGCTAGTATTAACGAGGTGGGGAACATGGATAGAAGCAGTTAATTTCTATAATGAATATCTAACTGATAAGACTTGTAGATTCTTTTGATCCTGAAAGTGTTTTTAAATCCCAGGCTGGATTTAGCGACTCCAAAGTGATCTCCTGAGTTGCCTACATCAGGGGCAACTTCGGCTAGCTTCCAGAAAGCATCAAACGTTTAGAAAGGTTAGGACTATATACAAGATTCTATTGCTGTCATAGAGGATGCTATTGAAAAACTAAGTGCTGTGCATCGAGAAACTGGCACAAGTGTATTAAGTAAATTGCAAACCGTGTTAAAGTGGAATCCTGGTTCTTCAACACTTCATAGCGTATGCCAAATTCTAAATGGAGATGACGTTGATCCACCCGAGGACATTTCTCCAGGAAAAAACTCCTTTCCTAAAATTTGCCCCAGTTTCACCACGTGACCTGGAAAGATCTTTCTCTGTCTATAGAACATTCTCAGTGGCAAACGTCTTTCAATGACCCCCAAAAAAACATTTTAAATACATAATTGTTCACTGTGCTAAAAACGATGTATAAACTTGATTTGAGTGTCGTAACTAAGAAAACGACATGTTGAAATTAGATATTTGATATTACATTTTTCCCTATTCTACATATTTTACTACCTATTTAATTGCTTTTCACTACATATTTCTGTACCTATTTTGCTAAGTGATACTACATAACAATCCCAGCTTTAGTTATGGGTATCCTGCTAGTGGAGAAATATTGAATTTACTTAATGAAAATATATAAAAGTACTCAAAGGATACCAAAATTTCGGAGTTGCTGTTTGCAGAAGACGGTGACGAAGACAGTGATTAGGCATAAACACAATTGGGGCATAAGACGATACCACATTACTAAAATGAGTACGTAAATATTTCTACATTTATTTTGTATACTTCAAAAGTGTGGAACATCCCATGCATTAAAGTTAGGTTTTAAGAACAAAAAGGAAATTATTTTGATCTTGAGGAATTTTGAGGGTCTATAGGGGATTTTGTGTGCCAAAACCTGACAACACTGGATCAAAAATAAGTGTATGTCTAGAAGTACTAAAAAGTGATTTGATTTACACATTTTGATTTTGAAAGGGGGAGTAATAAATATTTTGGGAACAGAATAAACTTTCATTTGCTGGATACTGTTTTTACAGTACAAATAATATTGATAGAGAAGATTTCTTAGGTTTTATATCAACAGAAATGGATGCAAAAAGTATTTATTTCATCTACTGGGGCTTTAAATTTAGATAAGATGTAGGGCACGGTTATGAGTGTAGCATAATGGCCCTGAAAATTGTTGGAGTACAGAAAATAATAACCAAAAATATTTCAAAGGCCCAAACTGAAATCCTTACTTCAAAGTTACAACTATTTGTGAAAAATGGTCTATAGATCGGAATTAGTTATGCATTTTTTAAACTGTGTTCCTTGAGACATGTAATAAGTTTAAATTTAAAGAAAAGAAAATGTTAAAGAGATTGTAATATTTGGATTTTTTAAATGTATCAACTCGATTAATAAATTGTTCTTTTCGGAAGTAAAAAATGTAGAAAATGTGTTTTTACGAATAATCCATTGACCAGTGGTAGCCAAATTTAGAAATTATGTTTCAAACTCCTGCGTCTGAAATGAAATATCTCAGCCATACAGAAGCTAAACAGGCAATCATCATATCCTAGTTTTACACTATTACTTTTTGTAAACAATGTCAGTTTTAATTTGGCATAATATATAGAATAGAGGAAGGTTGGTTTCAATAGTACTGCTCTTCTCCGTGATCTTCAAGAAGAAAACCCTTTGGTTCCTCAGCCTCGTTTGTCTACAGCAGGCGTGTCAATAAGGAGAGAGAGGGAGGGTAGCAACTGCTCCCACACCACATTACGGATCCACACAGGACGTTCAAGTGATTCACCCTCGTTACACCGTTGTTCGCCCGCACAAATGCACGGCACATTGCAATAGTAAAAGTGAGCCCCATTGGTGCAGATACCTCATATCACTCAGTTCTACATCGACAGTCATGTTTTCTCATTAGCAATTTATTTAAATCAAATTTCAAAGCCTTGTACTTAGCCGTACAAGATAAACTAAATTCATATCTAATATAAGTGCTGAGGCTTTCACGGCCGGCATTATCAACTATGTTAAGTAGATTTTCCGGGCTTGTGGGCCGTGGTCGAGTTGGATTACCTTCCTCCGACGTTTCGCTGAAAACTGCGTCCAGCATCTTCAGGGTCAACCTCTGTTATTTTGGTCTAAATTAGCGGCTGCACATAAACTAAAGTTCACTGCAAACTTTCATATTCATCTTTGTTTGTTATTAGTGTCCTTGGTAACATACATTTTCACGATCGCTCGTTCTCATGAATACCAACATGAGATTATCGATCTCAAATTATATTTTTTTCAAATGCCGGCAAATGGGATGTCTCTGATCCTGGTATAAAAGAGAAAGCTTTCGGTGTCTCGGGTTTTCTTCTCCCTCTTATTAGAGCCGGGAGCCCAGTTTTGCTTATCTGCTGTCTCTCTTCTTTTCGATTGTAGGAGTTTTTATGCATAAAAATCTCTATCGCTTCCCGGGTCAAGCGAGCCTGGTAGTGGCTTGTCCTCGAGAGTACCTCCGTGTCTTTGTAATTCATGTCGTGGCCGAACAATAGAGAGAGTTCTTCCACCGCTGACTTGTCCGTCTGCCCCAACCGGCTATGTCTTTCATGTTCTTTTAGTCGAGTGCTGATACTCCGCATGGTGGTGCCTATATATACTTGTCCACAGCTACATGGTATTTTGTAAACGCCGGCTGTGCAGTGTGGATGTCTTTTATCCTTAACGGAGTTAAATAAATCTTTGACTTTCTTTGTTGGCCTATAAATAGTCCTAATGTTGTACTGTTGCAGCAGTCTTCCTATTCGGTCTGTTACCTTATGGATGTATGGTAAATAGATGGCACTCAGGGTTTGCTTCCTCCGGTCTTTTTGGACTGACGGGTACCTCGGATGGAGAGCTCTTGTAATTTCCTTCTGTGTATAACAGTTGCTTATGAGGGCCTTGTTAAGATGTCGGATTTCTTTATTCAGCTTTTGTGGCTCACAAATCTTTTTGGCCCGTTCGGAAAGGGTTTTGATTATGTCCAATTTTTGTCTTGGATGATGGTTCGAGGTTTTATGGAGGTACCTATCAGTATGAGTAGGTTTGCGATAAATTGTGTGACCCAGACGTGAATCAGCTTCTCTTGTCACCAGGACATCCAGGAAAGGAAGACTGTTGTCTGTTTACTTTTCCACGGTGAACTGTATGGCACGGTTTTGGCTATTTAGATGATGAAAAAAGGCTTCTAGTTTTTCCTCCCCATGGCTCCAGATAATGAAGGTGTCGTCCACATACCTAAGCCAGGTTTTTGGTTTATATGTAGCGCTTTTTAGAGCTTCTTCCTCAAACTTCTCCATGAAAAAACTTGCAACTACCGGGCTTAAAGGGCTGCCCATGGCAACGCCGTCTATCTGTTCATAGAAAGTGTTGTTCCACTGGAAGTAGCTTGTGGTTAGGCAGTGACGAAAAAGACTGGTGATGTCGGGCGGAAAAAGTTCGGCAATGTGTTGTAGTGCTTCTGTAATCAGAACTTTGGTGAATAAATAAATGACATCGAAACTGACAAGGCGGTCCTCTGCCCCCAGTTGTATGGTCTTCAGTTTCTCTACGAAGTGCCTGGAGTTTTTGATGTAGGATGGGGTGTTGCCAATGTGTTCCTGTAATAGAGTAGCCAGATACTTGGAAATGTATCGCACACTTACTAAGGCAGAAACTTCACTGTTGTCCAAAGGGAGCAACTTTGCAGTCACCCCATCTCACATACCGGTGGAAGATATCATAGCCAATGTGGAGCCCGCACTTCGATTGCAGCAGCCACATCAAGTTGAAGAACTAAGAGGTGAAACCGCACGTATTCTGTGCAGGACCCCAGCCCCCAAGAACAACCTGACCACCTTAGAGAAGAAAGCGATCAAAACCTTAAATGCAGATGACAGCATCGTCATCCTCCAGGCAGACAAGGGGAACGCTACGGTAGTAATGTCGAAGGAGGCATACAACACGAAAATCTCAAAACTACTGGACCCGGGTACCTACAAGAAGTTTGGGAAGGATCCAACCTCGCGCATTTTAAGGACGACCAACAACCTTATAAAGAGCTCCACGATAGCAGATAACATCAAACATCAAACCTGCAAGAGCGAAGCTTTACCGCCAAGGCTCTATGGACTGCCAAAAATCCACAAAGACGACGTTCCATTACGATCCATCGTTAGTACTGTTGGATCACCCACATATAACATTTCCAAGTATCTGGCTACACTATTACAGGAACACATTGGCAACACCCCATCCTACATCAAAAACTCCAGGCACTTCGTAGAGAAACTGAAGACCATACAACTGGGGGCAGAGGACCGCCTTGTCAGTTTCGATGTCATTTCTTTATTCACCAAAGTTCCGATTACAGAGACACTACAACACATTGCCGAACTTTTTCCGCCCGACATCACCAGTCTTTTTCGTCACTGCCTAACCACAAGCTACTTCCAGTGGAACAACACTTTCTATGAACACATAGACGGCGTTGCCATGGGCAGCCCTTTAAGCCCGGTAGTTACAAATTTTTTCATGGAGAAGTTTGAGGAAGAAGCGCTAAGAAGCGCTACATATAAACCAAAAACCTGGCTTAGGTATGTGGACGACACCTTCATTATCTGGAGCCATGGGGAGGAAAAACTAGAAGCCTTTTTTCATCATCTAAATAGCCAAAACCGTGCCATACAGTTCACCGTGGAAAAGGAAACAGACAACAGTCTTCCTTTCCTGGATGTCCCAGTGACAAGAGAAGCTGATTCACGTCTGGGTCACACAATTTATCGCAAACCTACTCATACTGATAGGTACCTCCATAAAACCTCGAACCATCATCCAAGACAAAAATTGGGCATAATCAAAACCCTTTCCGAACGGGCCAAAAAGATTTGTGAGCCACAAAAGCTGAATAAAGAAATCCGACATCTTAACAAGGCCCTCATCAGCAACGGTTATACACACAAGGAAATTACAAGAGCTCTCCATCCGAGGTACCCGTCAGTCCAAAAAGACCGGAGGAAGCAAACCCTGAGTATCATCTATTTACCATACATCCATAAGGTAACAGACCGAATAGGATGACTGCTGCAACAGTACAACATTAGGACTATTTATAGGCCAACAAAGAAAGTCAAAGATTTATTTAACTCCGTTAAGGATAAAAGACATCCACACTGCACAGCCGGCGTTTACAAAATACCATGTAGCTGTGGACAAGTATATATAGGCACCACCATGCGGAGTATCAGCACTCGACTAAAAGAACATGAAAGACATAGCCGGTTGGGGCAGACGGACAAGTCAGCGGTGGCAGAACTCTCTCTATTGTTCGGCCACGACATGAATTACAAAGACACGGAGGTACTCTCGAGGACAAGCCACTACCAGGCTCGCTTGACCCGGGAAGCGATAGAGATTTTTATGCATAAAAACTCCTACAATCGAAAAGAAGAGAGACAGCAGATAAGCAAAACTTGGCTCCCGGCTCTAATAAGAGGGAGAAGAAAACCCGAGACACGGAAAGCTTTCTCTTTTATACCAGGATCAGAGACGTCCCATTTGCCGGCATTTGAAAAAAATATAATTTGAGATCGATAATCTCATGTTGGTATTCATGAGAACGAGCGATCGTAAAAATGTATGTTACCAAGGACACTAATAACAAACAAAGATGAATATGAAAGTTTGCAGTGAACTTTAGTTTATGTGCAGCCGCTAATTTAGACCAAAATAACAGAGGTTGACCCTGAAGATGCTGGACGCAGTTTTCAGCGAAACGTCGGAGGAAGGTAATCCAACTCGACCACGGCCCACAAGCCCGGAAAATCTACTTAACATAGTTAAATTCATATCTGTTAATGTAAACCTGGATCTGCTTTTCACATAATTACATTTTGATATATGTACGGTAACTGGCCCTAACAGATTGTTGAATGGTGTCTTTGGAAGTTTCTGACGGATTATTTTATTGAGTCTTTAGAAGAACTGGGATTTCAATTCCTCAAGCCTCTGTTGTCGAGTGTGTCCTACATGACAACAAAATTAATTATAATGTTGAAAAATGTGATAGCACGAATTGTATGTTTCTGTCTTCCTGTAAATATTAATTAATGTACAGCGTGATGATAGTGATTATACTAAAGTAAATAATAAGTAATTATTATTGTTAATATTATATATTTAAAGAAAATATATAAACATAGTGATATAACGATCTTGCCATATTCACTGATATGATTTTTTAATTTTTTTTTTTTTTTTTTTATTTGTAAAACTGGTATCTGATATTAAAATGAGATACCTACATGGCGTAATGAATAATCACAAATTAAACAACATGGTTTTTCATTCTGCAGATACAAAAATAATCTTCCCATTCTTGATGAAACGTGCGTGTAGTCATTCTGAACGCCCGGTCAATACTGTTTGAAGTTTCAACTGCACCGTGCATCTTACTGTTATGGCGGGAGGTACACAGTTGAGTAGGGTAGGTGGCTCCTAGGAGACTATTGGTGTCACGACTGGTCTACAAGATAATGGAGGCAAATAGAGTTTCTGAAATAGTTGAATGTTATGCCGTCGATGAATAGTTCAGGAATTTGTAGAGGTGCTAAAATAAGAAAGTAAGAAGGAAATAGTATGAGAAGAAATTTATTAAATAATTGTATAATCTCAAAGACACTTGTAAAACGATTATGCAACAATAATTAATTCAGATTATGAAGTTTACAAATGTGTAGAAAATCTTAATGCCTCTTGATTAAACGCATTTCAATTTTTTTTTTTTTTTTTTTTTTTTTCCATTTCGCCATGTAAATGACAGAAGCTGACTTTAAGAATATAACACGACACATTTGGAAGATGCTTGGAGATAATTGCGATGGCTACTGTCACTACTCACAATGACATGTTCAGCGACATGTAGATAAGCTTTCGATACTTGTGGTTTTATTTCTTTTATGCTCATTATGCTCATTACAGCCTCTCCCAAATGTGTCGTATGACATCGTTTCCTTATATGCCTATGGAACTGCTTACACAAAACATTCTGATATGTTAAAATGATTAAATATAACAAGTAATCATTAAGAATGTTTAAAGGGATTATTGTGTAACGGGCAATCAGCCGTATCAAATTAATAAAGTTAATAAAAATGAAGCTTTGGGCTATTGCAGACTCCAGAATTCAGTTCCTGAAGAGGGCCATAATTCTAAAATGGCCGAAAGCTCGACCCTTGGGGCAACAATCAATAGCACCCGTCGCGAAAGCTTGAAATCTTACATGCAAAGGGAATTAACCAAAGTGAGAAGTAATGAGCAGCATTTGGACATTTAGCTACTATTTCGAGTGCATACATCTAACTTACAACTTAAACAATTATGTAGTGGATATTTCTGTTGATATTTAACTAGGTGGGCGTAGTTCAGACTGTGTGACTATTATTGCAAATTATATTACTAAGGGTATTCAATGGTGAACTTACGGTTCCAAGACCTGCATGCTTTCCATATCGATTTACAAGTGTGCGTTTTTTTATTTTCATCGTGTGTGATTTGTTCAAGGGAATGAAAATGCTTAGTCGGATAAGTAATAAATGGAAGTTACAGCAATAATCGACAACTCTTAAATGGTCAGGATTTCGTTAGAAAGTATCATTAAGGGAAGTGCAACACTTAAAGGCATATGAAGGCGGGTCATACTAAAGAATCCAATCGAATCATCTACTTATTGGTCCTGGTTCAATCAGCGCTACCACATATGGGACATGTATCGTATCTGATGCATCTCAACATTTAATCTTCATTAAATACGCTCGGATGAATATTTGTAAATTATAGATATTGTAATTAGACAGAAATTTGTTTTCTGATTGTGATTGCACACATATCCCGTCTCTGCGATTCTTGGATCGGGAGTTACGTATGTTTTAATTTTACGTGGTTATCGTCTCGTAACATTCATTCAACACAGATAAAACTAAAGAATATCGCCATTCCTTGCTCTAGAGTATAAAACGTACAGTGACTGAATATAGGAATGAGTCAGCTAATGTTAGTTCGTGTTCAGTGTAGTGGTGTATTATTTTACTATTCAGGTGAACGAGAATGTGTTAAATGATGTTTCAAACTTGAGATGAATATTGTTAATATGTAACTAAAATTATTTATTTCTCTCTTCATCTGTGTTTGTCATACGAGTTGTGAACATATCCACCTAAGCTAGGGCAAGTAATTATTCTATTAACGAACATGAAGTGATTTATTCATAAGGGAGAAATTGTATTTCACGTGTACAATGCTTAAAAAATATTCTCCAATGCAATAGATAAAGCAGGATTCGATTTTTAAAAAATCGAAGAATTAACAGTGGAAGCTTGTGGTGTAGATAACGTACACACAGTGTCACGAATTTGTAGTGAAGCGGCTTCAACCGAACAAAAGGATTGTGCATCTGTGTTTCAATCTAGGGGAAAAACCCTTACGGATTTGGTCGATTTTGAAAATGATGTTTTCTGGGTTAATAACAGCAATGTAAAATTTTAGTATCTTAAGGATATTCAATTAAGGAAACATTAGCCGGCGCCGAGGCTGGCTAGATTGTAGAACATGCAGTGATGTTCAGAGTTACCGCCAGTACACGCCTACTACGTTTGGCAACAGTGTCCAACCTGAGCATTGGTCAGCGTTCATATGCCAGCATTAAGTTTTGCACTTACTCTACGTTTTGTATTATTCTCGTTTAATATATGTAAACTATGGAGCCTAGATAGCTATAAATAGCTTGAGCAACAATGTTCATTGAGTAAAACTAAAAGGCCATTGTTGAACAGTATTTCAGGATATACAATAATTTCAAATGAATTTCGAAAACATTATTGATTTGATTGGATAATTAAAATGTCATCCTTAATTTTATATTCTCTCACATTGTTGGCAATAATTACTGCCTTAGCAGCTTATTTGATATTTTTGTTGGTGTTGCTAAATCCCTAGAGAAGAATACCCTCAATGTGTAGTTTTAAGGATCTGAACACTTTCCTACAGTTTTTCCTTTTGGGTATTTTGCATTTCCTTTTAACTTACAATGTGACGATAAAAGTGAACGATATTGACATTACTAGGAGCATCTATGAAAATAAGTAATTAAATCTCAGTTGTTGTTTTAATGTCCATTTTTTCTTAAACTAAGGGAACCAGGTTTCATTATATAAGAAGTAGCAAAGAAAACACACGATTTGTTAAGACATGTTCAGGTTCATGTATCCTTTTAAAACTCAGATACTACCCATTTACACAACCGCACGCTGTAGAATGTTGCAAATAGCACGTTTTATTAACTTTTCTGGTCTTGATCAACGAAGAGAAAGCTGAAGTCTGTTCCTAGAGGAATATTCACTGAGGCTCACTGCATTTTCCCTGCTAACGCGGAAAGCATTGAGCACAAGACAACAAGCTGAGTCATTAACACGTGGGTCCTAGTTGCACGAAGTACGCCTATAGCAGCGAAAGGTTTAAAGCAGTGCACATGATTCGTTCTGCTGAAGATGGTGTCAGTTCTGATGCTGTCCTGGAGTGGTGTACCTGACGGTAGCCTGGAAACCGTTGCGAGGATCTGCGGTGTATGTCACGATTCTGGTGGAGCCATCAGGTTCCAAGACGGTGTACTGGCCCCGGACAATGTCTCCATCACGTGACTCCTCGTGATTCTGCTTGTTGCCCGTCTGAGGATCCTCGACTCCATAGGCGAAACGGTAGTCTGGCTTGGCCTACAACAAACACATTTTCTCTCGTTAAATTCAACCTAAGCTACGCCTTTGGCTACTTTGAATCTAGGACATATATTTGCACTTATCAAGGACTTTCGGGAGGAGGGAAGCGCTTTCTTACACATAAAGCTGTTCGTTTCGTCCCTAAAATGTGCCGCTCTGGTGGTTTGGACTGTACAAACAACTTGATTTTAACAGAAACGAGCCTGCATTTTATTATACTAATACTATGAAACAGCTTAAATAATAGAAACTTTACTGGAAATGCATACATTTTTTTGTAGTGTTTAACACCCGCTTTTACTACATACAGCACCACAGGTGGTGACACTGATGATGCATGGAATGAAGATTGATCACCGGTGGAATGAGATGGAAACCGTAGAACCCGGAGGAAACCCGCCCCAGCACCGCTTCGTCCACCAGAAATCCCACATGCAGAAATGCATGCATGGGGCACCCCAAGGTTCAGTATTAAGGCCTCTATTATTTCTGATCTATATAAACGACTTATCACTTTATATAAAGGATATAGCAAGTACCGTACTGTTCGCCTTTGACACTAGTGTGCTAGTAATTAATAAAAACTTAAGTTAATGTGTGTAATTAAATTGAATTATGTTTTGAACTGCGTGTCTTACTGGTTGAACCTAACAAATTATTTGTAAATCTAGATAAAAAAAAGTTGTTAAATTTATTTCATCAAACCTCACACACTCCTATCGAAATTGGGATAAGTGACGTATTATTAGAACAAATAGACAATATAAAATTTCTGGGCCTTCAAGTAGACAAATGTTTAGACTGGAAAGCTCACATTAAGGATATCTAACCCAAACTCAGCTCTGCCTGTTATGCTATCCGAGCACTGGTAAGTATGAGGTAGACACAATTAGATTGGTTTACTATGTATATTTTAACTCTATAATGGAATATGGAATTTTATTTTGGGACAATTTGGTAGAGAATAAACGAATATTCCTCATGCAAAAGAAGGTTATAAGAATGCATGTAAAGATCTTTCTAGAAGACTTAAAACATTAACCTTACCTCGCATGCATATATCCTCGATCTTAAAATTCTTTATATGCACTCGATCCGCATTTATAACAAACAATGCAATTCATGAGATAAACTACACAAAAGAGCAACATCCATCATCCCAGTGTAAAACTTTCTTGCTTCCAGAAACCAGTTATGCTGTCCACAGACTGACAGACACACAGACAACACACACACACACGCACGCGCTCACACACACACACACACAGAGAGAGAGAGAGAGAGAAAGAGAGAGAAAGAGAGAGACAGACAGACCTTTTTCTAAAAATGCTTTGTTTTAGTTCAGGGGGCCTCAGAACATATACCTCCAGTGAAATCTGGACATCGAATTTTGGGTGGAATACAATACGTCCTCTACTTAGTTGTAGAGAAGGTAAAAATCGATGTATTGCACACACATGACTATCTACTTTTCCACTAAACATTTTTACAAAGTCTTTCAAACACTTCGTATTAGTTGAGATAAACATTTGCAGAAATTATCTTATTGTTTATTTCCTTGTAGGTGCAAGAGGAATATAGGATACAATAGGCCTTAAGCGATAGTCAAATCTTTTAAAGCTTTGAGATTCCGTTCCCTTTGCATGGCTAAGATATAAAAAAATTAATCACTATCTTCCAATTGATGATAGTTTAAGCATTCCAGAACTCACATAAATAACAAGGAATAGCTCCGAAATGATTCACTCTACAAAAAATTTATTGGGACATAAATTGTGTTTTAGCAAGATCTAAATTTTTTGTACAGTAAGATTTGGCGTATCTCTTATGGTTTATCAGTTATGCAAAAGTCATCCAGAAGAAACAGGACTACGTGGGCTATAGCCAGACAATTCAAAGTATACATTTCACTTTTTCATAGAACTGTCTTAAGCATATGGCATTTTAATAAAAATCGTTAGAGTTATTTTAGAGAAAATAACAATTTTCTAATAATGTTCCATCTAAAGTATAGTTTAGGGTGGAGGAATTTTCTTCAAAATCTTTGTGCCGCATCCTTAAAAGATGTTAAACTTAAATACGAACTTTGGTTTTTAACCGACTTTTCGTTTTTGAGTTATACTGCTCACAGACTGGCAGGTAGACACACTAACATACACACACAACACACGGACCTTTTGTAAAAATGCCTTTTTTATTTTTGGATGGAATGTAATACTTCCTCTACTTACTATACGTAGAAAGAAAAGCCGGTTACACACCGAACTTGGATTCAAGTTTAGTGTGTTCCAACTATGTGACAAGGAGATTTTCAAGAAAATTACTCCACCCAAAACTGCCCTTTATGGGTAACATTTTTCGAAAGTTTTGATTTTCTGAAAAGCAGCTCTAACGATTCTGATTAAAATGCAATGTGTTTAAGGCATTTTCATTACTAATTAAATAGCCTCTGAAGTGCTCTTTATTATGAATTACTTTTGTGTAACTAGTAAGCCATAAGAGATAGAAAACATCTTACTGCACCAAAAATGTAGATCTTACTAAAGCATACAATTAATCTGAAATAATATTTTTTCATCATTTTATTTTATTTTTTGTATTATTTTTAAGGAGCTAATCATTTTGTAGGTATTCTTTGTCATTGGCTTTCATTTTCAATACTTACACTTTTCTCAAATAACTATTCGTTATCTTTTTACCTCTTGGCAAAGTAAGGGGAACGGAATTTCATAGTCTCACACAACGACCTGCTCTTAAAGGATTTGATTATTACTTAAGCTTATTTTACTCCTTTATCCCCCTTGTACCTATAAGGAATTATGGATTAAGACAATTTCTGTAAATGTTTATTTCGATTAGCTTGAAGTAGGAGAAAGAATACGCATTTCTAAGAAAAGTTTGTGCAAGAGTAGAGAATGTCACGTGAGAGCAACACATAACATTTATTTCTGAATCTATTTTCTTAAACAGTGTATCATCTGCGGTTCTATTAGCACACGATTAAGGAGAGATCCTAATTATTGAGGAGGACTCCTTTTACTTCATAACACCTTTGTACCAGGTACATATATCCTCACATCGATAGGTCCCTTTTGCGTGCTCCTGCGGTCGAATAGTGAACGAGTTAATTCCGTAGTTGGACGTGTTGATTCCGCTAAATTTCGGCTGGAGCCGCTTAGCTACCCCCTTCCACAAGTGCGTAGACACGTCAGCCAGGCTCAGCTGTAAGTGTGTGAGCGCGACGAAGACTGATATAATAAGTGAAAACGTCAAGAAATAGTTGTGATAGATGATTATAAATTCTGCTTCCATAAGTGTCTCGTCGATGGCGTTGATAGACACAAGTGTGCGAGGAGAACATGTAAGAAAGCTATTCCGCCCCCCCCCCCCGCGCAAAAAAATGCAAGACAAATAAAACTACATAAAAGAACAAGTGGAAATGCTGCTTAATTCAACAACTACCCGATATAAAATCTTCAAAACATCTGCTACAAGATTCTCACATCAACATAATTTTATTACTTAAGCTTGACAATTGCAACTTTTGTTGCACCTACTGTACTTATGTTATGAGAATAACAGAAGGTCAAACATTACCTATTCTATATAGACTGCCCTAAGTCTTTCTAAAATGGAAAGAAAATGTTATGACATTGTTGATAGATTATGTGAATCAACATGTATGTACACTAAGGAAAAATAAGATGGCAGCTAATGGGAATCAATACGTCCATTTCGGAATCAAATAGGGGCCAGTCCCTTACATAATTCACTAGAACCGTGACTTGTCTCATAAAAATGTTTTTCAAATTTAAGTAGTGGTGCTTTTAATTCTGTAGTAACCTTGCATCATTGCTACTTCCAAACCGGCATCAGTTTATAGAACTGATTGTTGGTTTTTCTGTAATTTGATTTCCTCGCCTTTCACGAAGAAGTTTGATATAAGTTATGACAAACAGGCAAGTTACCTGCCTTTTTATTACACGCGAGTTCACTTGCTAATTACCTGTGTAAACAGATGTTTCATTGCTTCACCAAAATGGCAACGTTTCTGAATGTTCACTTGAACGGATTCCCATTCTCTGGCTTAAATTAAATGCTCGCACGTTGCACAAACATATAGGAATACATAAGGGAAAAGAAGCAAAATAAACTTCAGACGGATATTTCAGTTTTTAATTTCTCTACTACGTATAGTAAGTAGGGGAAGTATTGAATTCGACCCAAAATTTCGATGTAGAGATTTCACCGGAAATATATGTTTTGAGGCCCATCGAATACAAAAAAGCAGCTTTATAAAAAGGCCCGTGTGTGTATGTGAGAGAGAACGTGAGAGTGTGTGTGTGTGTGTGTGTGTGTGTGTGTGTGTGTGTGTGTGTGTGTGTGTGTGTGTGTGTGTGTGTGTGTGTGTGTGTGTGTGTCAACAGCATGAGCGCCGGCAGACATTTTTCAGGAGAGGAAGTTTCAAACAATATTAACTCATTCTATTGCCCAAATCTGTAAAAGATATGAGTTGTAGTAGGTATTTGTTGAGGATAAGCGCATTAATTTGTGACAAATAAAAACTATTTTTTCCGTCAAAATTAAAACAATGGTGTGATAGTAATTGACGGCATATTAAATTCGTTAATTTCCAAGGGGGGTGGGTTTCTGCGGCTCTCCTATGCCCCCCCCCCCCATCCTTCGTGACGCCCATGGTCAACAGCATAACTCAAAAATGGAAGTCCGGTTAGAATGAAAAGTTGATATTTAAGTTTAGTATATCTCAAGGATGTGACAGGAAGATGTGGAAGAAAGTTCTTCCACCCTAAACTACCTTTTATACCGATCATTTTTCGAAATTTTTTATTTTATCCAAAATGAGTCTAATGATTTTGATTAAAATGTCATGTTAATGAGATGTCTATTTTGAATTTTCTGGCTATAGCCCATATAGTCCTGTTTACTCTTGATGACTTTTGCATAACTGCTAAACTGTAAGAGACGGACCAAATCTTACTATATAAAAATATAGATCTCATTAAAACATATAAGTTATGTCCGAATGCACTTTTTGTGAAGTGAACCATTTCACATATACTCCTTGTTATTTGTGTGACTTTTTCAGTACTTCAACTTTTCTAAAATGGAAGGTTGTTCTTCATTTTTTATCTCTTGGTCGTGCAAAACGAACGGAATTTCTAAGCTTCACATAGCGACCAACTTTAAAATATTTGAATATCACTCAAAGCCTACTGCCTTGTCATATTCCCCTTGTACCTACAAGGAAGTCAGCAGCAAGACAATTTCTGTAAATGTTTATCTCAACTAACACGAACTGGATAGAGGAATAACAGATTGTAAGAATACTTAGTACAAGAGTAGAGAAAGTCATGTGAATGCAACACATCAGATTTGTTTAACAAAATATTTTGAATAATATTTAACGCCGTTGTTATATCATCGGTATCGCAGGTGAATATGACATTAAATGATAATTGCGAAAGGAAACGGAAGGAAGCGTTCCAGAATAAGTTTACGTTACCTCCCGTGGGACTGAGTAAAACCTGGAAAAGACCCGCAGAGAGGACAGTCCTGACGGGATTTGAACTGGGGATTTCCTCGGCTATCCGTGACGGTAAAAAGGTAATTTACCTTCTTTGGTCTTCTTAAAATATAAAGGCATATGCCTCCAGTCTACCACAAGAAACCGACCACTGGTGATTTTGAAACCGTGAAGTTATATATAGGTATATAAAAGTTGAACTAAGGAAAGTCGGCAGCGCTTATACCTACAAACATTCGGCGCTCTGAAAGGTGAAACTAGACCAATTTGTGATGGAACAAAAACTGAAGGACGGTAAAATGAGGTTTTCGCAACCTTCTGAGGAAGCTAAGTAATGAATGTGTGAAAACAGACGAGGGCAGCGAGGCGTAAAGTTGCTTTCCGGTCTATTGGGCATTACTCTCAACATTGCATTGTGTAACCGTTTAATGCCATTTAGACTCGAAATAAAATTCCTCACGGAGTTGATTCAACCCGCTGGTCCCGATGTTGCTGTTCCAGTGTTTTCTGACGGATCAAGGAAACGTCACCTTTTTCAAGACAGAACAAGTATAAAAATCACACTGCTGATCTTTTGGGTAAAAGCACTGGCATTCGGGAGGTCGTGGGTTGGATTTCCGCGGCTGAATTTTCTGACCCATGTTTTTTTTTTTCAGGGTTTTCCCAGGTCACCAGGCCTATGCTATTCCTCCATTTCATTTCACTCATCCTTCATTTCAATCCAGCATTTCAGGGTCGGAAGTGTTGGCGATGAACGAGTAAGTGCTGCCGTGTGGGGGATTTAAGTGCTGTTCTGGACGGATGGGTGGCCTTGCAGTTGCCTGGCCTGCCCGAGAGAGAAGGGGGGGGGGCGCTGTCGAAACCCTTGCAGCTTGGTGGCTGCTTCCGAGCCCCTGTGTCGAGATGAAGAATCTTCATCACACGTTAGACACCCTCACGTTGCTACGCTGCTTGCCCGCATTCTCTAACGCCCGTGGGCTGTAAGGACCTAGTTGTCGACGGGCCCTTAAACAACACTCCCCACGCCCGTAGAGCACTCTCATTGCATCCCTTCCTCCCAGAGGTCTGACATAGGTAGGTATAATAGGCTCAGTGGAGAATGCGCTCCGCGCTAACTCCACCTCTTGGGTAGAAGCAAGCGTAATTTAGAAGTAACTTTAAAGCAACTCTCACCTTACTGTCCAAACAACGAGACTTAGTTTTGAATGGAGTAACTTTTGCCCAGTATACCATTTCTTACCTTCCCTATCATCTACCTATAGTGCAAAAATTTCGATGTCGAGATGTCAATATATTTTGCGTGCCCCCGCCCCCGAATAAAAAAAAAAAAAAAAAATATGTAAGTTCAATATCATGCAAAGGTACGACACGAAGAATTTCAAGTAAATCCGACCCACCTCAAACTATCTTTTATACGAGAGAATGTTCAATAACATGTCTAACGCTTTTGATTGAAACATCACATATTAAGATATTTACAGGACAAACAAAACGTATATTTTCAATTGGGAAGAAATAACATATAATTGTGCAAAAACCAAAATATGGATGAAAGCTCACTATATACACACATTAGATGCAGTCCCCTTTAAACATATTTTACTTCAGTTAATTTTAATTGTGGTCTCAGCCATTTCCGAGCTATTGATTGTTATTGGTTTGAATGTTTTAATACTTTTGTCATATTTTGAAGTGTTGCTGTTATTCAGTTCCGTTGATGTCGTGGAAACAGTATGGAATATCACCTTATAGTGAGTGTTCTTAAAAGGTTCGACACTCGTGTATCCTGCCTACAGAAGAACATACGAAGGTGGGTCAACAAGTAATGCCTCCTATTTGTTTTCTCTTTTAATTGCCAAGAAAATTGAATTCAATTTACATAGCTTGAAAACTACAACATTGACGATTAATTTGTCACATTTCAATATAATCTCCGTCCTTTTCCACAGTTTTGGTCCACCTTTTAACTAGGGCATGTATTCCAGTGTGGTAAAACACAGGGTCTTGCTTCCTAAGCCATTGACGCACGGACGTTTTCACAGTCTCCTCATCTTCAAAATGAATCCCAAGATGAGCTTCCTTTAGTGGCCCGAACAGATGGAAGTCTGATGGAGCCAGGTCAGGGCTGTATGGGGGGTGAGGTAAGACTTGCCATCCCAATTTCTCAATTTCTGCAGTGGTGTAACGGCTGTGTGTGGTTTTGCATTGTAATACAAAAGAACAACATCCGCCATAGTTTTTGTTGGGCGAATTCGGCGAAGACGTGCTTTCAGCTTTTTGAGAGTTCTGACGTATTGGACAGAATTTATTGTGCATCCCTGCTCCAAAAAATCAATCATAAGCGCACCCTCTGCATCCCAAAACACTGTCGCCATAACTTTCCCTGCCGACCGCTGAGTTTTGAATTTTTTTTTCTTCGGTGACGTTGTGTGATTCCATTCCATTGACTGCCACTTTGATTCAGGTTCAAAAAAATGAACCCACGTTTCGTCTCCAGTAACAATTTTTTCCATAAACTCCTCTCCCTCCAAATTGAAGCGCTGCTGTGTTCGGAGGCTATTGTTTTCCTTGTTTCTTTGTTTTGGGCGGTTAACATTCTTGGTACCCAACGTGAACAAACTTTTGAGTAACCCAGTTGTTGAATAATCGTCATCACACTGCCTTTACTGAGGGAGGTAATGCGACACAATTCACCTGTTGTTATCCGGCGATCACCACGAATGATCTCATCGACTCGCTGATTGTTGCATGGAGTCACTGCAGTCACCGGCCTGCCGCTTCGCGTTTCATCTGCCAATGGTGTTTGCCCTTCAGCTTCGTTACAGCGACGAACCCATCGTCTAACAGTGCTGACATTCACCGTTGTATCACCATACACATTTTTAGCCTTTTGTGAATGCGAATTGGCGTTTCACCTTCCGCAGTCAAAAATTCAATCACAGAACGCTGTCTAATACGAATGTCAATGCCAGCCATTTTGTAAGGGGATGCAGTGCTGCCACCTGTTGACTTAGGAAGTTACTACTGCAGGGGATTGGAGAAGAAAGTTTGAGGAATTGTGCCAAATTCAAATTTTTCACATAACTAACTTATTTAAGGAAAAAAAAATAGGAAGGATTACTTATTGACCCACCCTCGTATTTCTACTATTACTATAAAGAAATAATTCTGCAAACATTTGTATCAATTAACCTAGAGTACATAGAAAAAAAAGTCATGTGAGTGTAACGAATCAGATTTTTTTCGTCCGAGGTCAGATTGTGTACTTGGATGTGAGGTATAGGGCATAATTTCACCCTGTTCATTTGAACCCACCAAATACGCCTGTCGACAATGTCGCGTACTACGACAATATTGTACATTGTTAAAGCGTTTGTTCCCTCTAATATCTGAATGACACAGTTTTCATTTTATTATATCACCATTAATATTAAAATACTGTGAACCAAATTCTTTAATATATTCCTGTATTTTCTTTTTGCGTGTTTACAGATACTGTATTTGTGCATACAAACGCATACCTATTACTGTTGCCAGAGAAAGAGTCACGGAATTGGCACTTGAAGACAGTAGGGTGCAATGTATATGCCTAGAGACTGTACAAGGGGTGGGGGTACGGATGGAATCTCCGACGGCGCTGCCTAAAGTCCAGTTGCAGCCCAACCAAATTTCTGTTCGTTCTGGCATTAGCGCTTAAAAACCCTCAGCCTACTTATCATAAAGTTTTATGAGCTAAATAATTAATTCTTATGGTTTCCACAGTAGTTTTGTTCACGTAGACATTACACAAAATTGCCTTACATTTTTATTTTATGTCAATATAAAGCCTTAGTACTTTTTATATAGGTATAGACCAGGCGTGCCATTAAGTTTCTCCTAGGAACCACCTACCCTACTCAACTGTGGACCTCCCTACATACCAGTAAGCTGCACGGTGCAGTTAAAACTTCAAACAGTATTGGCCGAGCGTTCAGAATGACTACTTGCACGTTTCATCAAGAATGGGAAGATTATTTTTGTATCTGCAGAATGAAAAACCATGTTGTTTAATTTGTGATTATTCATTACGCCATGTAGGTATCTCATTTTAATGTTAGACACCATTTTTACAAAAAAAAAAAAAAAAAAAAAAAAAAAAAAAAAAAATCAATGAATATGGCAAGATCGTTACATCACTATTTTTATATATTTTCTTTAAATATATAATAGTAACAATAATAATTACTTATTATTTACTTTAGTATAATCACTATCATCACGCTGTACATTAATATTTACAGGATGACAGAAACATACAACTCGTGCTATCACATTTTTCAACATTATAACTAGTTTTATTGTCATGTAGGACACACTCGACAACAGAGGGTTGAGAAATTGAAATCCCAGTTCTTCTAAACACTCAACAAAATAGTCCGTCAGAAACTTCCAAAGACACCATTCAACAATCTGTTAGGGCCAGTTACCGTACATATATCAAAATTTAATCATGTTAAAAAGCAGATCCAGGTTTTCATTAACAGATATGAATTGAGTTTGTCTTGTACGGCTAAGTTGTTCGGCTTTGAAACCTGATTTAAATAACTTGATAGCGAGAAAACACGACCGTCGATCTAGAACTAAGTGATTTAAAATATCTGCACAAATGGGGCTCACTTTTACTATTGCAATGTGCCGTATATTTGTAGGGGCGAACAACAGTTACTGTACAGCTTGGAATTGAACATGCTGTGTCGTTCCGTAATGTGGTGTGGGAGCAGTTACTACCCTCTCTCTGTCTCCTTATTGACACGCCTGCTGTAGACCAATATGACTTACCACGTAGTCGACAGTGGCTGCTCCCGCTGCCTGGTAGGGAAGGGCCACCACTTTGGGCACCTGTACTGTTGTGATGGCTCCTGAAACAGGTCCTCTAAAAGTGCTGTAACTGTAGCCATATTGTGCCCTCGCTGACGTCACTACTAGCAGAGCAGCCAACACCTGTAACAGAAATTGACAAAGCGTGTTTTAAACGATCGCTGCACCATAATCATTTATTTTTAGGGGGTTAGCTATTTTCATGACACTTCCGACACTTTGTGGTATTGCTGCAGAAAAGAAAACAGTTGTGCTGTATTCCTACGACTTTCTCTATTCATTCCTCTACAAGCTATTCTTACAAAAGCTTATTCCTCTGTCTACTTCTTGTCAATCAAGATAAAACCTTCGTTGTACATTTATTTAAGCGTTTCGTTGTATGTTTAAGGATACAGTAGCTTAAAGCGACTGTAAGATTTTTAAAAAGCGGATCGCCATGTGATAATTTTGAAATTTCATGCTCTTTGCATGACTACGAGAAAAAATCGGATAGCGGCTTACCACTTCAAAAATGTTTAAGTGTGAAAATTCAAACCAGTATCAAAGAACGTCTAGGAAATGTTTAACGGCACAAAACCTATTATTTGACATAAATTGTGTGATTTAAGATCTCATTTTTACTTTCACTACTACGTATAGTAAGTAGAAGTATCGTATTAGACCCAAAATGTCAATGTTGGCCTTTCAGCGGAAATATAAGTTTTGAAGCCCCCTGAATCCAAAGAAAGCTCTTTTAGAAAACGGTCCGTGTGTCTGTCTGTGTGTATGTGTGTGTGTGTGTGTGTGTATCTGAGTGTGTCTGTGTCTGTGTGTATGTGTGTGTATGTGTGTGTGTGTCTGTGTGTATGTGTGTATGTGTGTATGTGTGTGTGTGTGTGTGTGTGTGTGTGTCTGAGTGTGTCTGTGTACAGCATAACTCAAAAACGAAAAGTCGGTTCAAAACCAAAGTTGATATTTAATGTCTTTCAAGGATACGACACGAAGGTTTTGAAGAAAATGTATTCACCCTAAACAACCCTTTATATGGAACATTTTTCGAAAATTTTGAATTTAAAAAATGGCTGTAATGATTTTAATCAAACAGGCATATGTTGAAGAATTTTTGCGGCAAATGAAATGTATATTTTGGATTTTCTGGCTATAGCCTATGTAATCCTGTTTACTCTTGATGACTTTTGAATAACTGGTAAAGCGTAAGAGGTAGAACAAATCTTACTATACAAAAATGTAGATCTCGTTAAAACACACAATTTATATCGAAATGCATTTTTTTTTTTTTTTTTTTTTTTTTTGCAATACTTATACTTTTCTCAAATGGAAGGTCGTTGTTCACTTTTTTTATCTCTTGGCCGTGCAAAGAGAACGGAATTTAAAAGCCATGAGCCCGAGGTAGGTATAAGGCTTAAAGTTACACAACATTAGACTTCTGAAGATAAAGTAAAATCTCGTAGAAAACTTTACCCGAATAACTCAACGTAACCAAGATTCAAACTCGGCACCTCTTGGATGTGAGGCAAACACGCTACCATCACACCACAGAGGCCGGCTTTTGGGAATACCCCTTACTTAATTAGCAACTCATAGTGACGAAGCAGTAACTACAGTGAAACGTAATCAATTGTGTTGTCTTTTGCAGGAGAAAACTATCAGAGCATGGCAAAACGTTTTTCTCGGCTACACAAGCTCATCATAATGCTTAGGTGTCTATGTTTACAGTTCATCCAAGCGCAAAGGGATCCAATACCGAAAACGAAATAAAGGATGCAGAGTGTCAATAGTAGCTCTAGCGATGGACAACGGATATTAGGTGTTTAATCTGCCAAGAATGCACCTGCATCTCCATAAAATGACTATACTCAGAGCACTATAGGAGTTTATGAAGTAACGTGGTAAATAAATCATCCCCCAGCCCTCGTACAGTCTAATGAGCTTTGCATACACCACTCACAGACAGTGTTTTACCTGCCGTCAGTGACCCTTGGCTGCACTTGTTTATGTTCTTTGTGGATATTACAGATAGTTTGAATGGAGTTAACTTGAGGCCAAGTGCTTAAAAATGCTTTTGTTTGTAAATGAGCATCCTACTTTCACACTCTCTACCATGTACCTAGTAGGTAGAGCAAGTATTGCCCACTGGCTAAAAAAAAAATATTTTTTTAGAAAATGGTCCATGTATGTGTATTTGTGAACAGCATAACCCAAAAACGGAAAGTTGGTTACCCAACTTGGCATTTAAGTTGAACACGCTTCCAGATGTTCAAGAAAATTACCCACCGCAAACTACCCTTTACATGGAAAAGTTTTCGTTATTTTTTATTTTTCTACAAACAGCTCTGATTATTTTTATTAAAACATCTATGTTTAAGATATTTATATAAAAAAGAAAATGTATGTACCAATTTTTGGGAATGGAAGAGGTATGGAAATTTAAAGCCAGTATGTTGCACCCGGCTTTTAAACATTTGACTATCAATTCAGTTTTCTCTATTCCCCTTGTACCTTCAACGAAATGTGTAATGAAACTATTCCTGCAAACATCTATCTCGAGTAGATAGAAGAAAAAGCTTTTGTAAGAATAGTTTGTACAAAAATGTATGGTAGTGGGTCGAGAGTTATGTTAATCTAACAAATCATATTTTTAAAAATAGGAATACGGTCACTGAAATCAAAATAAGATAGCCAATGCTTTTATAAGAGGATGTTAAGATAGGAATGGGAATGGGAAATACACAGAGACCGCGTAGGTCGGCAGAGTAGCCAGTTGTATGTACGAGGTCACACGGAGCTCCGGAAGACAAGTGCATAGTGGCGCGAAGGCAGTAATTCCAGATTGCGCCCTGATACAGGCGCTTGTCTAGCAATAAGTCACCCCTTGGAGGTTAGTTATCCTAAAGGTAGACTCCACAGGGAGCCCACCATGAAGGGGTATCTCCTCCATCGGTCCGTAAATAAGGTGCTGCGGTTAGTCGTCGAAATTGCATTCGCGAAGAAAGTTTAACTCGTGTTTTATTCTTTGGATCGTGAATTTTAGAGTTTTTGCCAATGATTTTTATTCTTGTTTCTACTGTTTGTTTTAGCCATTTAACTGCCTACTGTTTTTAGGTTTTAAGATGTTACATTTTAATTGTTAATGTTTTAACTCTTTTAAATGTTAATCCATTGTTTTATCTTTCATTTAAACGTACCGATTTGAGTGATTTTATATTTTAAACTTTGACTTCGGGCTCAAATCACCTAGCTGTCGAAGGACCCTTAAACTTCACTCACTCACTCCTTCGGAGAGCACCGGACAGGCGTCCAGCTAATTAGCTGCCAAAGAGAAACCCTTGTCTTGTCTGTCACGGAGGGCATTCCAGCACGTCAGTCAATGAGATGAAAGTACCCAACAGGCGGCCAGAACGCCTTACAGACAGAACCACTACGGTGGGTCCCTAACAGATGCAGGCAGTTTTTCAGCCTGACTGATCTCCAGGTCGCAACAAAAAGCGCACCACCGACCCAGGTGCGGCTGATCAATCAGTCCCACTGACGGACGGCCAACCGATTGCAGCACCTTCCCTCAGCCGAACACTGTATTTCCAGAGCGCAAGCTCCACTGCAGCGCATCCTACCGGTGACCCTGCTGATGTTTTCAACCTGGAAAGACGGGATATAGAGAATGAAATGAACGGGGGTGATTCGGGGTATCTGAGGTAAATATGCTTCCCAGTATTCCACAAAAGCCCCCGAAAAGCTCAAGGTCAGGAAGGTTGGTCACGGGAATCGAACCTGCCACAGACGTTACCGCTTGAGCCATCCTGCTCGGTGAGAGAAACCCATTACCACAAAGCAAGTGTCAATGCACCAGTCCTCGTTGCCTGTTCGTACAACCCCAAAACAGAATGAAAGTAAGCAAGTACACAGGAGCAGTTTACTGGTGATATACAAACCATCCCAGCATTCTCTAAAGGTTGTTAGGAGAAACATTCGGACCAGGAAGTACTCGCACTTCATTAAATGTCTTATCGAGTGTCTTGTGTTGAAGAATTTGTGGTATTCTAGTCGTAATGGTAGGACTGGGAGTAGCAGTAGTAGCTGTGCTCTTATACATTGCATTTATAATTCTACAATGCCAAAATAATTTCCATGTAACTTTCAGTATCTATTAACTTCAGAAACCTCTTAAACTTTTGTTTTAAAATGTTTTATATGTGATCCTAACTTGCGTAAATGTTCAATACCGTCAAGTTCCGAAAAAGCGAAATATTATGAAATGGACAGTTTTATAAACAAAAAGAGAAACACACATAGTAATTGCGATGATCTTGGAACTATTTTGGTACTAAAGTTTTATTTGCTGCAAATGTTCCAATGTGGTAAATAATTGGAAACGAGGAGTCACATGTGAAACGCAGTGACAACGTTTGGAAGTGTTCAAAAGAAACAAGGCGTTAAACTAGAAGGAATCAAAATACGGCAAAAAATCCATTTGCAGAGATTATCCAGATCACAAAGAGATAAGGCGGAATTCTTTTGCCGATATAATAGACATTTTCGCAGGAAAATATGCTTCTTGAAAAATTGGATTGTACAGAAAGTCGATTGTTACAAACGAGTGAATTAGCTTCCGCTGTGATGTCCTAGAAATAATGGGCTTGTATTTTGGTGACTATTCGATGCATACGTCGATTTTGTGATATAGACCAGTCATTTACTAGAATGTGACACACATTAAGCATTCGTAACTGTATGTGTATCGATAATTGTTGAGGACCATACTTTATTATCCTGAACAATTATTCCACGTTCCTCTATGATCAGGCATCAAAAATAGAAAATAAAAAATAACAATACCAAATGTGATGTGGAAACAAGCGGCATATTTAAACGACAAGATGGCCTCTGAAAGATTTGGAAGTAAGTTCAATGAAACATTATGAATTGGAAGAGCCAACAGCGACACAGCAAATCGCAAATATTTTAAGATATGGGTTGCTAACATAAGAAACGATAAACGGAGAGAATTTCAAGGATTTGTTACAAAATATATGCAGTGGCACATTTTATTTATGTTCAGTAACTACTAATGTGCATAAAGTCATAATTGCATTGGCCAGTGTTTTGATATTTTATCATTTATTTTATTTGAAACATTGTTTTACTTTGTGCATTTGATTACTTCATTTTATTCGTAAAATACTCCTAGCAAATACAACTGTCGATTTCCAAATTCTCTGAGTAAATCACTCGAGACAATGCTTAATAAACTTTGAAGTGTGGTGGTACTAAAATGTTCAAAGAGCAGTTGTTTATAATTATGTTAACTTAAACTACAAGAGAAGAGAAGGGAGAAATCTGCTGTCGCCGCTCAGCATATTTTATTCTGCAATTATAAATGTTTTCACGCGCTTTAAATGGCTCTGCTGGAAAATTCGACTTACGAGAAAATCCTGGCAAAAAATTTAAATAGGGTAAAACTATAGGACGAGACAGTATGCTAACTTAGTTAAAATATGTCATTATAAGTTAATCAATGTGGATCGATACCAAGGACAAATTCAGGTTTGGTACTTTAAAAAAAATTGAGATATATAGGAATCATTCCAAAGATAGGTAACAGAAATGTAAATATACCGATATATGTTAAAATATACTCGTACACAGAAAAGAACAGCAGCAAGACTTTAACCTTCATATCATAATTAGATTGAGATAACATTTCATATATTTGCTTATAAACCCAATTAGGAATCATTGTTGAAGAGACATTATAAATCGAGGAGAGTGTTTATGAGTAATAGGAATGTGAGCAGTCTCCAGAACAATAGGTATGCCAATTACAAAAATATCATGTATGGCTTTCTTTGTACTCCTCCACAAACGACTCCTACGAAACTTTGTTCTCCTACTCACCTCGTCTTAAACATTTGTAAAAAGGCTTTTGTTTCTCATGTGTTTGAAGATACAAGAAGGATACATTAGGCTGAAGCGATAGTCAAATCTTTTAAAAGCGGGTCGCTTTGAAATTCCATATTTCTTTCATGACCACAAGAAAAAAAGCAATAATAACTGTGTGTATGTGTGTAGTAAGTTTATGTTTATCTCTTGTGGTTTAATACTTATACAAAATTATGCAAACCATTCCGAATGAGAGATGCTAATCAAAACTTCTGGCAAGTGATGCACAAAACAACAGATGCACCCTTGGCCGGTATTTTCGCGTACTTCAGACAATGTAATGCGTAAAATCATAATGGTATTCAGTGCTAAAACACACATATTAACTCCATGCGTTGTGATTTGAAATTATTTCAAATATACGGATGCTTATTCATTTTTGCACTTTTCTTCATCAAAAACTCACCTGGCATAGGAGTGCAGAAGCCATTTCCAAAGTATCAGTAACAGACGAACCACAAGAAACTGTCGGGTTCTCGTCATGTTCCTTGCTTTTATATGCTTTCTTGAGCTTGGTTGCCATTCGATCATCTGATTTTGTTTACCAATTGTTGTCTCTTCCGCCTGTTCGGTTTCGCAATGACGTAACATCTTAGCGGATGAATGGCTCCATCAAATGGAAGGCACATTTGGCCGCAACCACAGCACGCTTGCCGCTTGGGCTTCCAGAGATTATTGCGAAATTGGTACGTTCGTCATCAGCTATTGCTCTTGTGTTCAGAGACGTTCAGCAAGGGTTGTTGACTTTCGTAGCCAATCTTTTCATCCAGAGCTGAAGGAAGATTAAGTAGGGTTCGTTCAAAGTAAGTGCTTAGTGAAACGTTGTCACCCTGCAGTAGGTTAAGAAAAGACTAATTTGATACATTCGTACGACAACGAACTTACTCCCCTAGTTAACACCCGCTAAATAATTCCTAAATGAACTACAAAATTAGTGAACATAAATCTTAAAGAAATAAAATATCACCATTATAGAATGTCTTAAATTGATATACACTCTTTAAAACACTTATGTTCAGCAACATGACATGACACAGAAATGCAATGTTTGTTGTTTATGATCCCGTAAGCAATGGAAAGCATAGAAACGCCTTCTTCTGTTTATAAATATGATCGTTCGATGAGTAAGTGGGTACTGAAGTGTTACTGAAAATTTGTTGAGCTTCAGTGACGTTGGAGGGTGGAACCTGGTACACCACCAACAAGGTTATCAATCCCAAGATTGCGAGACAAGGTTGAAGTCAATAGAACAGTACAAGATGTGCTGAAAAGGCGTTGTGGAAGAAGTTCCACCGACGACCAAAATGTTGATGCAGGCTTTTGCATGAAAATATCATTGTTGGGAGTATACTGTGGCAGGGGGGACATTTGGAACATAACGCATGTTTAAGGAATACAACACAACAAAAACTGCGTTTCTCTCTCATTTCATTCAGACAGAGAGTATCTCTCTCTCTCTCTCTCTCTCTCTCTCATATAACGTATCTAAAATTACACGAAAAAGTTTTCTTATAGTTGAAAGGGTCTATACATATACGCACCGGGTGGAAGGGAAGTCATTACACTAATTTAAACCAGCGGTAGATCTCGGTGTTTGGAGCACATTTTGTATCTTACGTTTTTGTCTCTGAGGTAGTTTAGTTTTGTCAAAAACAAGCTGGCAACACTGCAGACTGTGTGGGTGTCACTTTCCCTAGCTCAGTACATAAACAAACAGCGTAACGGTGCGTCTTGTGAACATAAACAAACAGCATGCCGTGTCCTTCCATGCTTACTGTGCGAGTGTAGACTAATCAGAATCGTTAGCTCCCAAAACATTACACCATCCTGCAAGCGACCGACCTGATTACATCCAGAAACCGGTTCAATTCCCTGACCAACCTCAACGCAACGTTGCCAAGTTACTTCACGTCTGAAAAAGCTGCTCGGAGTATTACTTCAACTCTTTTAAGTGATTAATTATTTCGAAACCCTGTGTGATGTCCCATAATTACTACCGAAACTATGTCAGAAATAAGTTACTCTAGGCATCTTACAAGTAACAAACTAGTACCTTTGTACATTCTTGTGCAATTAAGCATCCAGCTTGGAACAAAAACCATTGATCTTTTCGAAATTGGCTGATCAAAGAGCAAAACGACATTCAACATTTTTGTTTGTAATGCTTCTATAAAGCGCATATTAGAAGGAATGTAATAAGTTCTCATCCACCCTGTATGTATAGATTTTGAATGTATCTAATGTAAAGGGCTACATTAACACAAAAAATCGTAGTTTTAAAAGAGAGAGAGAGCACGAGTGTGTGTGTGTGTGTGTGTGTGTGTGTGTGTGTGTGTGTGTGTGTGTGTGTGTGTGTGTGTTTGTGTACTACATTTTGTATATCAAGGTTTACCAGTTACACGTGTTTATACAAAATTCCTTTCGAATGAAGACTTCACAGGCGATTCTCAGAAAATTAAAAATTGAGGTACATTTTATTTATCATGTACGTATTTTAAACACGTGGTACTTTAATTAAAATCGTTAGAGCCATTTTGAGAAAGTCGAAGAGTTCGAAAAATCTTCAATGCAAAGGGTAGTTTGGATAGGGAAATTTTCTTGAATCTTTGTGTCGCATCTTTGGAAGTTGCTGAACCTAAACACCAAGTTTGGTATTTGTTGAACATTTCTTTTTGAAATGCTGCTGTTTATATGCTCAGGGGCCCTCAAAAACTTGTACGGCCAATTAAATCTCGATCTCAAAATCATTAGTTTGAGTAAAATACTTCCTCTACCCAATTGTAATGGGTAGAGAAAGTGAAAATGAGCACTTATTTGTATTACTACCAATTAGAGCTTAACGTGAAAAAACAATTTTACGCATTTGTTTTCGCTATGCTGAAGATTAACGCTCGACCTGGGACACTACGGTTCTACGCATGAGGAACCGAAAAGAAATATTCAGAATATAGGTAGCCAATATGAAGCGAGGTGTGATGCAATAAGTGTCGCCGTAAAATGCCAGCTCGCAAGTCGAGTATGACTTGAAAATCGCCGCGGAATTCACTCCTCAGCGGCTTGTCATAAATGTGGTTTTTTGTTACACATAAAACCGACAGCGGAAATAAGTGGTTAGCCCATACAGAAGTAGCACCGCAAATAAATGTTTATTTCGTTCCTTTTACTTTAGGGACAAACTTTGCTATACAAAACCATTATGGAGTGTTCTTTGTCTGTCCTCGGAACGATGTGTGGTGTGTAATCTCCTTTGTTTCTTTCTAGTGCTGGGCACGTAGTCATACTGAAAAATCTCATGTGTTACACTCACATGACTTTCTCTACTCTTACAAAAACTCATTCCTCTATCTTCTTCATGTTAGTCGAGATAAACATTTGCAGAAAATAGGTTATTGTTCATTCTGTTGTAGGTACAAGAGGAATGTGTGAATACAGTAGACTTTGAGCGATAGTCAAATCTTTTAGAGCTGGTCACTATAGGAAGGCTTTGAAATTCCGTTCTCTTAGAACGGCCAAGAGATAAAAAAGTGAATAAAGACCTTCCATTTGAGAAAAGTGCATGTATTGCAAATCTGACACAAATAACAAGGAATGTATTAAATGGTATACCTCACAAAAATGTGTTTAGACATAAATTACGTGTTTTAATGATATCTACAGTTTTGTATAGTAAGATTTTGACTATCTCTTACGGTTTATCAGTTATGCAAAAGTCATCCAGAGTAATCAGGTCTACATAGGCTGTAGCCAGGAAATTCAAAATATATAATTCATTTACCATAAGAATATCTTAAACATGTGGCGTTTTAATCAAAATCGTCAGAGCCATTTTTGAGAAAATAAAAACTATCGAAAAATTTTCCATGTAAAGGGTAGTTTAGGGTAGAGGAATTTTCTTCAAAATCTTCGTGCGCATCTTTGAAACATATTAAATTTAAATATCAACTTTGGTTTTTAACCGACTATTCGTTTTTGAGTTATGCTGTTCACATAGAGACAGACAGACAGACACACACACACACACACACACACACACACACACACACACACACACACACACACACACACAGACACACACAGAGACACACACACACACAGACACACACACAGACACACACACAGACACACACACAGAGACACACACACAGACACACACAGAGACACACACAGACACACACACAGACACACACACAGACACACACACACAGACACACACAGAGACACACACACAGACACACACAGAGACACACACACAGACACACACACACAGACACACACACAGAGACACACACACAGACACACACACAGACACACACACAGACACACACACAGAGACACACACACAGACACACACAGACACACACACAGAGACACACACACAGACACACACACACAGACACACACAGACACACACACAGACACACACACAGACACACACACAGACACACACACAGAGACACACACACAGACACACACAGACACACACACAGAGACACACACACAGACACACACACAGACACACACAGACACACACACAGACACACACACAGACACACACAGACACACACACAGAGACACACACACAGACACACACACAGACACACACACACACAGAGACACACACACACAGACACACACACACAGACACACACACAGACACACACACAGACACACACACACACAGACACACACAGACACACACACAGAGACACACACACAGACACACACACAGACACACACACAGACACACACACAGACACACACATACACAGACACACACACAGACACACACACAGACACACACAGACACACACACAGAGACACACACAGACACACACACAGAGACACACACACAGACACACACACAGACACACACACAGACACACACAGAGAGACACACACAGACACACACACAGACACACACACACAGACACACACACAGACACACACAGACACACACACACACAGACACACACACAGACACACACACACAGAGACACACACACAGACACACACACACAGAGACACACACACAGACACACACACAGACACACACAGACACACACAGACACACACACAGACACACACACACACAGAGACACACACACACAGACACACACACACACACACACAGACACACACACACGCACAGACACACACACACAGACACACACACACAGAGACACACACACACAGACACACACACACAGAGACACACACACAGACACACACACACACAGACACACACAGACACACACACACACAGACACACACACAGACACACACACACAGAGACACACACAGACACACACACAGACACACACAGACACACACACAGACACACACAGACACACACAGACACACACACAGACACACACAGACACACACAGACACACACACAGACACACACACACAGAGACACACACACAGACACACACACAGAGACACGCACACAGACACACACACCAAACTTTTTCTAAAACTGCTTTTTTTATTCACGAGGTCTCAAAACATACTTTCGGTAAAATCTCGACATGGAAATTTTGGGTCGAATGCAATACTTCCTCTACTTACTATACGTATTGCAGAAGGTAAAACTGCAATGCTGTAGCAACCGACCAAACGGAGATTGGGAAATCCGTGGTTCAAATCCCGACACTGGCAATGCATTTTTCAGACTGATTCTACCTATCTAACCTTACCCTACACACGGCCCGTGTGGAAAAGCAATTAATTTTCGTTTCTAAGTTTTCCCTGTGATGAGTAAAGTTAACATATCCTAATCAAAGTCAAAACTTGACGTTTATGGGTGTGAAGCGGGCAGCGTTTTGAATTTGTGTACTGCGAAGTAGTATTTGAATGGGCATTTCGAATCATCTGCCCCCAACTCCCTTGCCAGCGCCTTGTAACATGTATTCGGCTTTCCTTTTAGTTATCTCATTTATAACGGGTCTGAAGATTTATTCGGCATTTGCCGCCAGTCAGTTTAAATGAATGACGTCATTACCAGTTCATGTTGTTGTTGTAGTGTTTAACGCCCGCTTTTACTACTACGGCACCGCAGGCGGTGACACTGATGATACATGAAGATGGAGCACCGGTGGAATGAGATGGCGGGGGAAACCGGAGTACCCGGAGAAAACCCGCCCTGACGCCGCTTCGTCCACCACGAATACCACATGCGGGTCCCTGGGATCGAACCCGGGCCGCCTAGGTGGTAGGCGAGCGCGCTAACCGCTCGGCCACGGCGCCGCCTATTACCAGTTCAGCGAGCCCCTTGTCTCAAACGGAGGAGGAGGGAGGGGTGCGGAATTGAACCTCAGGCTGCATGCGTTTCCGACTTCGTAAACAGGTTGATATAGTGCAGCGGTGCAGTACTGTTTTTCACTAGGACATTTTGTACGTTCCTTGGAAACGAGGTGGAAGTGACCACCGATCACAGAATATGCATGGTTGAATACAACTTCCGAACTGGAGGGATACGAGAAAGAATTTATTCTCCGTTTTTGCCCAGAATTGTATCAAGTACCGAGACAAGATTGGACATTTACCTAAGATTACTAACCTGATATTGTTATATTTTCAGTATTCCTATAATGCTACAATTGTTTTGTATTTTTTATTGCAATACTGTTATTTTGCTTTTTTGTGTTATTTTCTTCGTGTACTCTTTGGTAGGCCAGTTTTCATTTACTGCTGTAAAGAGTATGATCAACCTTTTTGTAATGAAAAATTGTACCATTTAAGCCGAGAAACTGTGCTATAAATATCGCCCTATTATTTGAGATACCCTTCATTTATACATGCCAAGATTCGGGTTTATGAGACGCACGCGAAACAAGTTCCAAATGCAATTGCTGGAAAGGTACAAGCCCATTTTACTAAGGTGACCTCGAAACTGTTGACATCCACCCTTTTTATCTTTCGCTAGTCCTCTGCCAGCAGTGATGCCAATTTAGTTGTTTTTAAACTAAATCTGGTCTTTCTGGGAAGATCTTTAGTTGTCAAAATTTATAAATTTAAGATTGCTAGTATAGGGATTTAGTTGTTTGATAAACTGCATTTGGTTGGACAGAAATGTTTTTAACATTGACAACACAGAAATTTAGTGGATTTCTTATTTTTGTCTGGCTATTTTTCTTGATCCTCTATTGGCAACACTGTCTGCCAGTGATAAGCTCGCTTCAAAGTACCGACGTGATGCGCAGACAATCAATCGTCCGACAGGAGAGGCCGATTAAAACTGAAGACTTGATATGATTCAGGTGAAGATGAGACAGACGTGGTGAATCTATAAATCGCACTAGAACACCATTTTGGTGGCACGTCACATACACAGATTAGATGATCACTATCTTATTGTTACTTAGTTATTTTTCATTTGGTGTCACAAATAGTACTTTTTGATCAAAACGCTTCTTTGAAAGGACAGAGTAAAGAAATACACGTGTTACTTCATGGAACTGCTCACAGGGTTTAAAATGAAGGCTCAAGCGTCAAGTTCACAATACAATTTTTTTTCTGTGCATGTAATTCACCTATTGCGATGCAACAAATAACATTTTTAGCAGTGGCGGCTGATGGAGTGGTGCACAAATTAAAATAGAATGTAGAATAGTTGCGACTAGATATTTATACAGGAACTCGGTTCTTTTCTCCTTATACCTTGATAATTTATCAATATCTTTTGCGTTAGTCAATAAATAATCTTCATCACAAATTCACTCTATTGAAAGCATTGCTATTCTCTGACATAGTGTTCCTACGGTACGTTTTTCTCTCTTTTCAGAGCGAAGAAATAGCGTTATTCCTTAGTGGTAGACATCGTCATAGTTAGCAGCACTCTCAGTAGCTCGGCAAATTCACTGGATAGGTATAGCATAGTACAAGAATCTTACAAGTTTTCATACATTACTTTGAGCTGCTATTTTATTCCTTAGTCCACCACGCGTTTTAACACCGTGGTTATTTATGCATGATGGGCCACAACAGATTCATATTCCTTTATTTTTCTAAACCATTTTCTCTTACTCTCCCCATATATGCTCCTATCCTTTTTATATCCCCCTCCTGTTGTGTTTTCACTATCCTAACTTTCAAACTTCTTTGTTGACGTTCTCCCATTTTTTAGGTATAAACTGATCTCTCTACAACTTTGTTTCTTCACATTCTATAATACAATGGAAGTGATTATCTGCCTCTCCACATAGGGGACATCTATGCTAGGTCGCTCCCTTCCTATCTCCTCTTAGCCTATGTGCACTTAATCTAGACCAGGCCCACCCTTCTCTCGCTAGCCTCTTACCTACATTAACAAGCTTCTCCCTTCCCCAGTCCACCTTTAATTGTCTATTCAGTACTAAACATTTCTTTCCCTCAAGACTTTGAAAAAACTGTTTTGTTTTCTCAAATGAAGTCCAGTAAACAAAAACCACTAGACACGGCTCAGTTTTCTTCTCTAGTCCCCCAAAGAAGAGACAAGGAAAACAATGCTGGGTGTTACTAACATCTCAGTCACATAACCAACTGTACTTTACATACATTTCAGAAATTGAACTTCCTTTCGAATGCCCTACTTTTCTTCTTAACCATTTGAGTCATATTGCCGTTCGGCGCAAGCCTTCCCATTCTTTTCTCTTCAGATTTTGTTCAGCACAGCGTTGAGAAAATGCTCTTATCAGTAAAGATTGTACGGTATTCATTATCAGAGTTGGTCACCAACCTTCTAATGTAGAATCATAAAAGTACACAAGAGCAGTGCAACACGATGTACAAGCTATATTATTACCAGGTGGCCCACCAGAGATGATGATGATGATGATGATGATGATGATGATGATGATTAGGGCTAGGAAGTTCATGCATTTGCATGTTTTGTCATAGGGGTTAAAAGTGTATGCTTTTACATTATGTGCACGAATTACGAATTTTCAGTTATTTGGACATGATTTTATGGTGCATATAACTGCATATTTTCTTGATTTTTGATAAATGCATATTATTTCAATATTATAGCTCCTATATGGCATATTTTGATGATTTTTATGTTTTTTTAATTTTTTCATCTGTATAATATTTTTCATATTGGTAGCATTTCTGAGACAATGATTCTTTCCCATTGGTAGATAGGTTTGTGTCCAGTACGAAGATAATTTTTGTTAGATCTCCTAAAAGAGTTAAGTTGTTTAGATCAACAGCCCCTTATATCCGACTTCCTCCTGCACTAGTGTTAACTCGATGGGGAACATGGATCGATGCAGTTTTATATTATGCTGAGCACATAGAAATAGCCGAAGAGGTTGTTAATTCATTGGACTCGAAAGATGTTTCATCAATAGAAACTGCGCAAAATATTATGTCAAGCACTGGGTTAAAAGAGGATCTTGGTTTCATATCTGCCCATTTTTCTTTCTTACCAACAGCCATAATGGCATTGGAAGCTGTAGGATCTTCTTTGCATAAATCACTTACTGTCTTTGAAAAAACATGTGATCTAAGTTCGGTTCCTGGTAGCATAGGACAAAAAGTGAAAGAGAAAGTGAATTGTGTAATTTCAATAAATTCTGGTTATAAACAGATGTGCGGTATTCGAGACATCCTCAAAAGAAAACCATGTCTCACCAAGAGACTTGACTCTCCCTTTCTCTCTCTCTCCCTCCCTCTCTCCCTCTCTCTGTGAAGCAGTTAACATCATTTAAATATGCCCCGATAACATCTTGGGACGTGGAGAGAAGTTTTTCACGTTACAAAAGTGTTTTGTGAGACAACAGACGATGTTTTACAGTTGAAAATTTGTGCAAAGTGTTGGTTGTGAAGTGCAATTTAGCAGTTAATACTAGCAGCGGGACCACTTCTGCTTCAACCTCTAAGGAATAAGGTAACTTTATTTATTACTTATACTAACTCGTCTTGTCTACTGAAAAGGGACATTAATTGTTTTAATTAAATAGTGCATATTTCTTGGCATATTTTCAAGTTTTTAAGAGCATATTTGCATGCATATTTCAGTGGTTTTTAGGGCATGAACTTCCGAGCCCTAGTTATGATGATGATGATAACAATAACAATAACAACAACAACAATAATAATAATAATAATAATAATAATAATAATAATAATAATGATAATAATAATGATAATGATAATGATAATAATAATAATAATAATAATAATAATAATAATAATAATAATAATAATAATAATAATAATAATAATAATAATAATAATAATAATAATAATAATAATAATAATAATAATAATAATAATAATAATAATAATAATAATAATAATAATAATAATAATAATAATAATAATAATAATAATAATAATAATAATAATAATAATAATAATAATAATAATAATAATAATAATAATAATAATAATAATAATAATAATAATAATAATAATAATAATAATAATAATAATAATAATAATAATAATAATAATAATAATAATAATAATAATAATAATAATAATAATAATAATAATAATAATAATAATAATAATAATAATAATAATAATAATAATAATAATAATAATAATAATAATAATAATTAGGGCTCGGAAGTTCATGCTCTTAAAAACTTGAAAATATGCCAAGAAATATGCACCATTGAATTAAAACAATGCCCCTTTGCAGTAGACAAGACGAGTTAGTATAAATAACAAATAAAGTTGCCTTATTCCTTAGAGGTTGCAGAAATGGTCCCGCTGCTAGTATTAACTGCTATATTGCACTTCACAACCAACACTTTGCACAAATTTTCAACTGTAAAACATCGTCTGTTGTCTCGCAAAACACTTTTTAACGTGAAAAACCTCTCTCCAGGTCACAAGATGTTATCGGGACATATTTAAATGATGTTAACTGCTTCACAGAGAGAGTCAAGTCTCTTGGTGTGACAGATGGTTTTCTTTCGAGGATGTCTCGAATATCGCACATCTGTTTATAACCAGCATTTTTTGAAATTACATAATTCACTTTCTCTTTCACTTTTTGTCCTATGCTACCAGGAACCGAACTTAGATCACATATTGTTTTTTCAAAGACAGTAAGAGATTCATGCAAAGAAGATCCTACAGCTTCCAATGCCGTTATGGCTGTTGGTAACAAAGAAAAACGGGCAGATATGAAACTAAGATGCTCTTTTAACCCAGTGCCTGACAGAATATTTTGAACAGTTTCTATTGATGAAGGATCTTTCGAGTCCAATGAATTAACAACCTCTTCGACTATTTCTATGTGCTCAGCATAATATAAAACTGCATCGACCATGTTCCCCATCGAGTTAACACTGGTGCAGGAGGAAGTCGGATATTAGGTGCTGTGATCTAAACAAATTAACTCTTTTAGGAGATTTAACAAAATTCTCTTTGTACAGGATACAAATCTATCTACCAATGAGAAAGAATCACGTATTGTCTCAGAAATGCCAAACAAGTTATATGAATTATGTTAGGAAAAATACCATTCAGAGTTTGTCCTGATTTTACCATATAAGGACCTGCATCAGTAACAATTAAAAGTAACCGGGCGTATTTGATTCCACATGGCCAGAGTAATTTCAAGGAGTCCATCACAAACTGAGTCACAGTTACATTGTCATTGGCCGATAATTCACACACATTAAGAAGATAAGGTGTAGTCTTTTGTTCATTATTTAAAGCACCCACGATTATACGAGTATTAGCAATAGAACGGCGCTCAGAATCAGGGGTTTCATCAACAGACAACCACACAAACTGATCCGCTAATTCATTTTGTATATTTGACAATACGTTATTGTAACAATGTCCTACATAGGTCTTACGCAGTGTACTTTCTTCAGGCACATGTTGTAGAGTGTACTTGTCAAGAAAGTTTTTAAATGTCGGATTATTAATTTTGAACAAGGGAATATCAGCAGCTAATAATACTTAGCACAAGTCATAGGAAAATTCAGGAACCCTACTTCCTAAACTAGCTGTTTTTGAACAGGTTCTTTGTTTGCGAGTTTTCTGATTAAATTCTCTTATGTTTTGCTGTGTTTATGTGCTGAACTATTTGAAATCTTTTCTCACTCCCTACATTTTTCTCACACGCTCCACAATACACAGTACCCTATGATCTGTAGATATTAAATCACCCGAAAACTCTTTCTGCAAACTAATTAATCTAGCACTCGAAGTTGGTTTTATTTTCGGCATTTGAAGAGCTCTTTAACATTTTATACGCCTAATTTAATTTGGTGGGAACCAGTTCACAACACTGTTACGTTTGAAGACCATGGCACAACTATTGGAGGGCAAGCAAGCATTGCGATAATCGTGCTGCTCAAAACATTGACCTGCACTTTATTTTTGTTAACATAAACCTCTCAGATAACGCACTGATTATTCTCTATGCACAAACATAATGAAGGGATGGAAACAGGGGGTTCACTGCATGACAACATGACTCACCTCGCGAGTTGCATCAACATGTGCAACACTACCAATATGAAAAATATTATACACATGGAAAAAATAATAAAAGCCATAAAAATCATTAAAATATGCAATATAGGGGCTATAATGTTGAAATCTTCGTGAGTTGCATTATCATGCGCAATACTACCATACTGATGACTTACCATAACTTTATATTGATGAAATTGTTTCCTTACTCACCAATGTGATATTTCCTTTTGCTGCATTTAGCATTAATACTTATCTCATCGCTGAAGTACATCTTGGTGGACAAAGGCTGTAAAAAAGCAATTAAAGAAGAAGGCCTATTACAAATATAAACAAGGACCTGTCATTGATACTAAATTAGAATTCAACCGCACCCGAGCTGCAACTCGTAAGGAAATAAAAAGAAGCAAGAGAAAATCTGACTTAAAATCAGAAATGTGTTGAAAGGTGCAAGCAGCAACTGGAACAAAATAAGACAAAAGTTTTTATGGAACAATTGATCTCAAAAACGGGTAAAATTAATATTAACAGCTATTAAACACATATAAATGTAATATAGTTTGTTATTTAGTGGTCTTACCTCAAAAAACTATAATTCACCTATTTTATTGTGTATACCCTGAACATTCCAGATCTGCTACAAGCTACTGTTAATGCTCTTCAAAAATGGGGACACACCACTTGCTTGAGGCTTTTTCCTCCTAAAATTCAATGTGCAATTCTCCAGACTCCGATCATCCCATCCGGATCTGGAACTCTATTTGGACAATCATCGAATTCCTACAGTCAACACAGTTCGAATAGTGGGCCTATATGTCGATCCACGACTGACTAGGCTCCCACATCTTAAACACCTTTAAGTTGACTTTAACTCGTTCTTAATTTTCTTAGAGCTCTAGCTTACAAGAATTGGCCCACTGAGTTCAGTGCCTTAAGGAGAATCTACCTGGCTACTGTTTGCCCTAAAGTTACATATATATATACATACAAATTCGCAGTATATAATTCGTCTAGTAGCAGAGCATTTAAGAAGATCGATATTAACTAGTTGTCTACTGTTAGGATTGTTCTTGGTACTTCACACACGTGCCCTTACAACAACTTAAAAATTGAAGTTAATAAAGTTTGTTTTCATATAAGACGAAAATGCGTGAGCATATTCTATGCTGACTACGATGATAGAATCTATTATATATTGTTATATTTTTGTTTCTGAAAACAGCCCACTTCATTAAACTCCTTACACATCTTTCTCCCTTCGTCTATCACATTAATTCACTGAATTGAGCTTACATTTTCCTAAAATGCATTCGAGCTCACACATTATGGATCCATTTCTATGGAAGGTCAATTTTCCAACTGCTGACACCGCATTGGCCAAATTAAGAAAAAATGAAGGTGTCAGTCCTACGTAACACAAAATGTTTACAGGATTGTGTGCAATACACTCTAATAATGTTCATGTCTACACCAATGACTTTTGACCTGATGAAAATAATGGTTGTCCCGTAGATTTTCTAGACAGTAGAATGTTATACACTTACTATATCGTCTTACAACATTCTCCACCGAACTATACGCCGTACAATTAGCTCTTGAGCATATTCTAGAGAGGACATATCAGTATTTTATGATACTGACCAACTCACTGAGTTCCCTATTAACTCTCAGCTATCTCACACTCACTGACCGACTCATGTACGTAACTCAGCTCTCAAACTCACTCTTCTCTGGCCTTTCTATACCTACCCTGGGGGTAACGTCCATGGACCTTTCTCGAGTTCCACACACAGACTCACCGAAATGACGCAACTAGGACGTTATCGAAACTCCTGTTGTTTCTGCCGTTTCGATTGTTTACAGTCACGTACACCCAGCCGTCGCGCGAGGCACCCTGATCTTGAGCGTCTTTGCCCGCTCGCCGGCACGGCATGTGGTGTGAAGTAGCTTGGCCCCGTCCGTGCTTTGTAGTGCACCGAGCCCGATGTCACAATATATTGAAGCCAAACGGCTATTCCTTTCTAGATGACTCTAGTATGTACAATGTGATCTAATGGGCTACCATGTTAGATTTTTAAAATTATTTGATTATCGTTACATTCTCCATCGTTTATCTGTGGATTATTATATTTCAACCGTAGGTAAAGGTTTTGAGGTCCCCTTTCACTACAAAAATAACGTTTACAATGTGTTCTTTACTGTGTGTGTTAGTTTCCTTGTGGCATTTTAATCAAAATCTCGTATTGCGACTTTATTTATTTATTTTCTGACTAATGTCCGCTCACGCTCGAATCCTTTTCCAAAATGTATATTTCCTGGGGTGTTCAGCAGACCAGTAAACGTTGATTTTTGTGAAGTCTATTTTGAGCCTCTGGATGAAATATTGCACTTCCTCTACTTACCGTGGGCAAGTGGTAAAGAAAATAAAGACTTCAGCTGAGTGTTTTATTCAGCACCACACGTCAGCTGAGTTTTCGGCTCAGCACCCCTAGCAGAAAATATGAGGAAATCGTTTATGTTTTACACTTCCCTAATTATTCTTGTACCACAAACAGATTGTCTACCGCTTCCTCGTAGAAATCGTTTAGCAAATCCCACAAGTAATTAATGAAATTCCCGTTCTGCACAGAGCGTTACACTTCCTGAACACATCTTCATCTCAGTAGTGGAGTTCCATGTCAATGGTTACATGAAAACAAAAAAAGGGGTTATCTGGGAACCAATAAGGTCTAGGCTGCTTTTTCTTACAAAATCAAATATCAATATTTACTCAAACTCTCCTACACCTTTTCAGTTTGTAAGAAATAAAAATGAAAAGCAGGATTCTACATAGTTTTTGCCTTCTCTACTACGTAGCAGTAAATAGAGGAGGTAAAGCAATCTATTCAAGATTTCGATGCTAAGATTACACTGTAAATTCACGTTTTCAGATCCCCTGAATAAAAATACTTAGAAAAAAAGTTCTCTGTATGTGTGTCTTTGTGTCTGTGTGTGTGTGTCTGTGAACAACATAAGTTAAAAGAAAACCGTTGGGTGTATGCCAAACTTGGAGTTTAAGTTCAGCATCTTTCGAATATACGAGACAAAGGTTTTCAAGAAGATTCCTCAACCCCAAATTACTCTTTACAAGGAAAATTTTTCGGTACTTTTAATTTTCTCAAAACTTGCAGAAACGATTTTAAGATATTCTTTAATTATAACGTATATGTTTATGGAATAGCCTCTAAAGACCTCTTCACTCCGAATGCCTTGTATAAGTGTAATTGGTAAATTCTAATAAATACACAAAATCTCATATGTACTTTTTGTTTAAGCTACCAATTTATCTATGTAAAAATGTTTTCTGGTGGTGAAGATTTCCAGAGTTACTATTTGTTGGTTTGAATTTTCAAATACCTTTTACTTTCTCTAATACTTTCCTATGTTAAATAGAGTAAGTACAGCATACCATTCAAAAGTTAGTTACCTATATTTCACCGGAGGCACAACATAAGAAAATTCTTGAAATAAAAAACAAGTGTCTGTGCCTCTCTCTCTCTCTCTCTCTCTCTCTCTCTCTCTCTCTCTCTCTCTCTCTCTATCTGTGGGTGTGTGTGTACGCGCGCGCGCGTCTATATCTGTGAACAGCATAACTCGAACACAAAAACTTTGCTACATAAGTAACTTGATATTTAAATCTTCCAAGGATGCGCTTTAAGATAAAAAAGAATATACCACAACAGCCTTTACATGAAGAATTTCCCATTATCTTTTATTTCTCCAAAAATGTTTCTTAGCTATTCTTATTCAAATGCTCTAGGTTTAAGACACTTTCGTCGCAAATAAAACTATATGTTGAATTTTCTAGGAATAGTCTGTGAAGTCCCCTTCTTTAGGAACCATCTTTGTATAATTGTTGATAAATCGTAAGAGATACACAAAACTTCATTACACAGAAACATGTAGATCCTTTTTAACCACACAATTTGCATCAAATACAATATTTTTACCGTTAACGATTTCCAAGAAATTTTTTGTTATTGGTCTGAGTTTACAAAAAAAATACTTTATACTTTCCTTGGATACGAAATCACTAAACCGCTTCTCTCGTACTCATGCAAAGAGCATAAAATTTCAAAACCAACACATACATATTCGCATTTCAAACGTTATCTATCGCTTTAGCCACATGCATCCTAACTATACGTAGGCAGATAATATACATACATACACGTATACCCAAAAGTGTGCATGGATTAACAAGTAGACGAAAGGACAAAATTAAGAACGACCAAGAGATGGAATCAGTCCTGATTCCACCTCTTAAACATTGCCCACACACGACTGGTGTTCAGTCCTGATTCTACCTCTTAAACATTGCCCACACACGACTTGTGTTCAGATCTGATTCTACCTCTTAAACATTGCCCACACACGACTTGTGTTCAGTCCTGATTCTACCTCTTAAACATTGCCCACACACGACTTGTGTTCAGTCCTGATTCTACCTCTTAAACATTGCCCACACACGACTTGTGTTCAGTCCTGATTCTAACTCTTAAACATTGCCCACACACGACTTGTGTTCAGTCCTGATTCTACCTCTTAAACATTGCCCAAACACGACTTGTGTTCAGTCCTGATTCCACCTCTTAAACATAGCCCACACACGACTTGTGTTCAGTCCTCATTCCACCTCTTAAACATTGCCCAAACAGGACTTGTGTTCAACCCTGATTCCACCTCTTAAATATTGCCCAAACACGACTTGAGTTCAATCTTGATTCTGCCTCTTAAACATTGCCCACACATGCTTTGTGTTCAGTCTTGATTCTACCTCTTAAATATTGCCCACACACGACTTGTGTTCAGTCCTGATACCACCCCTTAAATACTGCCCAAACACGACTTGTGTTCAGTCTTGATTCTGCCTCTTAAACATTGCCCACACATGCCTTGTGTTCAGTCTTGATTCTACCTCTTAAATATTGCCCACACACGACTTGTGTTCAGTCTTGATTCTAACTCTTCAACATTGCCCACACACGACTTGTGCTCAGTCCTGATTCTACCTCTCAAAAATTGCCCACACACGACTTGTGTTCAGTCCTGATTCTACCTATCAAACATTGCCCACACACGACTTGTGTTCATTCCTGATTCTACCTCTCAAACATTGCCCACACACGACTTGTGCTCAGTCCTGATTCTACCTCTCAAACATTGCCCACACACGACTTGTGCTAAGTCCTGATTCCACCTCTCAAACATTGCCCACACACGACTTGTGTTCAGTCCTGATTCTACCTCTCAAACATTGCCCACACACGACATGTGTTCATTCCTGATTCTACCTCTCAAACATTGCCCACACACGACTTGTGTGCATTCCTGATTCTACCTCTCAAACATTGCCCACACACGACTTGTGTTCAGTCCTGATTCCACCTCGTATACATTGCCCACACAAACGACTTGTGTTCATTCCTGATTCTACCTCTCAAACATTGCCCACACACGACTTGTGTTCAGTCCTGATTCTACCTCTCAAACATTGCCCACACACGACTTGTGCTCAGTCCTGATTCTACCTCTCAAACATTGCCCACACACGACTTATGCTCAGTCCTGATTACACCTCTCAAACATTGCCCACACACGACTTGTGTTCAGTCCTGATTCTACCTCTCAAACATTGCCCACACACAACTTGTGTTCATTCCTGATTCTACCTCTCAAACATTGCCCACACACGACTTGTGTTCATTCCTGATTCTACCTCTCAAACATTGCCCACACACGACTTGTGTTCATTCCTGATTCTACCTCTCAAACATTGCCCACACACGACTTGTGTTCAGTCCTGATTCTACCTCTTAAACATTGCCCAAACACGACTTGTGTTCAGTCCTGATTCCACCTCTTAAACATTGCCCACACACTACTTGTGTTCAGTCCTGATTCCACCTCTTATACATTGCCCACACACACGACTTGTGTTCAGTCCTGATTCCATCTCTTAAACATTGCCCACACACGACTTGTGTTCAGTCCTGATTCTACCTCTTAAATATTGCCCACACACACGACTTGTGTTCAGTCCTGATTCCACCTCTTATACATTGCCCACACACACGACTTGTGTTCAGTCCTGATTCTATATCTTAAATATTGCACACACACACGACTTGTGTTCAGTCCTGATTCCAACTCTTATACATTGCCCACACACACGACTGGTGTTCAGTCCTGATTCCACCTCTTAAACATTGCCCACACACGACTTGTGTTCAGTCCTGATTCCACCTCTTATACATTGCCCACAGACACGACTTGTGTTCAGTCCTGATTCTACCTCTCAAACATTGCCCATACACGACTTGTGTTCATTCCTGATACTACCTCTCAAACATTGCCCACACACGACTTGCGCTCAGTCCTGATTCTACCTCTTAAAAATTGCCCACACACGACTTGTGCTCAGTCCTGATTCTACCTCTTAAACATTGCCCAAACACGACTTGTGTTCAGTTCTGATTCCACCTCTTAAACATTGCCCACACACTACTTGTGTTCAGTCCTGATTCCACCTCTTATACATTGCCCACACACACGACTTGTGTTCAGTCCTGATTCCACCTCTTAAAATTTGCCCACACACGACTTGTGTTCAGTCCTGATTCTACCTCTTAAATATTGCCCACACACACGACTTGTGTTCAGTCCTGATTCCACCTCTTATACATTGCCCACACACACGACTTGTGTTCAGTCCTGATTCTATATCTTAAATATTGCACACACACACGACTTGTGTTCAGTCCTGATTCCACCTCTTAAATATTGCCCACACACACGACTGGTGTTCAGTCCTGATTCCACCTCTTAAACATTGCCCACACACACGACTGGTGTTCAGTCCTGATTCCACCTCTTAAACATTGCCCACAAACGACTTGTGTTCATTCCTGATTCCAGCTCTTAAACATTGCCCACACACACGACTGGTGTTCAGTCCTGATTCCACCTCTTATACATTGCCCACACACACGACTTGTGTTCAGTCCTGATTCCACCTCTTAAACATTGCCCACACACGACTTGTGTTCAGTCCTGATTCCACCTCTTATACATTGCCCACACACACGACTTGTGTTCAGTCCTGATTCCACCTCTTAAACATTGCCCACACACACGACTTGTGTTCAGTCCTGATTCCACCTCTTAAACATTGCCCACACACGACTTGTGTTCAGTCCTGATTCCACCTCTTATACATTGCCCACACACGACTTGTGTTCAGTCCTGATTCCACCTCTTAAACATTGCCCACACACACGACTTGTGTTCTGTCCAAATTCCACCTCTTAAACATTGCCCACTCACACGACTTGTGTTCAGTCCTGATTCCACCTCTTAAAAATTGCCCACACACACGACTTGTGTTCAGTCCTGATTCCACCTCTTATACATTGCCCACACACGACTTGTGTTCAGTCCTGATTCCACCTCTTAAACATTGCCCACACACACGACTTGTGTTCTGTCCTAATTCCACCTCTTAAACATTGCCCACACACACGACTTGTGTTCAGTCCTGATTCTACCTCTTAAATATTGCCCAAACACGACTTGTGTTCAGTCCTGATTCTACCTCTTAAATATTGCCCAAACACGACTTGTGTTCAGTCCTGATTCTACCTCTTAAACATTGCCCACACACACGACTTGTGTTCAGTCCTCATTCCACCTCGTATACATTGCCCACACACACGACTTGTGTTCAGTCCTGATTCCACCTCGTATACATTGCCCACACACACGACTTGTGTTCATTCCTGATTCCAGCTCTTAAACATTGCCCACACACACGACTTGTGTTCATTCCTGATTCCAGCTCTTAAACAATGCCTACACACACGACTTGTGTTCAGTCCTGATTCCAGCTCTTAAACATTGCCCACACACATGATTTGTGTTCAGTCCTGATTCCAGCTCGTATACATTGCCCACACACACGATTTGTGTTCAGTCCTGATTCCACCTCGTATACATTGCCCACACACACGATTTGTGTTCAGTCCTGATTCCACCTCGTATACATTGCCCACAAACACGACTTGTGTTCAGTCCTGATTCTACCTCTTAAACATTGCCCAAACACAACTTGTGTTCAGTCCTGATTCCACCTCTTAAACATTGCCCACACACACGATTTGTGTTCGGTCCTGATTCCACCTCGTATACATTGCCCACACACACGATTTGTGTTCAGTCCTGATTCCACCTCGTATACATTGCCCACACACACGATTTGCGTTCAGTCCTGATTCCAGCTCGTATACATTGCCCACACACACGACTTGTGTTCAGTCCTGATTCCAGCTCTTATACATTGCCCACACACGACTTATGTTCATTCCTGATTCTACCTCTCAAACATTGCCCACACACGACTTGTGTTCATTTTGATTCTACCTCTCAAACATTGCCCACACACGACTTGTGTTCATTCCTGATTCTACCTCTCAAACATTGCCCACACACGACTTGTGTTCAGTCCTGATTCTACCTCTTAAACATTGCCCAAACACGACTTGTGTTCAGTCCTGATTCCACCTCTTAAACATTGCCCACACACTACTTGTGTTCAGTCCTGATTCCACCTCTTAAACATTGCCCACACAAACGACTTGTGTTCATTCCTGATTCTACCTCTCAAACATTGCCCATACACGACTTGTGTTCAGCCCTGATTCTACCTCTCAAACATTGCCCACACACGACTTGTGCTCAGTCCTGATTCTACCTCTCAAACATTGCCCACACACGACTTATGCTCAGTCCTGATTACACCTCTCAAACATTGCCCACACACGACTTGTGTTCAGTCCTGATTCTACCTCTCAAACATTGCCCACTCACACGACTTGTGTTCAGTCCTGATTCCACCTCTTATACATTGCCCACACACACGACTTGTGTTCAGTCCTGATTCTATATCTTAAATATTGCACACACACACACACGACTTGTGTTCAGTCCTGATTCCACCTCTTATACATTGCCCACACACACGACTGGTGTTCAGTCCTGATTCCACCTCTTAAACATTGCCCACACACGACTTGTGTTCAGTCCTGATTCCACCTCTTATACATTGCCCACACACACGACTTGTGTTCAGTCCTGATTCTACCTCTCAAACATTGCCCACACACGACTTGTGTTCATTCCTGATTCTACCTCTCAAACATTGCCCACACACGACTTGCGCTCAGTCCTGATTCTACCTCTTAAAAATTGCCCACACACGACTTGTGCTCAGTCCTGATTCTACCTCTTAAACATTGCCCAAACACGACTTGTGTTCAGTTCTGATTCCACCTCTTAAACATTGCCCACACACTACTTGTGTTCAGTCCTGATTCCACCTCTTATACATTGCCCACACACACGACTTGTGTTCAGTCCTGATTCCACCTCTTAAACATTGCCCACACACGACTTGTGTTCAGTCCTGATTCTACCTCTTAAATATTGCCCACACACACGACTTGTGTTCAGTCCTGATTCCACCTCTTATACATTGCCCACACACACGACTTGTGTTCAGTCCTGATTCTATATCTTAAATATTGCACACACACACGACTTGTGTTCAGTCCTGATTCCACCTCTTAAACATTGCCCACACACACGACTGGTGTTCAGTCCTGATTCCACCTCTTAAACATTGCCCACACACACGACTGGTGTTCAGTCCTGATTCCACCTCTTAAACATTGCCCACAAACGACTTGTGTTCATTCCTGATTCCAGCTCTTAAACATTGCCCACACACACGACTGGTGTTCAGTCCTGATTCCACCTCTTATACATTGCCCACACACACGACTTGTGTTCAGTCCTGATTCCACCTCTTAAACATTGCCCACACACGACTTGTGTTCAGTCCTGATTCCACCTCTTATACATTGCCCACACACACGACTTGTGTTCAGTCCTGATTCCACCTCTTAAACATTGCCCACACACACGACTTGTGTTCAGTCCTGATTCCACCTCTTAAACATTGCCCACACACGACTTGTGTTCAGTCCTGATTCCACCTCTTATACATTGCCCACACACGACTTGTGTTCAGTCCTGATTCCACCTCTTAAACATTGCCCACACACACGACTTGTGTTCTGTCCTGATTCCACCTCTTAAACATTGCCCACACACACGACTTGTGTTCAGTCCTGATTCCACCTCTTAAAAATTGCCCACACACACGACTTGTGTTCAGTCCTGATTCCACCTCTTATACATTGCCCGCACACACGACTTGTGTTCAGTCTTGATTCTACCTCTTAAATATTCCCCAAACACGACTTGAGTTCAGTCCTGATTCTACCTCTTAAATATTGCCCAAACACGACTTGTGTTCAGTCCTGATTCTACCTCTTAAACATTGCCCACACACACGACTTGTGTTCAGTCCTGATTCCACCTCGTATACATTGCCCACACACACGACTTGTGTTCAGTCCTGATTCCACCTCGTATACATTGCCCACACACACGACTTGTGTTCATTCCTGATTCCAGCTCTTAAACATTGCCCACACACACGACTTGTGTTCATTCCTGATTCCAGCTCTTAAACAATGCCTACACACACGACTTGTGTTCAGTCCTGATTCCAGCTCTTAAACATTGCCCACACACACGATTTGTGTTCAGTCCTGATTCCAGCTCGTATACATTGCCCACACACACGATTTGTGTTCAGTCCTGATTCCACCTCGTATACATTGCCCACACACACGATTTGTGTTCAGTCCTGATTCCACCTCGTATACATTGCCCACAAACACGACTTGAGTTCAGTCCTGATTCTACCTCTTAAACATTGCCCAAACACAACTTGTGTTCAGTTCTGATTCCACCTCTTAAACATTGCCCACACACACGATTTGTGTTCAGTCCTGATTCCACCTCGTATACATTGCCCACACACACGATTTGTGATCAGTCCTGATTCCACCTCGTATACATTGCCCACACACACGATTTGTGTTCAGTCCTGATTCCAGCTCGTATACATTGCCCACACACACGACTTGTGTTCAGTCCTGATTCCAGATCTTATACATTGCCCACACACGTCTTATGTTCATTCCTGATTCTACCTCTCAAACATTGCCCACACACGACTTGTGTTCATTTTGATTCTACCTCTCAAACATTGCCCACACACGACTTGTGTTCATTCCTGATTCTACCTCTCAAACATTGCCCACACACGACTTGTGTTCAGTCCTGATTCTACCTCTTAAACATTGCCCAAACACGACTTGTGTTCAGTCCTGATTCCACCTCTTAAACATTGCCCACACACTACTTGTGTTCAGTCCTGATTCCACCTCGTATACATTGCCCACACACACGACTTGTGTTCAGTCCTGATTCCATCTCTTAAACATTGCCCACACACGACTTGTGTTCAGTCCTGATTCTACCTCTTAAATATTGCCCACACACACGACTTGTGTTCAGTCCTGATTCCACCTCTTATACATTGCCCACACACAGGACTTGTGTTCAGTCCTGATTCTATATCTTAAATATTGCACACACACACGACTTGTGTTCAGTCCTGATTCCACCTCTTATACATTGCCCACACACACGACTGGTGTTCAGTCCTGATTCCACCTCTTAAACATTGCCCACACACGACTTGTGTTCAGTCCTGATTCCACCTCTTATACATTGCCCACACACGACTTGTGTTCAGTCCTGATTCCACCTCTTATACATTGCCCACACACACGACTTGTGTTCAGTCCTGATTCTACCTCTCAAACATTGCCCACACACGACATGTGTTCATTCCTGATTCTACCTCTCAAACATTGCCCACACACGACTTGTGCTCAGTCCTGATTCTACCTCTTAAACATTGCCCAACATTGCCCACACACGACTTGTGTTCAGTCCTGATTCCACCTCTTAAACATTGCCCACACACTACTTGTGTTCAGTCCTGATTCCAGCTCTTATACATTGCCCACACACACGACTTGTGTTCAGTCCTGATTCTACCTCTCAAACATTGCCCACACACGACATGTGTTCATTCCTGATTCTACCTCTCAAACATTGCCCACACACGACTTGTGCTCAGTCCTGATTCTACCTCTTAAACATTGCCCAACATTGCCCACACACGACTTGTGTTCAGTCCTGATTCCACCTCTTATACATTGCCCACACACACGACTTGTGTTCAGTCCTGATTCTATATCTTAAATATTGCACACACACACGAATTGTGTTCAGTCCTGATTCCACCTCTTAAACATTGCCCACACACACGACTGGTGTTCAGTCCTGATTCCACCTCTTAAACATTGCCCACACAACCGACTGGTGTTCAGTCCTGATTCCACCTCTTAAACATTGCCCACACACGACTTGTGTTCAGTCCTGATTCCACCTCTTAAACATTGCCCACACACACGACTGGTGTTCAGTCCTGATTCCACCTCTTATACATTGCCCACACACACGACTTGCGTTCAGTCCTGATTCCACCTCTTAAACATTGCCCACACACACGACTTGTGTTCAGTCCTGATTCCACCTCTTAAACATTGCCCACACACGACTTGTGTTCAGTCCTGATTCCACCTCTTATACATTGCCCACACACACGACTTGTGTTCAGTCCTGATTCCAGCTCTTAAACATTGCCCACACACACGACTTGTGTTCAGTCCTGATTCCACCTCTTAAACATTGCCCACACACGACTTGTGTTTAGTCCTGATTCCACCTCTTATACATTGCCCACACACGACTTGTGTTCAGCCCTGATTCCACCTCTTAAACATTGCCCACACAAATGACTTGTGTTCAGTCCTGATTCCACCTCTTAAACATTGCCCACACACACGACTTGTGTTCAGTCCTGATTCCACCTCTTAAACATTGCCCACACACACGATTTGTGTTCAGTCCTGATTCCACCTCGTATACATTGCCCACACACACGATTTGTGCTCAGTCCTGATTCCACCTCGTATACATTGCCCAAACACACGATTTGTGTTCAGTCCTGATTCCAGCTCGTATACATTGTCCACACACACGACTTGTGTTCAGTCCTGATTCCACCTCGAATACATTGCCCACACACACGATTTGTGTTCAGTCCTGATTCCACCTCGTATACATTGCCCAAACACACGATTTGTGTTCAGTCCTGATTCCAGCTCGTATACATTGCCCACACACACGACTTGTGTTCAGTCCTGATTCCACCTCTTATACATTGCCCACACACACGACTTGTGTTCAGTCCTGATTCCACCTCGTATACATTGCCCACACACACGACTTGTGTTCAGCCCTGATTCCACCTCGTATACATTGCCCACACACACGACTTGTGTTCAGTCCTGATTCTACCTCGTATACATTGCCCACACACAACACTTGTGTTCAGTCCTGATTCCACCTCGTATACATTGCCCACACACACGACTTGTGTTCAGTCCTGATTCTACCTCTTATACATTGCCCACACACACGACTTGTGTTCAGTCCTGATTCCACCTCGTATACATTGCCCACACACAGGACTTGTGTTCAGTCCTGATTCTATATCTTAAATATTGCACACACACACGACTTGTGTTCAGTCCTGATTCCACCTCTTATACATTGCCCACACACACGACTGGTGTTCAGTCCTGATTCCACCTCTTAAACATTGCCCACACACGACTTGTGTTCAGTCCTGATTCCACCTCTTATACATTGCCCACACACGACTTGTGTTCAGTCCTGATTCCACCTCTTATACATTGCCCACACACACGACTTGTGTTCAGTCCTGATTCTACCTCTCAAACATTGCCCACACACGACATGTGTTCATTCCTGATTCTACCTCTCAAACATTGCCCACACACGACTTGTGCTCAGTCCTGATTCTACCTCTTAAACATTGCCCAACATTGCCCACACACGACTTGTGTTCAGTCCTGATTCCACCTCTTAAACATTGCCCACACACTACTTGTGTTCAGTCCTGATTCCAGCTCTTATACATTGCCCACACACACGACTTATGTTCAGTCCTGATTCCACCTCTGAAACATTGCCCACACACGACTTGTGTTCAGTCCTGATTCTACCTCTTAAATATTAGCCACACACACGACTTGTGTTCAGTCCTGATTCCACCTCTTATACATTGCCCACACACACGACTTGTGTTCAGTCCTGATTCTATATCTTAAATATTGCACACACACACGAATTGTGTTCAGTCCTGATTCCACCTCTTAAACATTGCCCACACACACGACTGGTGTTCAGTCCTGATTCCACCTCTTAAACATTGCCCACACAACCGACTGGTGTTCAGTCCTGATTCCACCTCTTAAACATTGCCCACACACGACTTGTGTTCAGTCCTGATTCCACCTCTTAAACATTGCCCACACACACGACTGGTGTTCAGTCCTGATTCCACCTCTTATACATTGCCCACACACACGACTTGCGTTCAGTCCTGATTCCACCTCTTAAACATTGCCCACACACACGACTTGTGTTCAGTCCTGATTCCACCTCTTAAACATTGCCCACACACGACTTGTGTTCAGTCCTGATTCCACCTCTTATACATTGCCCACACACACGACTTGTGTTCAGTCCTGATTCCAGCTCTTAAACATTGCCCACACACACGACTTGTGTTCAGTCCTGATTCCACCTCTTAAACATTGCCCACACACGACTTGTGTTTAGTCCTGATTCCACCTCTTATACATTGCCCACACACGACTTGTGTTCAGCCCTGATTCCACCTCTTAAACATTGCCCACACAAATGACTTGTGTTCAGTCCTGATTCCACCTCTTAAACATTGCCCACACACACGACTTGTGTTCAGTCCTGATTCCACCTCTTAAACATTGCCCACACACACGATTTGTGTTCAGTCCTGATTCCACCTCGTATACATTGCCCACACACACGATTTGTGCTCAGTCCTGATTCCACCTCGTATACATTGCCCAAACACACGATTTGTGTTCAGTCCTGATTCCAGCTCGTATACATTGTCCACACACACGACTTGTGTTCAGTCCTGATTCCACCTCGAATACATTGCCCACACACACGATTTGTGTTCAGTCCTGATTCCACCTCGTATACATTGCCCAAACACACGATTTGTGTTCAGTCCTGATTCCAGCTCGTATACATTGCCCACACACACGACTTGTGTTCAGTCCTGATTCCACCTCTTATACATTGCCCACACACACGACTTGTGTTCAGTCCTGATTCCACCTCGTATACATTGCCCACACACACGACTTGTGTTCAGCCCTGATTCCACCTCGTATACATTGCCCACACACACGACTTGTGTTCAGTCCTGATTCTACCTCGTATACATTGCCCACACACAACACTTGTGTTCAGTCCTGATTCCACCTCGTATACATTGCCCACACACACGACTTGTGTTCAGTCCTGATTCTACCTCTTATACATTGCCCACACACACGACTTGTGTTCAGTCCTGATTCCACCTCGTATACATTGCCCACACACAGGACTTGTGTTCAGTCCTGATTCTATATCTTAAATATTGCACACACACACGACTTGTGTTCAGTCCTGATTCCACCTCTTATACATTGCCCACACACACGACTGGTGTTCAGTCCTGATTCCACCTCTTAAACATTGCCCACACACGACTTGTGTTCAGTCCTGATTCCACCTCTTATACATTGCCCACACACGACTTGTGTTCAGTCCTGATTCCACCTCTTATACATTGCCCACACACACGACTTGTGTTCAGTCCTGATTCTACCTCTCAAACATTGCCCACACACGACATGTGTTCATTCCTGATTCTACCTCTCAAACATTGCCCACACACGACTTGTGCTCAGTCCTGATTCTACCTCTTAAACATTGCCCAACATTGCCCACACACGACTTGTGTTCAGTCCTGATTCCACCTCTTAAACATTGCCCACACACTACTTGTGTTCAGTCCTGATTCCAGCTCTTATACATTGCCCACACACACGACTTATGTTCAGTCCTGATTCCACCTCTGAAACATTGCCCACACACGACTTGTGTTCAGTCCTGATTCTACCTCTTAAATATTAGCCACACACACGACTTGTGTTCAGTCCTGATTCCACCTCTTATACATTGCCCACACACACGACTTGTGTTCAGTCCTGATTCTATATCTTAAATATTGCACACACACACGAATTGTGTTCAGTCCTGATTCCACCTCTTAAACATTGCCCACACACACGACTGGTGTTCAGTCCTGATTCCACCTCTTAAACATTGCCCACACAACCGACTGGTGTTCAGTCCTGATTCCACCTCTTAAACATTGCCCACACACGACTTGTGTTCAGTCCTGATTCCACCTCTTAAACATTGCCCACACACACGACTGGTGTTCAGTCCTGATTCCACCTCTTATACATTGCCCACACACACGACTTGCGTTCAGTTCTGATTCCACCTCTTAAACATTGCCCACACACACGACTTGTGTTCAGTCCTGATTCCACCTCTTAAACATTGCCCACACACGACTTGTGTTCAGTCCTGATTCCACCTCTTATACATTGCCCACACACACGACTTGTGTTCAGTCCTGATTCCAGCTCTTAAACATTGCCCACACACACGACTTGTGTTCAGTCCTGATTCCACCTCTTAAACATTGCCCACACACGACTTGTGTTTAGTCCTGATTCCACCTCTTATACATTGCCCACACACGACTTGTGTTCAGCCCTGATTCCACCTCTTAAACATTGCCCACACAAATGACTTGTGTTCAGTCCTGATTCCACCTCTTAAACATTGCCCACACACACGACTTGTGTTCAGTCCTGATTCCACCTCTTAAACATTGCCCACACACACGATTTGTGTTCAGTCCTGATTCCACCTCGTATACATTGCCCACACACACGATTTGTGTTCAGTCCTGATTCCACCTCGTATACATTGCCCAAACACACGATTTGTGTTCAGTCCTGATTCCAGCTCGTATACATTGTCCACACACACGACTTGTGTTCAGTCCTGATTCCACCTCGAATACATTGCCCACACACACGATTTGTGTTCAGTCCTGATTCCACCTCGTATACATTGCCCAAACACACGATTTGTGTTCAGTCCTGATTCCAGCTCGTATACATTGCCCACACACACGACTTGTGTTCAGTCCTGATTCCACCTCTTATACATTGCCCACACACACGACTTGTGTTCAGTCCTGATTCCACCTCGTATACATTGCCCACACACACGACTTGTGTTCAGCCCTGATTCCACCTCGTATACATTGCCCACACACACGACTTGTGTTCAGTCCTGATTCTACCTCGTATACATTGCCCACACACAACACTTGTGTTCAGTCCTGATTCCACCTCGTATACATTGCCCACACACACGACTTGTGTTCAGTCCTGATTCTACCTCTTATACATTGCCCACACACACGACTTGTGTTCAGTCCTGATTCCACCTCGTATACATTGCCCACACACACGACTTGTGTTCAGTCCTGATTCTACCTCTTATACATTGCCCACACACACGACTTGTGTTCAGTCCTGATTCCACCTCGTATACATTGCCCACACACACGACTTGTGTTCAGTCCTGATTCTACCTCTTATACATTGCCCACACACACGACTTGTGTTCAGTCCTGATTCCACCTCGTATACATTGCCCACACACACGACTTGTGTTCAGTCCTGATTCTACCTCTTATACATTGCCCACACACACGACTTGTGTTCAGTCCTGATTCCATCTCTTAAACATTGCCCACACCCGACTTGTGCTCAGTCCTGATTCCAGCTCTTAAACATTGCCCACACACACGTCTTGTGTTCAGTCCTGATTCCACCTCTTAAACATTGCCCACACACACGACTTGTGTTCAGTCCTGATTCCACTTCTTATACATTGCCCACACACACGATTTTTGTTCAGTCCTGATTCCACCTCGTATACATTGCCCACACACACGATTTGTGTTCATTCCTGATTCCACCTCGTATACATTCGCCACACACACACGACTTGTGTTCAGTCCTGATTCCACCTCTTAAACATTGCCCACACACACGACTTGTGTTCAGTCCTGATTCTACCTCTTAAACATTGCCCACACACGACTTGTGTTCATTCCTGATTCCACCTCGTATACATTGCCCACACACACGATTTGTGTTCAGTCCTGATTCCACCTCTTATACATTGCCCACACACACGACTTGTGTTCAGTCCTGATTCTACCTCTTAAACATTGCCCACACACGACTTGTGTTCAGTCCTGATTCTACCTCTTAAATATTGCCCACACACACGACTTGTGTTCATTCCTGATTCCACCTCTTATACATTGCCCATACACACGACTTGTGTTCATTCCTGATTCCACCTCTTACACATTGCCCACACACGACTTGTGTTCAGTCCTGATTCCACCTCTTAAACATTGCCCACACACGACTTGAGTTCAGTCCTGATTCCACCTCTTATACATTCCCACACACACGACTTGTGTTCATTCCTGATTCCACCTCTTAAACATTGCCCACACACGACTTGTGTTCAGTCCTGATTCTACCTCTTAAACATTGCCCACACACGACTTGTGTTATGTCCTGATTCCACCTCTTATACATTGCCCACACACGACTTGTGTTCAGTCCTGATTCTACCTCTTAAACATTGCCCACACCCGATTTTTGTTCAGTCGTGATTCCACCTCTTAAACATTGCCCACACACACGACTTGTGTTCAGTCCTGATTCCACCTCTTATACATTGCGCACACACGATTTTTGTTCAGTCCTGATTCCACCTCTTAAATATTGCCCACACATGCCTTGTGTTCATTCCTGATTCCACCTCTTATACATTGCCCACACACGATTTTTGTTCAGTCCTGATTCCACCTCTTAAATATTGCCCACACAGGACTTGTGTTCAGTCCTGATTCTACCTCTTAAACATTGCCTACACCCGCTTTGTTTTCAGTCCTGATTCCATCTCTTAAACATTGTCCGCACTCGACTTGTGTTCAGTCCTGATTGCAGCTCTTAAACATTGCCCACACCCAACTTGTGTTCAGTCCTGATTCCATCTCTACCCGACTTGTGTTCTGTCCTGATTCCAGCTCTTAAACATTGCCCACACCCGACTTGTGTTCAGTCCTGATTCCGGCTCTTAAACATTGCCCACACACGACTTGTGTTCAGTCCTGATTCCACCTCGTATACATTGCCCACACACACGACTTTTGTTCAGTCCTGATTCTACCTCTTATACATTGCCCACACACACGACTTGTGTTCAGTCCTGATTCTACCTCGTATACATTGCCCACACACACGACTTGTGTTCAGTCCTGATTCCACCTCTTATACATTGCCCACACACACGACTTGTGTTCAGTCCTGATTCCACCTCGTATACATTGCCCACACACACGACTTGTGTTCAGCCCTGATTCCACCTCGTATACATTGCCCACACACACGACTTGTGTTCAGTCCTGATTCTACCTCGTATACATTGCCCACACACAACACTTGTGTTCAGTCCTGATTCCACCTCGTATACATTGCCCACACACACGACTTGTGTTCAGTCCTGATTCTACCTCTTATACATTGCCCACACACACGACTTGTGTTCAGTCCTGATTCCACCTCGTATACATTGCCCACACACACGACTTGTGTTCAGTCCTGATTCTACCTCTTATACATTGCCCACACACACGACTTGTGTTCAGTCCTGATTCCACCTCGTATACATTGCCCACACACACGACTTGTGTTCAGTCCTGATTCTACCTTTTATACATTGCCCACACACACGACTTGTGTTCAGTCCTGATTCCACCTGGTATACATTGCCCACACACACGACTTGTGTTCAGTCCTGATTCTACCTCTTATACATTGCCCACACACACGACTTGTGTTCAGTCCTGATTCCATCTCTTAAACATTGCCCACACCCGACTTGTGCTCAGTCCTGATTCCAGCTCTTAAACATTGCCCACACACACGTCTTGTGTTCAGTCCTGATTCCATCTCTTAAACATTGCCCACACACACGACTTGTGTTCAGTCCTGATTCCACTTCTTATACATTGCCCACACACACGATTTGTGTTCATTCCTGATTCCACCTCGTATACATTGGCCACACACACACGACTTGTGTTCAGTCCTGATTCCACCTCTTAAACATTGCCCACACACACGACTTGTGTTCAGTCCTGATTCTACCTCTTAAACATTGCCCACACACGACTTGTGTTCATTCCTGATTCCACCTCGTATACATTGCCCACACACACGATTTGTGTTCAGTCCTGATTCTACCTCTTAAACATTGCCCACACAGGACTTGTGTTCAGTCCTGATTCTACCTCTTAAATATTGCCCACACACACGACTTGTGTTCATTCCTGATTCCACCTCTTATACATTGCCCATACACACGACTTGTGTTCATTCCTGATTCCACCTCTTAAACATTGCCCACACACGACTTGTGTTCAGTCCTGATTCCACCTCTTAAACATTGCCCACACACGACTTGAGTTCAGTCCTGATTCCACCTCTTATACATTCCCACACACACGACTTGTGTTCATTCCTGATTCCACCTCTTAAACATTGCCCACACACGACTTGTGTTCAGTCCTGATTCTACCTCTTAAACATTGCCCACACACGACTTGTGTTATGTCCTGATTCCACCTCTTATACATTGCCCACACACACGACTTGTGTTCAGTCCTGATTCTACCTCTTAAACATTGCCCACACACGACTTGTGTTCAGTCCTGATTCTACCTCTTAAACATTGCCCACACCCGATTTTTGTTCAGTCGTGATTCCACCTCTTAAACATTGCCCACACACACGACTTGTGTTCAGTCCTGATTCCACCTCTTATACATTGCCCACACACGATTTTTGTTCAGTCCTGATTCCACCTCTTAAATATTGCCCACACATGCCTTGTGTTCATTCCTGATTCCACCTCTTATACATTGCCCACACACGATTTTTGTTCAGTACTGATTCCACCTCTTAAATATTGCCCACACACGACTTGTGTTCAGTCCTGATTCTACCTCTTAAACATTGCCTACACCCGACTTGTGTTCAGTCCTGATTCCATCTATTAAACATTGTCCGCACTCGACTTGTGTTCAGTCCTGATTGCAGCTCTTAAACATTGCCCACACCCAACTTGTGTTCAGTCCTGATTCCATCTCTACCCGACTTGTGTTCTGTCCTGATTCCAGCTCTTAAACATTGCCCACACCCGACTTGTGTTCAGTCCTGATTCCGGCTCTTAAACATTGCCCACACACGACTTGTGTTCAGTCCTGATTCCATCTCTTAAACATTGCCTACACCCGACTTGTGTTCAGTCCTGATTCCATCTCTTAAACATTGTCCGCACCCGACTTGTGTTCAGTCCTGATTGCAGCTCTTAAACATTACCCACACCCGACTTGTGTTCAGTCCTGATTCCAGCTCTTAAACATTGCCCACACCCGACTTGTGTTCAGTCCTGATTCCACCTCTTATACATTGCCCACACACACGACTTGTGTTCAGTCCTGATTCCACCTCTTAAACATTGCCCACACACACGACTTGTGTTCAGTCCTGATTCCACCTCTTAAACATTGCCCACGCACGACTTGTGTTCACTCCTGATGCCACATGTTAAACATTGCCCACACACGACATGTGTTCAGTCGTGATTCTACCTCTTAAAAATTGCCCACACACACGATTTGTGTTCAGTCCTGATTCCACCTCGTATACATTGCCCACACACACGACTTGTGTTCACTCCTGATGCCACCTGTTAAACATTGCCCACACACGACTTGTGTTCAGTCCTGATTCCACCTCTTAAAAATTGCCCACACACACGACTTGTGTTCAGTCCTGATTCCATCTCTTAAACATTGCCCACACACACGATTTGTGTTCAGTCCAGATTCCACCTCGTATACATTGCCCACACACACGATTTGTGTTCAGTCCTGATTCCACCTCGTATACATTGCCCACACACACGATTTGTGTTCAGTCCTGATTCCACCTCTTATACATTGCCCACCCACACGACTTGTGTTCAGTCCTGATTCCACCTCTTAAACATTGCCCACACACACGACTTGTGTTCAGTCCTGATTCCACCTCGTATACATTGCCCACACACACGACTTGTGCTCAGTCCTGATTCCACCTCTTATACATTGCCCACACACACGATTTGTGTTCAGTCCTGATTCCACCTCTTAAACATTGCCCACACACACGACTTGTGTTCAGTCCTGATTCCACCTCTTATACATTGCCCATACACTCGACTTGTGTTCAGTCCTGATTCTACCTCTTAAACATTGCCCACACACACGACTTGTGTTCATTCCTGATTCCACCTCTTATACATTGCCCACACACGACTTGTGTTCAGTCCTGATTCTACCTCTTAAACATTGCCCAAACACGACTTGTGTTCAGTCCTGATTCCACCTCTTAAACATTGCCCACACACTACTTGTGTTCAGTCCTGATTCCACCTCGTATACATTGCCCACACACACGACTTGTGTTCAGTCCTGATTCCATCTCTTAAACATTGCCCACACACGACTTGTGTTCAGTCCTGATTCTACCTCTTAAATATTGCCCACACACACGACTTGTGTTCAGTCCTGATTCCAACTCTTATACATTGCCCACACACAGGACTTGTGTTCAGTCCTGATTCTATATCTTAAATATTGCACACACACACGACTTGTGTTCAGTCCTGATTCCACCTCTTATACATTGCCCACACACACGACTGGTGTTCAGTCCTGATTCCACCTCGTATACATTGCCCACACACACGATTTGTGTTCATTCCTGATTCCACCTCGTATACATTGGCCACACACACACGACTTGTGTTCAGTCCTGATTCCACCTCTTAAACATTGCCCACACACACGACTTGTGTTCAGTCCTGATTCTACCTCTCAAACATTGCCCACACACGACATGTGTTCATTCCTGATTCTACCTCTCTAACATTGCCCACACACGACTTGTGCTCAGTCCTGATTCTACCTCTTAAACATTGCCCAACATTGCCCACACACGACTTGTGTTCAGTCCTGATTCCACCTCTTAAACATTGCCCACACACTACTTGTGTTCAGTCCTGATTCCAGCTCTTATACATTGCCCACACACACGACTTATGTTCAGTCCTGATTCCACCTCTGAAACATTGCCCACACACGACTTGTGTTCAGTCCTGATTCTACCTCTTAAATATTAGCCACACACACGACTTGTGTTCAGTCCTGATTCCACCTCTTATACATTGCCCACACACACGACTTGTGTTCAGTCCTGATTCTATATCTTAAATATTGCACACACACACGAATTGTGTTCAGTCCTGATTCCACCTCTTAAACATTGCCCACACACACGACTGGTGTTCAGTCCTGATTCCACCTCTTAAACATTGCCCACACAACCGACTGGTGTTCAGTCCTGATTCCACCTCTTAAACATTGCCCACACACGACTTGTGTTCAGTCCTGATTCCACCTCTTAAACATTGCCCACACACACGACTGGTGTTCAGTCCTGATTCCACCTCTTATACATTGCCCACACACACGACTTGCGTTCAGTCCTGATTCCACCTCTTAAACATTGCCCACACACACGACTTGTGTTCAGTCCTGATTCCAGCTCTTAAACATTGCCCACACACACGACTTGTGTTCAGTCCTGATTCCACCTCTTAAACATTGCCCACACACGACTTGTGTTTAGTCCTGATTCCACCTCTTATACATTGCCCACACACGACTTGTGTTCAGCCCTGATTCCACCTCTTAAACATTGCCCACACAAATGACTTGTGTTCAGTCTTGATTCCACCTCTTAAACATTGCCCACACACACGACTTGTGTTCAGTCCTGATTCCACCTCTTAAACATTGCCCACACACACGATTTGTGTTCAGTCCTGATTCCACCTCGTATACATTGCCCACACACACGATTTGTGTTCAGTCCTGATTCCACCTCGTATACATTGCCCAAACACACGATTTGTGTTCAGTCCTGATTCCAGCTCGTATACATTGCCCACACACACGACTTGTGTTCAGTCCTGATTCCACCTCGAATACATTGCCCACACACACGATTTGTGTTCAGTCCTGATTCCACCTCGTATACATTGCCCAAACACACGATTTGTGTTCAGTCCTGATTCCAGCTCGTATACATTGCCCACACATACGACTTGTGTTCAGTACTGATTCCACCTCTTATACATTGCCCACACACACGACTTGTGTTCAGTCCTGATTCCACCTCGTATACATTGCCCACACACACGACTTGTGTTCAGCCCTGATTCCACCTCGTATACATTGCCCACACACACGACTTGTGTTCAGTCCTGATTCTACCTCGTATACATTGCCCACACACAACACTTGTGTTCAGTCCTGATTCCACCTCGTATACATTGCCCACACACACGACTTGTGTTCAGTCCTGATTCTACCTCCTATACATTGCCCACACACACGACTTGTGTTCAGTCCTGATTCCACCTCGTATACATTGCCCACACACACGACTTGTGTTCAGTCCTGATTCTACCTCTTATACATTGCCCACACACACGACTTGTGTTCAGTCCTGATTCCACCTCGTATACATTGCCCACACACACGACTTGTGTTCAGTCCTGATTCTACCTCTTATACATTGCCCACACACACGACTTGTGTTCAGTCCTGATTCCACCTCGTATACATTGCCCACACACACGACTTGTGTTCAGTCCTGATTCTACCTCTTATACATTGCCCACACACACGACTTGTGTTCAGTCCTGATTCCATCTCTTAAACATTGCCCACACCCGACTTGTGCTCAGTCCTGATTCCAGCTCTTAAACATTGCCCACACACACGTCTTGTGTTCAGTCCTGATTCCACCTCTTAAACATTGCCCACACACACGACTTGTGTTCAGTCCTGATTCCACTTCTTATACATTGCCCACACACACGATTTTTGTTCAGTCCTGATTCCACCTCGTATACATTGCCCACACACACGATTTGTGTTCATTCCTGATTCCACCTCGTATACATTGGCCACACACACACGACTTGTGTTCAGTCCTGATTCCACCTCTTAAACATTGCCCACACACACGACTTGTGTTCAGTCCTGATTCTACCTCTTAAACATTGCCCACACACGACTTGTGTTCATTCCTGATTCCACCTCGTATACATTGCCCACACACACGATTTGTGTTCAGTCCTGATTCCACCTCTTATACATTGCCCACACACACGACTTGTGTTCAGTCCTGATTCTACCTCTTAAACATTGCCCACACACGACTTGTGTTCAGTCCTGATTCTACCTCTTAAATATTGCCCACACACACGACTTGTGTTCATTCCTGATTCCACCTCTTATACATTGCCCATACACACGACTTGTGTTCATTCCTGATTCCACCTCTTAAACATTGCCCACACACGACTTGTGTTCAGTCCTGATTCCACCTCTTAAACATTGCCCACACACGACTTGAGTTCAGTCCTGATTCCACCTCTTATACATTCCCACACACACGACTTGTGTTCATTCCTGATTCCACCTCTTAAACATTGCCCACACACGACTTGTGTTCAGTCCTGATTCTACCTCTTAAACATTGCCCACACACGACTTGTGTTATGTCCTGATTCCACCTCTTATACATTGCCCACACACACGACTTGTGTTCAGTCCTGATTCTACCTCTTAAACATTGCCCACACACGACTTGTGTTCAGTCCTGATTCTACCTCTTAAACATTGCCCACACCCGATTTTTGTTCAGTCGTGATTCCACCTCTTAAACATTGCCCACACACACGACTTGTGTTCAGCCCTGATTCCACCTCTTATACATTGCGCACACACGATTTTTGTTCAGTCCTGATTCCACCTCTTAAATATTGCCCACACATGCCTTGTGTTCATTCCTGATTCCACCTCTTATACATTGCCCACACACGATTTTTGTTCAGTCCTGATTCCACCTCTTAAATATTGCCCACACAGGACTTGTGTTCAGTCCTGATTCTACCTCTTAAACATTGCCTACACCCGACTTGTGTTCAGTCCTGATTCCATCTCTTAAACATTGTCCGCACTCGACTTGTGTTCAGTCCTGATTGCAGCTCTTAAACATTGCCCACACCCAACTTGTGTTCAGTCCTGATTCCATCTCTACCCGACTTGTGTTCTGTCCTGATTCCAGCTCTTAAACATTGCCCACACCCGACTTGTGTTCAGTCCTGATTCCGGCTCTTAAACATTGCCCACACACGACTTGTGTTCAGTCCTGATTCCACCTCGTATACATTGCCCACACACACGACTTTTGTTCAGTCCTGATTCTACCTCTTATACATTGCCCACACACACGACTTGTGTTCAGTCCTGATTCTACCTCGTATACATTGCCCACACACACGACTTGTGTTCAGTCCTGATTCCACCTCTTATACATTGCCCACACACACGACTTGTGTTCAGTCCTGATTCCACCTCGTATACATTGCCCACACACACGACTTGTGTTCAGCCCTGATTCCACCTCGTATACATTGCCCACACACACGACTTGTGTTCAGTCCTGATTCTACCTCGTATACATTGCCCACACACAACACTTGTGTTCAGTCCTGATTCCACCTCGTATACATTGCCCACACACACGACTTGTGTTCAGTCCTGATTCTACCTCTTATACATTGCCCACACACACGACTTGTGTTCAGTCCTGATTCCACCTCGTATACATTGCCCACACACACGACTTGTGTTCAGTCCTGATTCTACCTCTTATACATTGCCCACACACACGACTTGTGTTCAGTCCTGATTCCACCTCGTATACATTGCCCACACACACGACTTGTGTTCAGTCCTGATTCTACCTCTTATACATTGCCCACACACACGACTTGTGTTCAGTCCTGATTCCACCTCGTATACATTGCCCACACACACGACTTGTGTTCAGTCCTGATTCTACCTCTTATACATTGCCCACACACACGACTTGTGTTCAGTCCTGATTCCATCTCTTAAACATTGCCCACACCCGACTTGTGCTCAGTCCTGATTCCAGCTCTTAAACATTGCCCACACACACGTCTTGTGTTCATTCCTGATTCCACCTCTTATACATTGCCCATACACACGACTTGTGTTCATTCCTGATTCCACCTCTTAAACATTGCCCACACACGACTTGTGTTCAGTCCTGATTCCACCTCTTAAACATTGCCCACACACGACTTGAGTTCAGTCCTGATTCCACCTCTTATACATTCCCACACACACGACTTGTGTTCATTCCTGATTCCACCTCTTAAACATTGCCCACACACGACTTGTGTTCAGTCCTGATTCTACCTCTTAAACATTGCCCACACACGACTTGTGTTATGTCCTGATTCCACCTCTTATACATTGCCCACACACACGACTTGTGTTCAGTCCTGATTGTACCTCTTAAACATTGCCCACACACGACTTGTGCTCAGTCCTGATTCTACCTCTTAAACATTGCCCACACCCGATTTTTGTTCAGTCGTGATTCCACCTCTTAAACATTGCCCACACACACGACTTGTGTTCAGTCCTGATTCCACCTCTTATACATTGCCCACACACGATTTTTGTTCAGTCCTGATTCCACCTCTTAAATATTGCCCACACATGCCTTGTGTTCATTCCTGATTCCACCTCTTATACATTGCCCACACACGATTTTTGTTCAGTACTGATTCCACCTCTTAAATATTGCCCACACACGACTTGTGTTCAGTCCTGATTCTACCTCTTAAACATTGCCTACACCCGACTTGTGTTCAGTCCTGATTCCATCTCTTAAACATTGTCCGCACTCGACTTGTGTTCAGTCCTGATTGCAGCTCTTAAACATTGCCCACACCCAACTTGTGTTCAGTCCTGATTCCATCTCTACCCGACTTGTGTTCTGTCCTGATTCCAGCTCTTAAACATTGCCCACACCCGACTTGTGTTCAGTCGTGATTCCGGCTCTTAAACATTGCCCACACACGACTTGTGTTCAGTCCTGATTCCATCTCTTAAACATTGCCTACACCCGACTTGTGTTCAGTCCTGATTCCATCTCTTAAACATTGTCCGCACCCGACTTGTGTTCAGTCCTGATTGCAGCTCTTAAACATTACCCACACCCGACTTGTGTTCAGTCCTGATTCCAGCTCTTAAACATTGCCCACACCCGACTTGTGTTCAGTCCTGATTCCACCTCTTGTACATTGCCCACACACACGACTTGTGTTCAGTCCTGATTCCACCTCTTAAACATTGCCCACACACACGACTTGTGTTCAGTCCTGATTCCACCTCGTATACATTGCCCACACACACGACTTGTGTTCAGCCCTGATTCCACCTCGTATACATTGCCCACACACACGACTTGTGTTCAGTCCTGATTCTACCTCGTATACATTGCCCACACACAACACTTGTGTTCAGTCCTGATTCCACCTCGTATACATTGCCCACACACACGACTTGTGTTCAGTCCTGATTCTACCTCTTATACATTGCCCACACACACGACTTGTGTTCAGTCCTGATTCCACCTCGTATACATTGCCCACACACACGACTTGTGTTCAGTCCTGATTCTACCTCTTATACATTGCCCACACACACGACTTGTGTTCAGTCCTGATTCCACCTCGTATACATTGCCCACACACACGACTTGTGTTCAGTCCTGATTCTACCTCTTATACATTGCCCACACACACGACTTGTGTTCAGTCCTGATTCCACCTCGTATACATTGCCCACACACACGACTTGTGTTCAGTCCTGATTCTACCTCTTATACATTGCCCACACACACGACTTGTGTTCAGTCCTGATTCCATCTCTTAAACATTGCCCACACCCGACTTGTGCTCAGTCCTGATTCCAGCTCTTAAACATTGCCCACAAACACGTCTTGTGTTCAGTCCTGATTCCACCTCTTAAACATTGCCCACACACACGACTTGTGTTCAGTCCTGATTCCACTTCTTATACATTGCCCACACACACGATTTTTGTTCAGTCCTGTTTCCACCTCGTATACATTGCCCACACACACGATTTGTGTTCATTCCTGATTCCACCTCGTATACATTGGCCACACACACACGACTTGTGTTCAGTCCTGATTCCACCTCTTAAACATTGCCCACACACACGACTTGTGTTCAGTCCTGATTCTACCTCTCAAACATTGCCCACACACGACATGTGTTCATTCCTGATTCTACCTCTCAAACATTGCCCACACACGACTTGTGCTCAGTCCTGATTCTACCTCTTAAACATTGCCCAACATTGCCCACACACGACTTGTGTTCAGTCCTGATTCCACCTCTTAAACATTGCCCACACACTACTTGTGTTCAGTCCTGATTCCAGCTCTTATACATTGCCCACACACACGACTTATGTTCAGTCCTGATTCCACCTCTGAAACATTGCCCACACACGACTTGTGTTCAGTCCTGATTCTACCTCTTAAATATTAGCCACACACACGACTTGTGTTCAGTCCTGATTCCACCTCTTATACATTGCCCACACACACGACTTGTGTTCAGTCCTGATTCTATATCTTAAATATTGCACACACACACGAATTGTGTTCAGTCCTGATTCCACCTCTTAAACATTGCCCACACACACGACTGGTGTTCAGTCCTGATTCCACCTCTTAATCATTGCCCACACAACCGACTGGTGTTCAGTCCTGATTCCACCTCTTAAACATTGCCCACACACGACTTGTGTTCAGTCCTGATTCCACCTCTTAAACATTGCCCACACACACGACTGGTGTTCAGTCCTGATTCCACCTCTTATACATTGCCCACACACACGACTTGCGTTCAGTCCTGATTCCACCTCTTAAACATTGCCCACACACACGACTTGTGTTCAGTCCTGATTCCAGCTCTTAAACATTGCCCACACACACGACTTGTGTTCAGTCCTGATTCCACCTCTTAAACATTGCCCACACACGACTTGTGTTTAGTCCTGATTCCACCTCTTATACATTGCCCACACACGACTTGTGTTCAGCCCTGATTCCACCTCTTAAACATTGCCCACACAAATGACTTGTGTTCAGTCTTGATTCCACCTCTTAAACATTGCCCACACACACGACTTGTGTTCAGTCCTGATTCCACCTCTTAAACATTGCCCACACACACGATTTGTGTTCAGTCCTGATTCCACCTCGTAGACATTGCCCACACACACGATTTGTGTTCAGTCCTGATTCCACCTCGTATACATTGCCCAAACACACGATTTGTGTTCAGTCCTGATTCCAGCTCGTATACATTGCCCACACACACGACTTGTGTTCAGTCCTGATTCCACCTCGAATACATTGCCCACACACACGATTTGTGTTCAGTCCTGATTCCACCTCGTATACATTGCCCAAACACACGATTTGTGTTCAGTCCTGATTCCAGCTCGTATACATTGCCCACACACACGACTTGTGTTCAGTACTGATTCCACCTCTTATACATTGCCCACACACACGACTTGTGTTCAGTCCTGATTCCACCTCGTATACATTGCCCACACACACGACTTGTGTTCAGCCCTGATTCCACCTCGTATACATTGCCCACACACACGACTTGTGTTCAGTCCTGATTCTACCTCGTATACATTGCCCACACACAACACTTGTGTTCAGTCCTGATTCCACCTCGTATACATTGCCCACACACACGACTTGTGTTCAGTCCTGATTCTACCTCTTATACATTGCCCACACACACGACTTGTGTTCAGTCCTGATTCCACCTCGTATACATTGCCCACACACACGACTTGTGTTCAGTCCTGATTCTACCTCTTATACATTGCCCACACACACGACTTGTGTTCAGTCCTGATTCCACCTCGTATACATTGCCCACACACACGACTTGTGTTCAGTCCTGATTCTACCTCTTATACATTGCCCACACACACGACTTGTGTTCAGTCCTGATTCCACCTCGTATACATTGCCCACACACACGACTTGTGTTCAGTCCTGATTCTACCTCTTATACATTGCCCACACACACGACTTGTGTTCAGTCCTGATTCCATCTCTTAAACATTGCCCACACCCGACTTGTGCTCAGTCCTGATTCCAGCTCTTAAACATTGCCCACACACACGTCTTGTGTTCAGTCCTGATTCCACCTCTTAAACATTGCCCACACACACGACTTGTGTTCAGTCCTGATTCCACTTCTTATACATTGCCCACACACACGATTTTTGTTCAGTCCTGATTCCACCTCGTATACATTGCCCACACACACGATTTGTGTTCATTCCTGATTCCACCTCGTATACATTGGCCACACACACACGACTTGTGTTCAGTCCTGATTCCACCTCTTAAACATTGCCCACACACACGACTTGTGTTCAGTCCTGATTCTACCTCTTAAACATGGCCCACACACGACTTGTGTTCATTCCTGATTCCACCTCGTATACATTGCCCACACACACGATTTGTGTTCAGTCCTGATTCCACCTCTTATACATTGCCCACACACACGACTTGTGTTCAGTCCTGATTCTACCTCTTAAACATTGCCCACACACGACTTGTGTTCAGTCCTGATTCTACCTCTTAAATATTGCCCACACACACGACTTGTGTTCATTCCTGATTCCACCTCTTATACATTGCCCATACACACGACTTGTGTTCATTCCTGATTCCACCTCTTAAACATTGCCCACACACGACTTGTGTTCAGTCCTGATTCCACCTCTTAAACATTGCCCACACACGACTTGAGTTCAGTCCTGATTCCACCTCTTATACATTCCCACACACACGACTTGTGTTCATTCCTGATTCCACCTCTTAAACATTGCCCACACACGACTTGTGTTCAGTCCTGATTCTACCTCTTAAACATTGCCCACACACGACTTGTGTTATGTCCTGATTCCACCTCTTATACATTGCCCACACACACGACTTGTGTTCAGTCCTGATTCTACCTCTTAAACATTGCCCACACACGACTTGTGTTCAGTCCTGATTCTACCTCTTAAACATTGCCCACACCCGAATTTTGTTCAGTCGTGATTCCACCTCTTAAACATTGCCCACACACACGACTTGTGTTCAGCCCTGATTCCACCTCTTATACATTGCGCACACACGATTTTTGTTCAGTCCTGATTCCACCTCTTAAACATTGCCCACACACACGACTTGTGTTCAGCCCTGATTCCACCTCGTATACATTGCCCACACACACGACTTGTGTTCAGTCCTGATTCTACCTCGTATACATTGCCCACACACAACACTTGTGTTCAGTCCTGATTCCACCTCGTATACATTGCCCACACACACGACTTGTGTTCAGTCCTGATTCTACCTCGTATACATTGCCCACACACACGACTTGTGTTCAGTCCTGATTCCACCTCTTATACATTGCCCACACACACGACTTGTGTTCAGTCCTGATTCCACCTCGTATACATTGCCCACACACACGACTTGTGTTCAGCCCTGATTCCACCTCGTATACATTGCCCACACACACGACTTGTGTTCAGTCCTGATTCTACCTCGTATACATTGCCCACACACAACACTTGTGTTCAGTCCTGATTCCACCTCGTATACATTGCCCACACACACGACTTGTGTTCAGTCCTGATTCTACCTCTTATACATTGCCCACACACACGACTTGTGTTCAGTCCTGATTCCACCTCGTATACATTGCCCACACACACGACTTGTGTTCAGTCCTGATTCTACCTCTTATACATTGCCCACACACACGACTTGTGTTCAGTCCTGATTCCACCTCGTATACATTGCCCACACACACGACTTGTGTTCAGTCCTGATTCTACCTCTTATACATTGCCCACACACACGACTTGTGTTCAGTCCTGATTCCACCTCGTATACATTGCCCACACACACGACTTGTGTTCAGTCCTGATTCTACCTCTTATACATTGCCCACACACACGACTTGTGTTCAGTCCTGATTCCATCTCTTAAACATTGCCCACACCCGACTTGTGCTCAGTCCTGATTCCAGCTCTTAAACATTGCCCACACACACGTCTTGTGTTCATTCCTGATTCCACCTCTTATACATTGCCCATACACACGACTTGTGTTCATTCCTGATTCCACCTCTTAAACATTGCCCACACACGACTTGTGTTCAGTCCTGATTCCACCTCTTAAACATTGCCCACACACGACTTGAGTTCAGTCCTGATTCCACCTCTTATACATTCCCACACACACGACTTGTGTTCATTCCTGATTCCACCTCTTAAACATTGCCCACACACGACTTGTGTTCAGTCCTGATTCTACCTCTTAAACATTGCCCACACACGACTTGTGTTATGTCCTGATTCCACCTCTTATACATTGCCCACACACACGACTTGTGTTCAGTCCTGATTGTACCTCTTAAACATTGCCCACACACGACTTGTGCTCAGTCCTGATTCTACCTCTTAAACATTGCCCACACCCGATTTTTGTTCAGTCGTGATTCCACCTCTTAAACATTGCCCACACACACGACTTGTGTTCAGTCCTGATTCCACCTCTTATACATTGCCCACACACGATTTTTGTTCAGTCCTGATTCCACCTCTTAAATATTGCCCACACATGCCTTGTGTTCATTCCTGATTCCACCTCTTATACATTGCCCACACACGATTTTTGTTCAGTACTGATTCCACCTCTTAAATATTGCCCACACACGACTTGTGTTCAGTCCTGATTCTACCTCTTAAACATTGCCTACACCCGACTTGTGTTCAGTCCTGATTCCATCTCTTAAACATTGTCCGCACTCGACTTGTGTTCAGTCCTGATTGCAGCTCTTAAACATTGCCCACACCCAACTTGTGTTCAGTCCTGATTCCATCTCTACCCGACTTGTGTTCTGTCCTGATTCCAGCTCTTAAACATTGCCCACACCCGACTTGTGTTCAGTCCTGATTCCGGCTCTTAAACATTGCCCACACACGACTTGTGTTCAGTCCTGATTCCATCTCTTAAACATTGCCTACACCCGACTTGTGTTCAGTCCTGATTCCATCTCTTAAACATTGTCCGCACCCGACTTGTGTTCAGTCCTGATTGCAGCTCTTAAACATTACCCACACCCGACTTGTGTTCAGTCCTGATTCCAGCTCTTAAACATTGCCCACACCCGACTTGTGTTCAGTCCTGATTCCACCTCTTGTACATTGCCCACACACACGACTTGTGTTCAGTCCTGATTCCACCTCTTAAACATTGCCCACACACACGACTTGTGTTCAGTCCTGATTCCACCTCGTATACATTGCCCACACACACGACTTGTGTTCAGCCCTGATTCCACCTCGTATACATTGCCCACACACACGACTTGTGTTCAGTCCTGATTCTACCTCGTATACATTGCCCACACACAACACTTGTGTTCAGTCCTGATTCCACCTCGTATACATTGCCCACACACACGACTTGTGTTCAGTCCTGATTCTACCTCTTATACATTGCCCACACACACGACTTGTGTTCAGTCCTGATTCCACCTCGTATACATTGCCCACACACACGACTTGTGTTCAGTCCTGATTCTACCTCTTATACATTGCCCACACACACGACTTGTGTTCAGTCCTGATTCCACCTCGTATACATTGCCCACACACACGACTTGTGTTCAGTCCTGATTCTACCTCTTATACATTGCCCACACACACGACTTGTGTTCAGTCCTGATTCCACCTCGTATACATTGCCCACACACACGACTTGTGTTCAGTCCTGATTCTACCTCTTATACATTGCCCACACACACGACTTGTGTTCAGTCCTGATTCCATCTCTTAAACATTGCCCACACCCGACTTGTGCTCAGTCCTGATTCCAGCTCTTAAACATTGCCCACACACACGTCTTGTGTTCAGTCCTGATTCCACCTCTTAAACATTGCCCACACACACGACTTGTGTTCAGTCCTGATTCCACTTCTTATACATTGCCCACACACACGATTTTTGTTCAGTCCTGTTTCCACCTCGTATACATTGCCCACACACACGATTTGTGTTCATTCCTGATTCCACCTCGTATACATTGGCCACACACACACGACTTGTGTTCAGTCCTGATTCCACCTCTTAAACATTGCCCACACACACGACTTGTGTTCAGTCCTGATTCTACCTCTCAAACATTGCCCACACACGACATGTGTTCATTCCTGATTCTACCTCTCAAACATTGCCCACACACGACTTGTGCTCAGTCCTGATTCTACCTCTTAAACATTGCCCAACATTGCCCACACACGACTTGTGTTCAGTCCTGATTCCACCTCTTAAACATTGCCCACACACTACTTGTGTTCAGTCCTGATTCCAGCTCTTATACATTGCCCACACACACGACTTATGTTCAGTCCTGATTCCACCTCTGAAACATTGCCCACACACGACTTGTGTTCAGTCCTGATTCTACCTCTTAAATATTAGCCACACACACGACTTGTGTTCAGTCCTGATTCCACCTCTTATACATTGCCCACACACACGACTTGTGTTCAGTCCTGATTCTATATCTTAAATATTGCACACACACACGAATTGTGTTCAGTCCTGATTCCACCTCTTAAACATTGCCCACACACACGACTGGTGTTCAGTCCTGATTCCACCTCTTAAACATTGCCCACACAACCGACTGGTGTTCAGTCCTGATTCCACCTCTTAAACATTGCCCACACACGACTTGTGTTCAGTCCTGATTCCACCTCTTAAACATTGCCCACACACACGACTGGTGTTCAGTCCTGATTCCACCTCTTATACATTGCCCACACACACGACTTGCGTTCAGTCCTGATTCCACCTCTTAAACATTGCCCACACACACGACTTGTGTTCAGTCCTGATTCCAGCTCTTAAACATTGCCCACACACACGACTTGTGTTCAGTCCTGATTCCACCTCTTAAACATTGCCCACACACGACTTGTGTTTAGTCCTGATTCCACCTCTTATACATTGCCCACACACGACTTGTGTTCAGCCCTGATTCCACCTCTTAAACATTGCCCACACAAATGACTTGTGTTCAGTCTTGATTCCACCTCTTAAACATTGCCCACACACACGACTTGTGTTCAGTCCTGATTCCACCTCTTAAACATTGCCCACACACACGATTTGTGTTCAGTCCTGATTCCACCTCGTAGACATTGCCCACACACACGATTTGTGTTCAGTCCTGATTCCACCTCGTATACATTGCCCAAACACACGATTTGTGTTCAGTCCTGATTCCAGCTCGTATACATTGCCCACACACACGACTTGTGTTCAGTCCTGATTCCACCTCGAATACATTGCCCACACACACGATTTGTGTTCAGTCCTGATTCCACCTCGTATACATTGCCCAAACACACGATTTGTGTTCAGTCCTGATTCCAGCTCGTATACATTGCCCACACACACGACTTGTGTTCAGTACTGATTCCACCTCTTATACATTGCCCACACACACGACTTGTGTTCAGTCCTGATTCCACCTCGTATACATTGCCCACACACACGACTTGTGTTCAGCCCTGATTCCACCTCGTATACATTGCCCACACACACGACTTGTGTTCAGTCCTGATTCTACCTCGTATACATTGCCCACACACAACACTTGTGTTCAGTCCTGATTCCACCTCGTATACATTGCCCACACACACGACTTGTGTTCAGTCCTGATTCTACCTCTTATACATTGCCCACACACACGACTTGTGTTCAGTCCTGATTCCACCTCGTATACATTGCCCACACACACGACTTGTGTTCAGTCCTGATTCTACCTCTTATACATTGCCCACACACACGACTTGTGTTCAGTCCTGATTCCACCTCGTATACATTGCCCACACACACGACTTGTGTTCAGTCCTGATTCTACCTCTTATACATTGCCCACACACACGACTTGTGTTCAGTCCTGATTCCACCTCGTATACATTGCCCACACACACGACTTGTGTTCAGTCCTGATTCTACCTCTTATACATTGCCCACACACACGACTTGTGTTCAGTCCTGATTCCATCTCTTAAACATTGCCCACACCCGACTTGTGCTCAGTCCTGATTCCAGCTCTTAAACATTGCCCACACACACGTCTTGTGTTCAGTCCTGATTCCACCTCTTAAACATTGCCCACACACACGACTTGTGTTCAGTCCTGATTCCACTTCTTATACATTGCCCACACACACGATTTTTGTTCAGTCCTGATTCCACCTCGTATACATTGCCCACACACACGATTTGTGTTCATTCCTGATTCCACCTCGTATACATTGGCCACACACACACGACTTGTGTTCAGTCCTGATTCCACCTCTTAAACATTGCCCACACACACGACTTGTGTTCAGTCCTGATTCTACCTCTTAAACATGGCCCACACACGACTTGTGTTCATTCCTGATTCCACCTCGTATACATTGCCCACACACACGATTTGTGTTCAGTCCTGATTCCACCTCTTATACATTGCCCACACACACGACTTGTGTTCAGTCCTGATTCTACCTCTTAAACATTGCCCACACACGACTTGTGTTCAGTCCTGATTCTACCTCTTAAATATTGCCCACACACACGACTTGTGTTCATTCCTGATTCCACCTCTTATACATTGCCCATACACACGACTTGTGTTCATTCCTGATTCCACCTCTTAAACATTGCCCACACACGACTTGTGTTCAGTCCTGATTCCACCTCTTAAACATTGCCCACACACGACTTGAGTTCAGTCCTGATTCCACCTCTTATACATTCCCACACACACGACTTGTGTTCATTCCTGATTCCACCTCTTAAACATTGCCCACACACGACTTGTGTTCAGTCCTGATTCTACCTCTTAAACATTGCCCACACACGACTTGTGTTATGTCCTGATTCCACCTCTTATACATTGCCCACACACACGACTTGTGTTCAGTCCTGATTCTACCTCTTAAACATTGCCCACACACGACTTGTGTTCAGTCCTGATTCTACCTCTTAAACATTGCCCACACCCGAATTTTGTTCAGTCGTGATTCCACCTCTTAAACATTGCCCACACACACGACTTGTGTTCAGCCCTGATTCCACCTCTTATACATTGCGCACACACGATTTTTGTTCAGTCCTGATTCCACCTCTTAAATATTGCCCACACATGCCTTGTGTTCATTCCTGATTCCACCTCTTATACATTGCCCACACACGATTTTTGTTCAGTCCTGATTCCACCTCTTAAATATTGCCCACACAGGGCTTGTGTTCAGTCCTGATTCTACCTCTTAAACATTGCCTACACCCGACTTGTGTTCAGTCCTGATTCCATCTCTTAAACATTGTCCGCACTCGACTTGTGTTCAGTCCTGATTGCAGCTCTTAAACATTGCCCACACCCAACTTGTGTTCAGTCCTGATTCCATCTCTATCCGACTTGTGTTCTGTCCTGATTCCAGCTCTTAAACATTGCCCACACCCGACTTGTGTTCAGTCCTGATTCCGGCTCTTAAACATTGCCCACACACGACTTGTGTTCAGTCCTGATTCCACCTCGTATACATTGCCCACACACACGACTTTTGTTCAGTCCTGATTCTACCTCTTATACATTGCCCACACACACGACTTGTGTTCAGTCCTGATTCTACCTCGTATACATTGCCCACACACACGACTTGTGTTCAGTCCTGATTCCACCTCTTATACATTGCCCACACACACGACTTGTGTTCAGTCCTGATTCCACCTCGTATACATTGCCCACACACACGACTTGTGTTCAGCCCTGATTCCACCTCGTATACATTGCCCACACACACGACTTGTGTTCAGTCCTGATTCTACCTCGTATACATTGCCCACACACAACACTTGTGTTCAGTCCTGATTCCACCTCGTATACATTGCCCACACACACGACTTGTGTTCAGTCCTGATTCTACCTCTTATACATTGCCCACACACACGACTTGTGTTCAGTCCTGATTCCACCTCGTATACATTGCCCACACACACGACTTGTGTTCAGTCCTGATTCTACCTCTTATACATTGCCCACACACACGACTTGTGTTCAGTCCTGATTCCACCTCGTATACATTGCCCACACACACGACTTGTGTTCAGTCCTGATTCTACCTCTTATACATTGCCCACACACACGACTTGTGTTCAGTCCTGATTCCACCTCGTATACATTGCCCACACACACGACTTGTGTTCAGTCCTGATTCTACCTCTTATACATTGCCCACACACACGACTTGTGTTCAGTCCTGATTCCATCTCTTAAACATTGCCCACACCCGACTTGTGCTCAGTCCTGATTCCAGCTCTTAAACATTGCCCACACACACGTCTTGTGTTCAGTCCTGATTCCACCTCTTAAACATTGCCCACACACACGACTTGTGTTCAGTCCTGATTCCACTTCTTATACATTGCCCACACACACGATTTGTGTTCATTCCTGATTCCACCTCGTATACATTGGCCACACACACACGACTTGTGTTCAGTCCTGATTCCACCTCTTAAACATTGCCCACATACACGACTTGTGTTCAGTCCTGATTCTACCTCTTAAACATTGCCCACACACGACTTGTGTTCATTCCTGATTCCACCTCGTATACATTGCCCACACACACACGATTTGTGTTCAGTCCTGATTCCACCTCTTATACATTGCCCACACACACGACTTGTGTTCAGTCCTGATTCTACCTCTTAAACATTGCCCACACACGACTTGTGTTCAGTCCTGATTCTACCTCTTAAATATTGCCCACACACACGACTTGTGTTCATTCCTGATTCCACCTCTTATACATTGCCCATACACACGACTTGTGTTCATTCCTGATTCCATCTCTTAAACATTGCCCACACACGACTTGTGTTCAGTCCTGATTCCACCTCTTAAACATTGCCCACACACGACTTGAGTTCAGTCCTGATTCCACCTCTTATACATTCCCACACACACGACTTGTGTTCATTCCTGATTCCACCTCTTAAACATTGCCCACACACGACTTGTGTTCAGTCCTGATTCTACCTCTTAAACATTGCCCACACACGACTTGTGTTATGTCCTGATTCCACCTCTTATACATTGCCCACACACACGACTTGTGTTCAGTCCTGATTCCACCTCGTATACATTGCCCACACACACGACTTGTGTTCAGTCCTGATTCTACCTCTTATACATTGCCCACACACACGACTTGTGTTCAGTCCTGATTCCATCTCTTAAACATTGCCCACACCCGACTTGTGCTCAGTCCTGATTCCAGCTCTTAAACATTGCCCACACACACGTCTTGTGTTCAGTCCTGATTCCACTTCTTATACATTGCCCACACACACGATTTTTGTTCAGTCCTGTTTCCACCTCGTATACATTGCCCACACACACGATTTGTGTTCATTCCTGATTCCACCTCGTATACATTGGCCACACACACACGACTTGTGTTCAGTCCTGATTCCACCTCTTAAACATTGCCCACACACACGACTTGTGTTCAGTCCTGATTCTACCTCTCAAACATTGCCCACACACGACATGTGTTCATTCCTGATTCTACCTCTCAAACATTGCCCACACACGACTTGTGCTCAGTCCTGATTCTACCTCTTAAACATTGCCCAACATTGCCCACACACGACTTGTGTTCAGTCCTGATTCCACCTCTTAAACATTGCCCACACACTACTTGTGTTCAGTCCTGATTCCAGCTCTTATACATTGCCCACACACACGACTTATGTTCAGTCCTGATTCCACCTCTGAAACATTGCCCACACACGACTTGTGTTCAGTCCTGATTCTACCTCTTAAATATTAGCCACACACACGACTTGTGTTCAGTCCTGATTCCACCTCTTATACATTGCCCACACACACGACTTGTGTTCAGTCCTGATTCTATATCTTAAATATTGCACACACACACGAATTGTGTTCAGTCCTGATTCCACCTCTTAAACATTGCCCACACACACGACTGGTGTTCAGTCCTGATTCCACCTCTTAAACATTGCCCACACAACCGACTGGTGTTCAGTCCTGATTCCACCTCTTAAACATTGCCCACACACGACTTGTGTTCAGTCCTGATTCCACCTCTTAAACATTGCCCACACACACGACTGGTGTTCAGTCCTGATTCCACCTCTTATACATTGCCCACACACACGACTTGCGTTCAGTCCTGATTCCACCTCTTAAACATTGCCCACACACACGACTTGTGTTCAGTCCTGATTCCAGCTCTTAAACATTGCCCACACACACGACTTGTGTTCAGTCCTGATTCCACCTCTTAAACATTGCCCACACACGACTTGTGTTTAGTCCTGATTCCACCTCTTATACATTGCCCACACACGACTTGTGTTCAGCCCTGATTCCACCTCTTAAACATTGCCCACACAAATGACTTGTGTTCAGTCTTGATTCCACCTCTTAAACATTGCCCACACACACGACTTGTGTTCAGTCCTGATTCCACCTCTTAAACATTGCCCACACACACGATTTGTGTTCAGTCCTGATTCCACCTCGTAGACATTGCCCACACACACGATTTGTGTTCAGTCCTGATTCCACCTCGTATACATTGCCCAAACACACGATTTGTGTTCAGTCCTGATTCCAGCTCGTATACATTGCCCACACACACGACTTGTGTTCAGTCCTGATTCCACCTCGAATACATTGCCCACACACACGATTTGTGTTCAGTCCTGATTCCACCTCGTATACATTGCCCAAACACACGATTTGTGTTCAGTCCTGATTCCAGCTCGTATACATTGCCCACACACACGACTTGTGTTCAGTACTGATTCCACCTCTTATACATTGCCCACACACACGACTTGTGTTCAGTCCTGATTCCACCTCGTATACATTGCCCACACACACGACTTGTGTTCAGCCCTGATTCCACCTCGTATACATTGCCCACACACACGACTTGTGTTCAGTCCTGATTCTACCTCGTATACATTGCCCACACACAACACTTGTGTTCAGTCCTGATTCCACCTCGTATACATTGCCCACACACACGACTTGTGTTCAGTCCTGATTCTACCTCTTATACATTGCCCACACACACGACTTGTGTTCAGTCCTGATTCCACCTCGTATACATTGCCCACACACACGACTTGTGTTCAGTCCTGATTCTACCTCTTATACATTGCCCACACACACGACTTGTGTTCAGTCCTGATTCCACCTCGTATACATTGCCCACACACACGACTTGTGTTCAGTCCTGATTCTACCTCTTATACATTGCCCACACACACGACTTGTGTTCAGTCCTGATTCCACCTCGTATACATTGCCCACACACACGACTTGTGTTCAGTCCTGATTCTACCTCTTATACATTGCCCACACACACGACTTGTGTTCAGTCCTGATTCCATCTCTTAAACATTGCCCACACCCGACTTGTGCTCAGTCCTGATTCCAGCTCTTAAACATTGCCCACACACACGTCTTGTGTTCAGTCCTGATTCCACCTCTTAAACATTGCCCACACACACGACTTGTGTTCAGTCCTGATTCCACTTCTTATACATTGCCCACACACACGATTTTTGTTCAGTCATGATTCCACCTCGTATACATTGCCCACACACACGATTTGTGTTCATTCCTGATTCCACCTCGTATACATTGGCCACACACACACGACTTGTGTTCAGTCCTGATTCCACCTCTTAAACATTGCCCACACACACGACTTGTGTTCAGTCCTGATTCTACCTCTTAAACATGGCCCACACACGACTTGTGTTCATTCCTGATTCCACCTCGTATACATTGCCCACACACACGATTTGTGTTCAGTCCTGATTCCACCTCTTATACATTGCCCACACACACGACTTGTGTTCAGTCCTGATTCTACCTCTTAAACATTGCCCACACACGACTTGTGTTCAGTCCTGATTCTACCTCTTAAATATTGCCCACACACACGACTTGTGTTCATTCCTGATTCCACCTCTTATACATTGCCCATACACACGACTTGTGTTCATTCCTGATTCCACCTCTTAAACATTGCCCACACACGACTTGTGTTCAGTCCTGATTCCACCTCTTAAACATTGCCCACACACGACTTGAGTTCAGTCCTGATTCCACCTCTTATACATTCCCACACACACGACTTGTGTTCATTCCTGATTCCACCTCTTAAACATTGCCCACACACGACTTGTGTTCAGTCCTGATTCTACCTCTTAAACATTGCCCACACACGACTTGTGTTATGTCCTGATTCCACCTCTTATACATTGCCCACACACACGACTTGTGTTCAGTCCTGATTCTACCTCTTAAACATTGCCCACACACGACTTGTGTTCAGTCCTGATTCTACCTCTTAAACATTGCCCACACCCGAATTTTGTTCAGTCGTGATTCCACCTCTTAAACATTGCCCACACACACGACTTGTGTTCAGCCCTGATTCCACCTCTTATACATTGCGCACACACGATTTTTGTTCAGTCCTGATTCCACCTCTTAAATATTGCCCACACATGCCTTGTGTTCATTCCTGATTCCACCTCTTATACATTGCCCACACACGATTTTTGTTCAGTCCTGATTCCACCTCTTAAATATTGCCCACACAGGGCTTGTGTTCAGTCCTGATTCTACCTCTTAAACATTGCCTACACCCGACTTGTGTTCAGTCCTGATTCCATCTCTTAAACATTGTCCGCACTCGACTTGTGTTCAGTCCTGATTGCAGCTCTTAAACATTGCCCACACCCAACTTGTGTTCAGTCCTGATTCCATCTCTATCCGACTTGTGTTCTGTCCTGATTCCAGCTCTTAAACATTGCCCACACCCGACTTGTGTTCAGTCCTGATTCCGGCTCTTAAACATTGCCCACACACGACTTGTGTTCAGTCCTGATTCCACCTCGTATACATTGCCCACACACACGACTTTTGTTCAGTCCTGATTCTACCTCTTATACATTGCCCACACACACGACTTGTGTTCAGTCCTGATTCTACCTCGTATACATTGCCCACACACACGACTTGTGTTCAGTCCTGATTCCACCTCTTATACATTGCCCACACACACGACTTGTGTTCAGTCCTGATTCCACCTCGTATACATTGCCCACACACACGACTTGTGTTCAGCCCTGATTCCACCTCGTATACATTGCCCACACACACGACTTGTGTTCAGTCCTGATTCTACCTCGTATACATTGCCCACACACAACACTTGTGTTCAGTCCTGATTCCACCTCGTATACATTGCCCACACACACGACTTGTGTTCAGTCCTGATTCTACCTCTTATACATTGCCCACACACACGACTTGTGTTCAGTCCTGATTCCACCTCGTATACATTGCCCACACACACGACTTGTGTTCAGTCCTGATTCTACCTCTTATACATTGCCCACACACACGACTTGTGTTCAGTCCTGATTCCACCTCGTATACATTGCCCACACACACGACTTGTGTTCAGTCCTGATTCTACCTCTTATACATTGCCCACACACACGACTTGTGTTCAGTCCTGATTCCACCTCGTATACATTGCCCACACACACGACTTGTGTTCAGTCCTGATTCTACCTCTTATACATTGCCCACACACACGACTTGTGTTCAGTCCTGATTCCATCTCTTAAACATTGCCCACACCCGACTTGTGCTCAGTCCTGATTCCAGCTCTTAAACATTGCCCACACACACGTCTTGTGTTCAGTCCTGATTCCACCTCTTAAACATTGCCCACACACACGACTTGTGTTCAGTCCTGATTCCACTTCTTATACATTGCCCACACACACGATTTGTGTTCATTCCTGATTCCACCTCGTATACATTGGCCACACACACACGACTTGTGTTCAGTCCTGATTCCACCTCTTAAACATTGCCCACATACACGACTTGTGTTCAGTCCTGATTCTACCTCTTAAACATTGCCCACACACGACTTGTGTTCATTCCTGATTCCACCTCGTATACATTGCCCACACACACACGATTTGTGTTCAGTCCTGATTCCACCTCTTATACATTGCCCACACACACGACTTGTGTTCAGTCCTGATTCTACCTCTTAAACATTGCCCACACACGACTTGTGTTCAGTCCTGATTCTACCTCTTAAATATTGCCCACACACACGACTTGTGTTCATTCCTGATTCCACCTCTTATACATTGCCCATACACACGACTTGTGTTCATTCCTGATTCCATCTCTTAAACATTGCCCACACACGACTTGTGTTCAGTCCTGATTCCACCTCTTAAACATTGCCCACACACGACTTGAGTTCAGTCCTGATTCCACCTCTTATACATTCCCACACACACGACTTGTGTTCATTCCTGATTCCACCTCTTAAACATTGCCCACACACGACTTGTGTTCAGTCCTGATTCTACCTCTTAAACATTGCCCACACACGACTTGTGTTATGTCCTGATTCCACCTCTTATACATTGCCCACACACACGACTTGTGTTCAGTCCTGATTCTACCTCTTAAACATTGCCCACACACGACTTGTGCTCAGTCCTGATTCTACCTCTTAAACATTGCCCACACCCGATTTTTGTTCAGTCGTGATTCCACCTCTTAAACATTGCCCACACACACGACTTGTGTTCAGTCCTGATTCCACCTCTTATACATTGCCCACACACGATTTTTGTTCAGTCCTGATTCCACCTCTTAAATATTGCCCACACATGCCTTGTGTTCATTCCTGATTCCACCTCTTATACATTGCCCACACACGATTTTTGTTCAGTACTGATTCCACCTCTTAAATATTGCCCACACACGACTTGTGTTCAGTCCTGATTCTACCTCTTAAACATTGCCTACACCCGACTTGTGTTCAGTCCTGATTCCATCTCTTAAACATTGTCCGCACTCGACTTGTGTTCAGTCCTGATTGCAGCTCTTAAACATTGCCCACACCCAACTTGTGTTCAGTCCTGATTCCATCTCTACCCGACTTGTGTTCTGTCCTGATTCCAGCTCTTAAACATTGCCCACACCCGACTTGTGTTCAGTCCTGATTCCGGCTCTTAAACATTGCCCACACACGACTTGTGTTCAGTCCTGATTCCATCTCTTAAACATTGCCTACACCCGACTTGTGTTCAGTCCTGATTCCATCTCTTAAACATTGTCCGCACCCGACTTGTGTTCAGTCCTGATTGCAGCTCTTAAACATTACCCACACCCGACTTGTGTTCAGTCCTGATTCCAGCTCTTAAACATTGCCCACACCCGACTTGTGTTCAGTCCTGATTCCACCTCTTGTACATTGCCCACACACACGACTTGTGTTCAGTCCTGATTCCACCTCTTAAACATTGCCCACACACACGACTTGTGTTCAGTCCTGATTCCACCTCTTAAACATTGCCCACGCACGACTTGTGTTCACTCCTGATGCCACATGTTAAACATTGCCCACACACGACATGTGTTCAGTCGTGATTCTACCTCTTAAAAATTGCCCACACACACGATTTGTGTTCAGTCCTGATTCCACCTCGTATACATTGCCCACACACACGACTTGTGTTCACTCCTGATGCCACCTGTTAAACATTGCCCACACACGACTTGTGTTCAGTCCTGATTCCACCTCTTAAAAATTGCCCACACACACGACTTGTGTTCAGTCCTGATTCCATCTCTTAAACATTGCCCACACACACGATTTGTGTTCAGTCCAGATTCCACCTCGTATACATTGCCCACACACACGATTTGTGTTCAGTCCTGATTCCACCTCGTATACATTGCCCACACACACGATTTGTGTTCAGTCCTGATTCCACCTCTTATACATTGCCCACCCACACGACTTGTGTTCAGTCCTGATTCCACCTCTTAAACATTGCCCACACACCCGACTTGTGTTCAGTCCTGATTCCATCTCTTAAACATTGCCCACACACACGATTTGTGTTCAGTCCAGATTCCACCTCGTATACATTGCCCACACACACGATTTGTGTTCAGTCCTGATTCCACCTCGTATACATTGCCCACACACACGATTTGTGTTCAGTCCTGATTCCAGCTCTTAAACATTGCCCACACACACGTCTTGTGTTCAGTCCTGATTCCACCTCTTAAACATTGCCCACACACACGACTTGTGTTCAGTCCTGATTCCACTTCTTATACATTGCCCACACACACGATTTGTGTTCATTCCTGATTCCACCTCGTATACATTGGCCACACACACACGACTTGTGTTCAGTCCTGATTCCACCTCTTAAACATTGCCCACATACACGACTTGTGTTCAGTCCTGATTCTACCTCTTAAACATTGCCCACACACGACTTGTGTTCATTCCTGATTCCACCTCGTATACATTGCCCACACACACGATTTGTGTTCAGTCCTGATTCCACCTCTTATACATTGCCCACACACACGACTTGTGTTCAGTCCTGATTCTACCTCTTAAACATTGCCCACACACGACTTGTGTTCAGTCCTGATTCTACCTCTTAAATATTGCCCACACACACGACTTGTGTTCATTCCTGATTCCACCTCTTATACATTGCCCATACACACGACTTGTGTTCATTCCTGATTCCATCTCTTAAACATTGCCCACACACGACTTGTGTTCAGTCCTGATTCCACCTCTTAAACATTGCCCACACACGACTTGAGTTCAGTCCTGATTCCACCTCTTATACATTCCCACACACACGACTTGTGTTCATTCCTGATTCCACCTCTTAAACATTGCCCACACACGACTTGTGTTCAGTCCTGATTCTACCTCTTAAACATTGCCCACACACGACTTGTGTTATGTCCTGATTCCACCTCTTATACATTGCCCACACACACGACTTGTGTTCAGTCCTGATTCTACCTCTTAAACATTGCCCACACACGACTTGTGCTCAGTCCTGATTCTACCTCTTAAACATTGCCCACACCCGATTTTTGTTCAGTCGTGATTCCACCTCTTAAACATTGCCCACACACACGACTTGTGTTCAGTCCTGATTCCACCTCTTATACATTGCCCACACACGATTTTTGTTCAGTCCTGATTCCACCTCTTAAATATTGCCCACACATGCCTTGTGTTCATTCCTGATTCCACCTCTTATACATTGCCCACACACGATTTTTGTTCAGTACTGATTCCACCTCTTAAATATTGCCCACACACGACTTGTGTTCAGTCCTGATTCTACCTCTTAAACATTGCCTACACCCGACTTGTGTTCAGTCCTGATTCCATCTCTTAAACATTGTCCGCACTCGACTTGTGTTCAGTCCTGATTGCAGCTCTTAAACATTGCCCACACCCAACTTGTGTTCAGTCCTGATTCCATCTCTACCCGACTTGTGTTCTGTCCTGATTCCAGCTCTTAAACATTGCCCACACCCGACTTGTGTTCAGTCCTGATTCCGGCTCTTAAACATTGCCCACACACGACTTGTGTTCAGTCCTGATTCCATCTCTTAAACATTGCCTACACCCGACTTGTGTTCAGTCCTGATTCCATCTCTTAAACATTGTCCGCACCCGACTTGTGTTCAGTCCTGATTGCAGCTCTTAAACATTACCCACACCCGACTTGTGTTCAGTCCTGATTCCAGCTCTTAAACATTGCCCACACCCGACTTGTGTTCAGTCCTGATTCCACCTCTTGTACATTGCCCACACACACGACTTGTGTTCAGTCCTGATTCCACCTCTTAAACATTGCCCACACACACGACTTGTGTTCAGTCCTGATTCCACCTCTTAAACATTGCCCACGCACGACTTGTGTTCACTCCTGATGCCACATGTTAAACATTGCCCACACACGACATGTGTTCAGTCGTGATTCTACCTCTTAAAAATTGCCCACACACACGATTTGTGTTCAGTCCTGATTCCACCTCGTATACATTGCCCACACACACGACTTGTGTTCACTCCTGATGCCACCTGTTAAACATTGCCCACACACGACTTGTGTTCAGTCCTGATTCCACCTCTTAAAAATTGCCCACACACACGACTTGTGTTCAGTCCTGATTCCATCTCTTAAACATTGCCCACACACACGATTTGTGTTCAGTCCAGATTCCACCTCGTATACATTGCCCACACACACGATTTGTGTTCAGTCCTGATTCCACCTCGTATACATTGCCCACACACACGATTTGTGTTCAGTCCTGATTCCACCTCTTATACATTGCCCACCCACACGACCTGTGTTCAGTCCTGATTCCACCTCTTAAACATTGCCCACACACACGACTTGTGTTCAGTCCTGATTCCACCTGGTATACATTGCCCACACACACGACTTGTGCTCAGTCCTGATTCCACCTCTTATACATTGCCCACACACACGATTTGTGTTCAGTCCTGATTCCACCTCTTAAACATTGCCCACACACACGACTTGTGTTCAGTCCTGATTCCACCTCTTATACATTGCCCACACACACGATTTGTGTTCAGTCCTGATTCTACCTCTTAAACATTGCCCACACACACCACTTGTGTTCATTCCTGATTCCACCTCTTATACATTGCCCATACACTCGACTTGTGTTCAGTCCTGATTCTACCTCTTAAACATTGCCCACACACACGACTTGTGTTCATTCCTGATTCCACCTCTTATACATTGCCCATACACACGACTTGTGTTCAGTCCTGATTCCACCTCTTAAACATTGCCCATACACACGACTTGTGTTCAGTTGATTCCACCTCTTAAACATTGCCCACACACGACTTGTGTTCAGTCCTGATTCCACCTCTTATACATTCCCACACACACGACTTGTGTTCATTCCTGATTCCGGCTCTTAAACATTGCCCACACACGACTTGTGTTAAGTCCTGATTCTACCTCTTAAACATTGCCCACACACGACTTGTGTTCAGTCCTGATTCCACCTCTTATACATTGCCCACACACACGACTTGTGTTCAGTCCTGATTCTACCTCTTAAACATTGCCCACACACGACTTGTGTTCAGTCCTGATTCTACCTCTTAAACATTGCCCACACACGATTTTTGTTCAGTCCTGATTCCACCTCTTAAACATTGCCCACACACACGACTTGTGTTCAGTCCTGATTCCACCACTTATACATTGCCCACACACGATTTTTGTTCAGTCCTGATTCCACCTCTTAAATATTACCCACACATGCCTTGTGTTCATTCCTGATTCCACCTCTTATACATTGCCCACACACGATTTTTGTTCAGTCCTGATTCCACCTCTTAAATATTGCCCACACACGACTTGTGTTCAGTCCTGATTCTGCCTCTTAAACATTGCCTACACCCGACTTGTGTTCAGTCCTGATTCCATCTCTTAAACATTGTCCGCATCCGACTTGTGTTCAGTCCTGATTGCAGCTCTTAAACATTGCCCACACCCGACTTGTGTTCAGTCCTGATTCCATCTCTTAAACAATGTCCGCACCCGACTTGTGTTCAGTCGTGATTCCAGCTCTTAAACATTGCCCACACCCGACTTGTGTTCAGTCCTGATTTCGGCTCTTAAACATTGCCCACACACGACTTGTGTTCAGTCCTGATTCCATCTCTTAAACATTGCCTACACCCGACTTGTGTTCAGTCCTGATTCCATCTCTTAAACATTGTCCGCACGCGACTTGTGTTCAGTCCTGATTGCAGCTCTTAAACATTGCCCACACCCGACTTGTGTTCAGTCCTGATTCTACCTCTTAAACATTGCCCACACACGACTTGTGTTCAGTCCTGATTCCGGCTCTTAAACATTGCCCACACACGACTTGTGTTCAGTCCTGATTCCAGGTCTTATTGATTGCCCACACACGGCTTGTGTTCAGTCGTGATTCTACCTCTTAAACATTGCCCACACACGACTTGTGTTCAGTTCCGATTCCACCTCTTAAACATTGCCCACACACACGACTATTGTTCAGTCCTAATTCTGCTTCTTAAAAATTGCCCACACACAACTTGTGTTCACTCCTGATGCCACCTGTTAAACATTGCCCACACACGACTTGTGTTCAGTCGTGATTCTACCTCTTAAACATTGCCCACACACGACTTGTGTTCAGTTCTGATTCCACCTCTTAAACATTGCCCACACACACGACTATTGTTCAGTCCTGATTCCACCTCTTAAACATTGCCCACACACGACTTGTGTTCAGTCCTGATTCTACCTCTTAAACATTGCCCACACACGACTTGTGTTCAGTCCTGATTCTACCTGTTAAACATTGCCCACACACGACTTGTGTTCAGTCCTATTTCCAGCTCTTAAACATTGCCCACACACACGACTTGTGTTCAGTCCTGATTCCAAGTCTTATACATTGCCCACACCCGACTTGTGTTCAGTCCTAATTCCATCTCTAAAACATTGCCCACACACCCGACTTGTGTTCAGTCCTGATTCCATCTCTTAAACATTGCCCACACACACGACTTGTGTTCAGGCCTGATTCCACCTCTTAAATATTGCCCACACACGACTTGTGTTCAGTCCTGATTCCATCTCTTAAACATTGCCCACACACACGACTTGTGTTCAGTCCTGATTCCACCTCTTAAACATTGCCCACACACACGACTTGTGTTCAGTCCTGATTCCATCTCTTAAACATTGCCCACACACACGACTTGTGTTCAGTCCTGATTCCATCTCTTAAACATTGCCCACACACACGACTTGTGTTCAGTCCTGATTCCACCTCTTAAACATTGCCCACACACACGACTTGTGTTCAGTCCTGATTCCATCTCTTAAAAATTGCCCACACACACGACTTGTGTTCAGTCCTGATTCCACCTCTTAAATATTGCCCACACACCCGACTTTTGTTCAGTCCTGATTCCATCTCTTAAACATTGCCCACACACACGACTTGTGCTCAGTCCTGATTCCACCTCTTAAACATTGCCCACACACACGACTTGTGTTCAGTCCTGATTCCACCTCTTAAATACTGCCCACACACACGACGTGTGTTCAGTCCTGATTCCATCTCTTAAACATTGCACACACACACGACTTGTGTTCAGTCCTGATTCCATCTCTTAAACATTGCCCACACACACGACTTGTGTTCAGTCCTGATTCCACCTCGTATACATTGCCCACACACACGACTTGTGTTCAGTCCTGATTCCATCTCTTAAACATTGCCCACACACACGACTTGTGTTCAGTCCTGATTCCATCTCTTAAAAATGGCCCACACACGACTTGTGTTCACTCCTGATTCCATCTCTTAAACATTGCCCACACACACGACTTGTGTTCAGTCCTGATTTCATCTCTTAAACATTGCCCACACACACGACTTGTGTTCAGTCCTGATTCCAAGTCTTATACATTGCCCACACACGACTTGTGTTCAGTCCTAATTCCATCTCTAAAACATTGCCCACACACCCGACTTGTGTTCAGTCCTGATTCCATCTCTTAAACATTGCCCACACACACGACTTGTGTTCAGGCCTGATTCCACCTCTTAAAAATTGCCCACACACGACTTGTGTTCAGTCCTGATTCCATCTCTTAAACATTGCCCACACACACGACTTGTGTTCAGTCCTGATTCCACCTCTTAAACATTGCCCACACACACGACTTGTGTTCAGTCCTGATTCCATCTCTTAAACATTGCCCACACACACGACTTGTGTTCAGTCCTGATTCCACCTCTTAAACATTGCCCACACACACGACTTGTGTTCAGTCCTGATTCCACCTCTTAAACATTGCCCACACACACGACTTGTGTTCAGTCCTGATTCCATCTCTTAAACATTGCCCACACACACGACTTGTGTTCAGTCCTGATTCCACCTCTTAAATATTGCCCACACACCCGACTTTTGTTCAGTCCTGATTCCATCTCTTAAACATTGCCCACACACACGACTTGTGCTCAGTCCTGATTCCACCTCTTAAACATTGCCCACACACACGACTTGTGTTCAGTCCTGATTCCACCTCTTAAATATTGCCCACACACGACTTGTGTTCATTCCTGATTCCACCTCTTAAACATTGCCCACACACGACTTGTGTTCAGTCCTGATTCTACCTCTTAAACATTGCCCACACACGACTTGTGTTATGTCCTGATTCCACCTCTTATACATTGCCCACACACACGACTTGTGTTCAGTCCTGATTCTACCTCTTAAACATTGCCCACACACGACTTGTGTTCAGTCCTGATTCTACCTCTTAAACATTGCCCACACCCGATTTTTGTTCAGTCGTGATTCCATCTCTTAAACATTGCCCACACACACGACTTGTGTTCAGTCCTGATTCCACCTCTTATACATTGCCCACACACGATTTTTGTTCAGTCCTGATTCCACCTCTTAAATATTGCCCACACATGCCTTGTGTTCATTCCTGATTCCACCGCTTATACATTGCCCACACACGATTTTTGTTCAGTACTGATTCCACCTCTTAAATATTGCCCACACACGACTTGTGTTCAGTCCTGATTCTACCTCTTAAACATTGCCTACACCCGACTTGTGTTCAGTCCTGATTCCATCTCTTAAACATTGTCCGCACTCGACTTGTGTTCAGTCCTGATTGCAGCTCTTAAACATTGCCCACACCCAACTTGTGTTCAGTCCTGATTCCATCTCTACCCGACTTGTGTTCTGTCCTGATTCCAGCTCTTAAACATTGCCCACACCCGACTTGTGTTCAGTCCTGATTCCGGCTCTTAAACATTGCCCACACACGACTTGTGTTCAGTCCTGATTCCATCTCTTAAACATTGCCTACACCCGACTTGTGTTCAGTCCTGATTCCATCTCTTAAACATTGTCCGCACCCGACTTGTGTTCAGTCCTGATTGCAGCTCTTAAACATTACCCACACCCGACTTGTGTTCAGTCCTGATTCCAGCTCTTAAACATTGCCCACACCCGACTTGTGTTCAGTCCTGATTCCACCTCTTATACATTGCCCACACACACGACTTGTGTTCAGTCCTGATTCCACCTCTTAAACATTGCCCACACACACGACTTGTGTTCAGTCCTGATTCCACCTCTTAAACATTGCCCACGCACGACTTGTGTTCACTCCTGATGCCACATGTTAAACATTGCCCACACACGACATGTGTTCAGTCGTAATTCTACCTCTTAAAAATTGCCCACACACACGATTTGTGTTCAGTCCTGATTCCACCTCGTATACATTGCCCACACACACGACTTGTGTTCACTCCTGATGCCACCTGTTAAACATTGCCCACACACGACTTGTGTTCAGTCCTGATTCCACCTCTTAAAAATTGCCCACACACACGACTTGTGTTCAGTCCTGATTCCATCTCTTAAACATTGCCCACACACACGATTTGTGTTCAGTCCAGATTCCACCTCGTATACATTGCCCACACACACGATTTGTGTTCAGTCCTGATTCCACCTCGTATACATTGCCCACACACACGATTTGTGTTCAGTCCTGATTCCACCTCTTATACATTGCCCACCCACACGACTTGTGTTCAGTCCTGATTCCACCTCTTAAACATTGCCCACACACACGACTTGTGTTCAGTCCTGATTCCACCTCGTATACATTGCCCACACACACGACTTGTGCTCAGTCCTGATTCCACCTCTTATACATTGCCCACACACACGATTTGTGTTCAGTCCTGATTCCACCTCTTAAACATTGCCCACACACACGACTTGTGTTCAGTCCTGATTCCACCTCTTATACATTGCCCACACACACGATTTGTGTTCAGTCCTGATTCTACCTCTTAAACATTGCCCACACACACCACTTGTGTTCATTCCTGATTCCACCTCTTATACATTGCCCATACACTCGACTTGTGTTCAGTCCTGATTCTACCTCTTAAACATTGCCCACACACACGACTTGTGTTCATTCCTGATTCCACCTCTTATACATTGCCCACACACGACTTGTGTTCAGTCCTGATTCTACCTCTTAAACATTGCCCAAACACGACTTGTGTTCAGTCCTGATTCCACCTCTTAAACATTGCCCACACACTACTTGTGTTCAGTCCTGATTCCACCTCGTATACATTGCCCACACACACGACTTGTGTTCAGTCCTGATTCCATCTCTTAAACATTGCCCACACACGACTTGTGTTCAGTCCTGATTCTACCTCTTAAATATTGCCCACACACACGACTTGTGTTCAGTCCTGATTCCACCTCTTATACATTGCCCACACACAGGACTTGTGTTCAGTCCTGATTCTATATCTTAAATATTGCACACACACACGACTTGTGTTCAGTCCTGATTCCACCTCTTATACATTGCCCACACACACGACTGGTGTTCAGTCCTGATTCCACCTCTTAAACATTGCCCACACACGACTTGTGTTCAGTCCTGATTCCACCTCTTATACATTGCCCACACACGACTTGTGTTCAGTCCTGATTCCACCTCTTATACATTGCCCACACACACGACTTGTGTTCAGTCCTGATTCTACCTCTCAAACATTGCCCACACACGACATGTGTTCATTCCTGATTCTACCTCTCAAACATTGCCCACACACGACTTGTGCTCAGTCCTGATTCTACCTCTTAAACATTGCCCAACATTGCCCACACACGACTTGTGTTCAGTCCTGATTCCACCTCTTAAACATTGCCCACACACTACTTGTGTTCAGTCCTGATTCCAGCTCTTATACATTGCCCACACACACGACTTATGTTCAGTCCTGATTCCACCTCTGAAACATTGCCCACACACGACTTGTGTTCAGTCCTGATTCTACCTCTTAAATATTAGCCACACACACGACTTGTGTTCAGTCCTGATTCCACCTCTTATACATTGCCCACACACACGACTTGTGTTCAGTCCTGATTCTATATCTTAAATATTGCACACACACACGAATTGTGTTCAGTCCTGATTCCACCTCTTAAACATTGCCCACACACACGACTGGTGTTCAGTCCTGATTCCACCTCTTAAACATTGCCCACACAACCGACTGGTGTTCAGTCCTGATTCCACCTCTTAAACATTGCCCACACACGACTTGTGTTCAGTCCTGATTCCACCTCTTAAACATTGCCCACACACACGACTGGTGTTCAGTCCTGATTCCACCTCTTATACATTGCCCACACACACGACTTGCGTTCAGTCCTGATTCCACCTCTTAAACATTGCCCACACACACGACTTGTGTTCAGTCCTGATTCCACCTCTTAAACATTGCCCACACACGACTTGTGTTCAGTCCTGATTCCACCTCTTATACATTGCCCACACACACGACTTGTGTTCAGTCCTGATTCCAGCTCTTAAACATTGCCCACACACACGACTTGTGTTCAGTCCTGATTCCACCTCTTAAACATTGCCCACACACGACTTGTGTTTAGTCCTGATTCCACCTCTTATACATTGCCCACACACGACTTGTGTTCAGCCCTGAGTCCACCTCTTAAACATTGCCCACACAAATGACTTGTGTTCAGTCCTGATTCCACCTCTTAAACATTGCCCACACACACGACTTGTGTTCAGTCCTGATTCCACCTCTTAAACATTGCCCACACACACGATTTGTGTTCAGTCCTGATTCCACCTCGTATACATTGCCCACACACACGATTTGTGTTCAGTCCTGATTCCACCTCGTATACATTGCCCAAACACACGATTTGTGTTCAGTCCTGATTCCAGCTCGTATACATTGCCCACACACACGACTTGTGTTCAGTCCTGATTCCACCTCGAATACATTGCCCACACACACGATTTGTGTTCAGTCCTGATTCCACCTCGTATACATTGCCCAAACACACGATTTGTGTTCAGTCCTGATTCCAGCTCGTATACATTGCCCACACACACGACTTGTGTTCAGTACTGATTCCACCTCTTATACATTGCCCACACACACGACTTGTGTTCAGTCCTGATTCCACCTCGTATACATTGCCCACACACACGACTTGTGTTCAGCCCTGATTCCACCTCGTATACATTGCCCACACACACGACTTGTGTTCAGTCCTGATTCTACCTCGTATACATTGCCCACACACAACACTTGTGTTCAGTCCTGATTCCACCTCGTATACATTGCCCACACACACGACTTGTGTTCAGTCCTGATTCTACCTCTTATACATTGCCCACACACACGACTTGTGTTCAGTCCTGGTTCCACCTCGTATACATTGCCCACACACACGACTTGTGTTCAGTCCTGATTCTACCTCTTATACATTGCCCACACACACGACTTGTGTTCAGTCCTGATTCCACCTCGTATACATTGCCCACACACACGACTTGTGTTCAGTCCTGATTCTACCTCTTATACATTGCCCACACACACGACTTGTGTTCAGTCCTGATTCCACCTCGTATACATTGCCCACACACACGACTTGTGTTCAGTCCTGATTCTACCTCTTATACATTGCCCACACACACGACTTGTGTTCAGTCCTGATTCCATCTCTTAAACATTGCCCACACCCGACTTGTGCTCAGTCCTGATTCCAGCTCTTAAACATTGCCCACACACACGTCTTGTGTTCAGTCCTGATTCCACCTCTTAAACATTGCCCACACACACGACTTGTGTTCAGTCCTGATTCCACTTCTTATACATTGCCCACACACACGATTTTTGTTCAGTCCTGATTCCACCTCGTATACATTGCCCACACACACGATTTGTGTTCATTCCTGATTCCACCTCGTATACATTGGCCACACACACACGACTTGTGTTCAGTCCTGATTCCACCTCTTAAACATTGCCCACACACACGACTTGTGTTCAGTCCTGATTCTACCTCTTAAACATTGCCCACACACGACTTGTGTTCATTCCTGATTCCACCTCGTATACATTGCCCACACACACGATTTGTGTTCAGTCCTGATTCCACCTCTTATACATTGCCCACACACACGACTTGTGTTCAGTCCTGATTCTACCTCTTAAACATTGCCCACACACGACTTGTGTTCAGTCCTGATTCTACCTCTTAAATATTGCCCACACACACGACTTGTGTTCATTCCTGATTCCACCTCTTATACATTGCCCATACACACGACTTGTGTTCATTCCTGATTCCACCTCTTAAACATTGCCCACACACGACTTGTGTTCAGTCCTGATTCCACCTCTTAAACATTGCCCACACACGACTTGAGTTCAGTCCTGATTCCACCTCTTATACATTCCCACACACACGACTTGTGTTCATTCCTGATTCCACCTCTTAAACATTGCCCACACACGACTTGTGTTCAGTCCTGATTCTACCTCTTAAACATTGCCCACACACGACTTGTGTTATGTCCTGATTCCACCTCTTATACATTGCCCACACACACGACTTGTGTTCAGTCCTGATTCTACCTCTTAAACATTGCCCACACACGACTTGTGTTCAGTCCTGATTCTACCTCTTAAACATTGCCCACACCCGATTTTTGTTCAGTCGTGATTCCACCTCTTAAACATTGCCCACACACACGACTTGTGTTCAGCCCTGATTCCACCTCTTATACATTGCGCACACACGATTTTTGTTCAGTCCTGATTCCACCTCTTAAATATTGCCCACACATGCCTTGTGTTCATTCCTGATTCCACCTCTTATACATTGCCCACACACGATTTTTGTTCAGTCCTGATTCCACCTCTTAAATATTGCCCACACAGGACTTGTGTTCAGTCCTGATTCTACCTCTTAAACATTGCCTACACCCGACTTGTGTTCAGTCCTGATTCCATCTCTTAAACATTGTCCGCACTCGACTTGTGTTCAGTCCTGATTGCAGCTCTTAAACATTGCCCACACCCAACTTGTGTTCAGTCCTGATTCCATCTCTACCCGACTTGTGTTCTGTCCTGATTCCAGCTCTTAAACATTGCCCACACCCGACTTGTGTTCAGTCCTGATTCCGGCTCTTAAACATTGCCCACACACGACTTGTGTTCAGTCCTGATTCCACCTCGTATACATTGCCCACACACACGACTTTTGTTCAGTCCTGATTCTACCTCTTATACATTGCCCACACACACGACTTGTGTTCAGTCCTGATTCTACCTCGTATACATTGCCCACACACACGACTTGTGTTCAGTCCTGATTCCACCTCTTATACATTGCCCACACACACGACTTGTGTTCAGTCCTGATTCCACCTCGTATACATTGCCCACACACACGACTTGTGTTCAGCCCTGATTCCACCTCGTATACATTGCCCACACACACGACTTGTGTTCAGTCCTGATTCTACCTCGTATACATTGCCCACACACAACACTTGTGTTCAGTCCTGATTCCACCTCGTATACATTGCCCAGACACACGACTTGTGTTCAGTCCTGATTCTACCTCTTATACATTGCCCACACACACGACTTGTGTTCAGTCCTGATTCCACCTCGTATACATTGCCCACACACACGACTTGTGTTCAGTCCTGATTCTACCTCTTATACATTGCCCACACACACGACTTGTGTTCAGTCCTGATTCCACCTCGTATACATTGCCCACACACACGACTTGTGTTCAGTCCTGATTCTACCTCTTATACATTGCCCACACACACGACCTGTGTTCAGTCCTGATTCCACCTCGTATACATTGCCCACACACACGACTTGTGTTCAGTCCTGATTCTACCTCTTATACATTGCCCACACACACGACTTGTGTTCAGTCCTGATTCCATCTCTTAAACATTGCCCACACCCGACTTGTGCTCAGTCCTGATTCCAGCTCTTAAACATTGCCCACACACACGTCTTGTGTTCAGTCCTGATTCCACCTCTTAAACATTGCCCACACACACGACTTGTGTTCAGTCCTGATTCCACTTCTTATACATTGCCCACACACACGATTTGTGTTCATTCCTGATTCCACCTCGTATACATTGGCCACACACACACGACTTGTGTTCAGTCCTGATTCCACCTCTTAAACATTGCCCACACACACGACTTGTGTTCAGTCCTGATTCTACCTCTTAAACATTGCCCACACACGACTTGTGTTCATTCCTGATTCCACCTCGTATACATTGCCCACACACACGATTTGTGTTCAGTCCTGATTCCACCTCTTATACATTGCCCACACACACGACTTGTGTTCAGTCCTGATTCTACCTCATAAACATTGCCCACACACGACTTGTGTTCAGTCATGATTCTACCTCTTAAATATTGCCCACACACACGACTTGTGTTCATTCCTGATTCCACCTCTTATACATTGCCCATACACACGACTTGTGTTCATTCCTGATTCCACCTCTTAAACATTGCCCACACACGACTTGTGTTCAGTCCTGATTCCACCTCTTAAACATTGCCCACACACGACTTGAGTTCAGTCCTGATTCCACCTCTTATACATTCCCACACACACGACTTGTGTTCATTCCTGATTCCACCTCTTAAACATTGCCCACACACGACTTGTGTTCAGTCCTGATTCTACCTCTTAAACATTGCCCACACACGACTTGTGTTATGTCCTGATTCCACCTCTTATACATTGCCCACACACACGACTTGTGTTCAGTCCTGATTCTACCTCTTAAACATTGCCCACACACGACTTGTGCTCAGTCCTGATTCTACCTCTTAAACATTGCCCACACCCGATTTTTGTTCAGTCGTGATTCCACCTCTTAAACATTGCCCACACACACGACTTGTGTTCAGTCCTGATTCCACCTCTTATACATTGCCCACACACGATTTTTGTTCAGTCCTGATTCCACCTCTTAAATATTGCCCACACATGCCTTGTGTTCATTCCTGATTCCACCTCTTATACATTGCCCACACACGATTTTTGTTCAGTACTGATTCCACCTCTTAAATATTGCCCACACACGACTTGTGTTCAGTCCTGATTCTACCTCTTAAACATTGCCTACACCCGACTTGTGTTCAGTCCTGATTCCATCTCTTAAACATTGTCCGCACTCGACTTGTGTTCAGTCCTGATTGCAGCTCTTAAACATTGCCCACACCCAACTTGTGTTCAGTCCTGATTCCATCTCTTAAACATTGCCCACACCCGACTTGTGCTCAGTCCTGATTCCAGCTCTTAAACATTGCCCACACACACGTCTTGTGTTCAGTCCTGATTCCACCTCTTAAACATTGCCCACACACACGACTTGTGTTCAGTCCTGATTCCACTTCTTATACATTGCCCACACACACGATTTTTGTTCAGTCCTGATTCCACCTCGTATACATTGCCCACACACACGATTTGTGTTCATTCCTGATTCCACCTCGTATACATTGGCCACACACACACGACTTGTGTTCAGTCCTGATTCCACCTCTTAAACATTGCCCACACACACGACTTGTGTTCAGTCCTGATTCTACCTCTTAAACATTGCCCACACACGACTTGTGTTCATTCCTGATTCCACCTCGTATACATTGCCCACACACACGATTTGTGTTCAGTCCTGATTCCACCTCTTATACATTGCCCACACACACGACTTGTGTTCAGTCCTGATTCTACCTCTTAAACATTGCCCACACACGACTTGTGTTCAGTCCTGATTCTACCTCTTAAATATTGCCCACACACACGACTTGTGTTCATTCCTGATTCCACCTCTTATACATTGCCCATACACACGACTTGTGTTCATTCCTGATTCCACCTCTTAAACATTGCCCACACACGACTTGTGTTCAGTCCTGATTCCACCTCTTAAACATTGCCCACACACGACTTGAGTTCAGTCCTGATTCCACCTCTTATACATTCCCACACACACGACTTGTGTTCATTCCTGATTCCACCTCTTAAACATTGCCCACACACGACTTGTGTTCAGTCCTGATTCTACCTCTTAAACATTGCCCACACACGACTTGTGTTATGTCCTGATTCCACCTCTTATACATTGCCCACACACACGACTTGTGTTCAGTCCTGATTCTACCTCTTAAACATTGCCCACACACGACTTGTGTTCAGTCCTGATTCTACCTCTTAAACATTGCCCACACCCGATTTTTGTTCAGTCGTGATTCCACCTCTTAAACATTGCCCACACACACGACTTGTGTTCAGCCCTGATTCCACCTCTTATACATTGCGCACACACGATTTTTGTTCAGTCCTGATTCCACCTCTTAAATATTGCCCACACATGCCTTGTGTTCATTCCTGATTCCACCTCTTATACATTGCCCACACACGATTTTTGTTCAGTCCTGATTCCACCTCTTAAATATTGCCCACACAGGACTTGTGTTCAGTCCTGATTCTACCTCTTAAACATTGCCTACACCCGACTTGTGTTCAGTCCTGATTCCATCTCTTAAACATTGTCCGCACTCGACTTGTGTTCAGTCCTGATTGCAGCTCTTAAACATTGCCCACACCCAACTTGTGTTCAGTCCTGATTCCATCTCTACCCGACTTGTGTTCTGTCCTGATTCCAGCTCTTAAACATTGCCCACACCCGACTTGTGTTCAGTCCTGATTCCGGCTCTTAAACATTGCCCACACACGACTTGTGTTCAGTCCTGATTCCACCTCGTATACATTGCCCACACACACGACTTTTGTTCAGTCCTGATTCTACCTCTTATACATTGCCCACACACACGACTTGTGTTCAGTCCTGATTCTACCTCGTATACATTGCCCACACACACGACTTGTGTTCAGTCCTGATTCCACCTCTTATACATTGCCCACACACACGACTTGTGTTCAGTCCTGATTCCACCTCGTATACATTGCCCACACACACGACTTGTGTTCAGCCCTGATTCCACCTCGTATACATTGCCCACACACACGACTTGTGTTCAGTCCTGATTCTACCTCGTATACATTGCCCACACACAACACTTGTGTTCAGTCCTGATTCCACCTCGTATACATTGCCCAGACACACGACTTGTGTTCAGTCCTGATTCTACCTCTTATACATTGCCCACACACACGACTTGTGTTCAGTCCTGATTCCACCTCGTATACATTGCCCACACACACGACTTGTGTTCAGTCCTGATTCTACCTCTTATACATTGCCCACACACACGACTTGTGTTCAGTCCTGATTCCACCTCGTATACATTGCCCACACACACGACTTGTGTTCAGTCCTGATTCTACCTCTTATACATTGCCCACACACACGACCTGTGTTCAGTCCTGATTCCACCTCGTATACATTGCCCACACACACGACTTGTGTTCAGTCCTGATTCTACCTCTTATACATTGCCCACACACACGACTTGTGTTCAGTCCTGATTCCATCTCTTAAACATTGCCCACACCCGACTTGTGCTCAGTCCTGATTCCAGCTCTTAAACATTGCCCACACACACGTCTTGTGTTCAGTCCTGATTCCACCTCTTAAACATTGCCCACACACACGACTTGTGTTCAGTCCTGGTTCCACTTCTTATACATTGCCCACACACACGATTTGTGTTCATTCCTGATTCCACCTCGTATACATTGGCCACACACACACGACTTGTGTTCAGTCCTGATTCCACCTCTTAAACATTGCCCACACACACGACTTGTGTTCAGTCCTGATTCTACCTCTTAAACATTGCCCACACACGACTTGTGTTCATTCCTGATTCCACCTCGTATACATTGCCCACACACACGATTTGTGTTCAGTCCTGATTCCACCTCTTATACATTGCCCACACACACGACTTGTGTTCAGTCCTGATTCTACCTCATAAACATTGCCCACACACGACTTGTGTTCAGTCATGATTCTACCTCTTAAATATTGCCCACACACACGACTTGTGTTCATTCCTGATTCCACCTCTTATACATTGCCCATACACACGACTTGTGTTCATTCCTGATTCCACCTCTTAAACATTGCCCACACACGACTTGTGTTCAGTCCTGATTCCACCTCTTAAACATTGCCCACACACGACTTGAGTTCAGTCCTGATTCCACCTCTTATACATTCCCACACACACGACTTGTGTTCATTCCTGATTCCACCTCTTAAACATTGCCCACACACGACTTGTGTTCAGTCCTGATTCTACCTCTTAAACATTGCCCACACACGACTTGTGTTATGTCCTGATTCCACCTCTTATACATTGCCCACACACACGACTTGTGTTCAGTCCTGATTCTACCTCTTAAACATTGCCCACACACGACTTGTGCTCAGTCCTGATTCTACCTCTTAAACATTGCCCACACCCGATTTTTGTTCAGTCGTGATTCCACCTCTTAAACATTGCCCACACACACGACTTGTGTTCAGTCCTGATTCCACCTCTTATACATTGCCCACACACGATTTTTGTTCAGTCCTGATTCCACCTCTTAAATATTGCCCACACATGCCTTGTGTTCATTCCTGATTCCACCTCTTATACATTGCCCACACACGATTTTTGTTCAGTACTGATTCCACCTCTTAAATATTGCCCACACACGACTTGTGTTCAGTCCTGATTCTACCTCTTAAACATTGCCTACACCCGACTTGTGTTCAGTCCTGATTCCATCTCTTAAACATTGTCCGCACTCGACTTGTGTTCAGTCCTGATTGCAGCTCTTAAACATTGCCCACACCCAACTTGTGTTCAGTCCTGATTCCATCTCTACCCGACTTGTGTTCTGTCCTGATTCCAGCTCTTAAACATTGCCCACACCCGACTTGTGTTCAGTCCTGATTCCGGCTCTTAAACATTGCCCACACACGACTTGTGTTCAGTCCTGATTCCATCTCTTAAACATTGCCTACACCCGACTTGTGTTCAGTCCTGATTCCATCTCTTAAACATTGTCCGCACCCGACTTGTGTTCAGTCCTGATTGCAGCTCTTAAACATTACCCACACCCGACTTGTGTTCAGTCCTGATTCCAGCTCTTAAACATTGCCCACACCCGACTTGTGTTCAGTCCTGATTCCACCTCTTGTACATTGCCCACACACACGACTTGTGTTCAGTCCTGATTCCACCTCTTAAACATTGCCCACACACACGACTTGTGTTCAGTCCTGATTCCACCTCTTAAACATTGCCCACGCACGACTTGTGTTCACTCCTGATGCCACATGTTAAACATTGCCCACACACGACATGTGTTCAGTCGTGATTCTACCTCTTAAAAATTGCCCACACACACGATTTGTGTTCAGTCCTGATTCCACCTCGTATACATTGCCCACACACACGACTTGTGTTCACTCCTGATGCCACCTGTTAAACATTGCCCACACACGACTTGTGTTCAGTCCTGATTCCACCTCTTAAAAATTGCCCACACACACGACTTGTGTTCAGTCCTGATTCCATCTCTTAAACATTGCCCACACACACGATTTGTGTTCAGTCTAGATTCCACCTCGTATACATTGCCCACACACACGATTTGTGTTCAGTCCTGATTCCACCTCGTATACATTGCCCACACACACGATTTGTGTTCAGTCCTGATTCCACCTCTTATACATTGCCCACCCACACGACTTGTGTTCAGTCCTGATTCCACCTCTTAAACATTGCCCACACACACGACTTGTGTTCAGTCCTGATTCCACCTCGTATACATTGCCCACACACACGACTTGTGCTCAGTCCTGATTCCACCTCTTATACATTGCCCACACACAAGATTTGTGTTCAGTCCTGATTCCACCTCTTAAACATTGCCCACACACACGACTTGTGTTCAGTCCTGATTCCACCTCTTATACATTGCCCACACACACGATTTGTGTTCAGTCCTGATTCTACCTCTTAAACATTGCCCACACTCGACTTGTGTTCAGTCCTGATTCTACCTCTTAAACATTGCCCACACACACGACTTGTGTTCATTCCTGATTCCACCTCTTATACATTGCCCATACACACGACTTGTGTTCAGTCCTGATTCCACCTCTTAAACATTGCCCATACACACGACTTGTGTTCAGTTGATTCCACCTCTTAAACATTGCCCACACACGACTTGTGTTCAGTCCTGATTCCACCTCTTATACATTCCCACACACACGACTTGTGTTCATTCCTGATTCCGGCTCTTAAACATTGCCCACACACGACTTGTGTTAAGTCCTGATTCTACCTCTTAAACATTGCCCACACACGACTTGTGTTCAGTCCTGATTCCACCTCTTATACATTGCCCACACACACGACTTGTGTTCAGTCCTGATTCTACCTCTTAAACATTGCCCACACACGACTTGTGTTCAGTCCTGATTCTACCTCTTAAACATTGCCCACACACGATTTTTGTTCAGTCCTGATTCCACCTCTTAAACATTGCCCACACACACGACTTGTGTTCAGTCCTGATTCCACCTCTTATACATTGCCCACACACGATTTTTGTTCAGTCCTGATTCCACCTCTTAAATATTACCCACACATGCCTTGTGTTCATTCCTGATTCCACCTCTTATACATTGCCCACACACGATTTTTGTTCAGTCCTGATTCCACCTCTTAAATATTGCCCACACACGACTTGTGTTCAGTCCTGATTCTGCCTCATAAACATTGCCTACACCCGACTTGTGTTCAGTCCTGATTCCATCTCTTAAACAGTCTCCGCATCCGACTTGTGTTCAGTCCTGATTGCAGCTCTTAAACATTGCCCACACCCGACTTGTGTTCAGTCCTGATTCCATCTCTTAAACCATGTCCGCACCCGACTTGTGTTCAGTCGTGATTCCAGCTCTTAAACATTGCCCACACCCGACTTGTGTTCAGTCCTGATTTCGGCTCTTAAACATTGCCCACACACGACTTGTGTTCAGTCCTGATTCCATCTCTTAAACATTGCCTACACCCGACTTGTGTTCAGTCCTGATTCCATCTCTTAAACATTGTCCGCACCCGACTTGTGTTCAGTCCTGATTGCAGCTCTTAAACATTGCCCACACCCGACTTGTGTTCAGTCCTGATTCTACCTCTTAAACATTGCCCACACACGACTTGTGTTCAGTCCTGATTCCGGCTCTTAAACATTGCCCACACACGACTTGTGTTCAGTCCTGATTCCAGGTCTTATTGATTGCCCACACACGGCTTGTGTTCAGTCGTGATTCTACCTCTTAAACATTGCCCACACACGACTTGTGTTCAGTTCCGATTCCACCTCTTAAACATTGCCCACACACACGACTATTTTTCAGTCCTAATTCTGCTTCTTAAAAATTGCCCACACACAACTTGTGTTCACTCCTGATGCCACCTGTTAAACATTGCCCACACACGACTTGTGTTCAGTCGTGATTCTACCTCTTAAACATTGCCCACACACGACTTGTGTTCAGTTCTGATTCCACCTCTTAAACATTGCCCACACACACGACTATTGTTCAGTCCTGATTCCACCTCTTAAACATTGCCCACACACGACTTGTGTTCAGTCCTGATTCTACCTCTTAAACATTGCCCACACACGACTTGTGTTCAGTCCTGATTCTACCTGTTAAACATTGCCCACACACGACTTGTGTTCAGTCCTATTTCCAGCTCTTAAACATTGCCCACACACACGACTTGTGTTCAGTCCTGATTCCAAGTCTTATACATTGCCCACACCCGACTTGTGTTCAGTCCTAATTCCATCTCTAAAACAATTCCCACACACCCGACTTGTGTTCAGTCCTGATTCCATCTCTTAAACATTGCCCACACACACGACTTGTGTTCAGGCCTGATTCCACCTCTTAAAAATTGCCCACACACGACTTGTGTTCAGTCCTGATTCCATCTCTTAAACATTGCCCACACACACGACTTGTGTTCAGTCCTGATTCCACCTCTTAAACATTGCCCACACACACGACTTGTGTTCAGTCCTGATTCCATCTCTTAAACATTGCCCACACACACGACTTGTGTTCAGTCCTGATTCCATCTCTTAAACATTGCCCACACACACGACTTGTGTTCAGTCCTGATTCCACCTCTTAAACATTGCCCACACACACGACTTGTGTTCAGTCCTGATTCCATCTCTTAAACATTGCCCACACACACGACTTGTGTTCAGTCCTGATTCCACCTCTTAAATATTGCCCACACACCCGACTTTTGTTCAGTCCTGATTCCATCTCTTAAACATTGCCCACACACACGACTTGTGCTCAGTCCTGATTCCACCTCTTAAACATTGCCCACACACACGACTTGTGTTCAGTCCTGATTCCACCTCTTAAATATTGCCCACACACACGACGTGTGTTCAGTCCTGATTCCATCTCTTAAACATTGCACACACACACGACTTGTGTTCAGTCCTGATTCCATCTCTTAAACATTGCCCACACACACGACTTGTGTTCAGTCCTGATTCCACCTCGTATACATTGCCCACACACACGACTTGTGTTCAGTCCTGATTCCATCTCTTAAACATTGCCCACACACACGACTTGTGTTCAGTCCTGATTCCATCTCTTAAAAATGGCCCACACACGACTTGTGTTCACTCCTGATTCCATCTCTTAAACATTGCCCACACACACGACTTGTGTTCAGTCCTGATTTCATCTCTTAAACATTGCCCACACACACGACTTGTGTTCAGTCCTGATTCCAAGTCTTATACATTGCCCACACACGACTTGTGTTCAGTCCTAATTCCATCTCTAAAACATTGCCCACACACCCGACTTGTGTTCAGTCCTGATTCCATCTCTTAAACATTGCCCACACACACGACTTGTGTTCAGGCCTGATTCCACCTCTTAAAAATTGCCCACACACGACTTGTGTTCAGTCCTGATTCCATCTCTTAAACATTGCCCACACACACGACTTGTGTTCAGTCCTGATTCCACCTCTTAAACATTGCCCACACACACGACTTGTGTTCAGTCCTGATTCCATCTCTTAAACATTGCCCACACACACGACTTGTGTTCAGTCCTGATTCCATCTCTTAAACATTGCCCACACACACGACTTGTGTTCAGTCCTGATTCCACCTCTTAAACATTGCCCACACACACGACTTGTGTTCAGTCCTGATTCCATCTCTTAAACATTGCCCACACACACGACTTGTGTTCAGTCCTGATTCCACCTCTTAAATATTGCCCACACACCCGACTTTTGTTCAGTCCTGATTCCATCTCTTAAACATTGCCCACACACACGACTTGTGCTCAGTCCTGATTCCACCTCTTAAACATTGCCCACACACACGACTTGTGTTCAGTCCTGATTCCACCTCTTAAATATTGCCCACACACGACTTGTGTTCAGTCCTGATTCCATCTCTTAAACATTGCCCACACACACGACTTGTGTTCAGTCCTGATTCCACGTCTTAAACATTGCCCACACACACGACTTGTGTTCACTCCTGATTCCATCTCTTAAATATTGCCCACACACACGACTTGTGTTCAGTCCTGATTCCATCTCTTAAACATTGCACACACACACGACTTGTGTTCAGTCCTGATTCCATCTCTTAAACATTGCCCACACACACGACTTGTGTTCAGTCCTGATTCCACCTCGTATACATTGCCCACACACACGACTTGTGTTCAGTCCTGATTCCATCTCTTAAACATTGCCCACACACACGACTTGTGTTCAGTCCTGATTCCATCTCTTAAAAATGGCCCACACACGACTTGTGTTCACTCCTGATTCCATCTCTTAAACATTGCCCACACACACAACTTGTGTTCAGTCCTGATTTCATCTCTTAAACATTGCCCACACACACGACTTGTGTTCAGTCCTGATTCCATCTCTTAAACATTGTCCACACACACGACTTGTGTTCAGTCCTGATTCCATCTCTTAAACATTGCCCACACACACGACTTGTGTTCAGTCCTGATTTCATCTCTTAAACATTGCCCACACACACGAATTGTGTTCAGTCCTGATTCCACCTCTTAAACATTGCCCACACACGCGACTTGTGTTCAGTCCTGATTCCACCTCTTAAACATTGCCCACACACACGACTTGTGTTCAGTCCTGATTCCATCTCTTAAACATTGCCCACACACACGACTTGTGTTCAGTCCTGATTTCATCTCTTAAACATTGCCCACACACACGACTTGTGTTCAGTCCTGATTCCACCTCTTAAACATTGCCCACACACACGACTTGTGTTCATTCCTGATTCCACCTCTTATACATTGCCCACACACGATTTTTGTTCAGTCCTGATTCCACCTCTTAAATATTGCCCACACACGACTTGTGTTCAGTCCTGATTCTACCTCTTAAACATTGCCTACACCCGACTTGTGTTCAGTCCTGATTCCATCTCTTAAACATTGTCCGCACCCGACTTGTGTTCAGTCCTGATTGCAGCTCTTAAACCTTGCCCACACCCGACTTGTGTTCAGTCCTGATTCCATCTCTTAAACATTGTCCGCACCCGACTTGTGTTCAGTCGTGATTCCAGCTCTTAAACATTGCCGACACCCGACTTGTGTTCAGGCCTCATTTCGGCTCTTAAACATTGCCCACACACGACTTGTGATCAGTCGTGATTCCATCTCTTAAACATTGCCTACACCCGACTTGTGTTCAGTCCTGATTCCATCTCTTAAACATTGCCCACACACACGACTTGTGTTCAGTCCTGATTCCATCTCTTAAAAATGGCCCACACACGACTTGTGTTCACTCCTGATTCCATCTCTTAAACATTGCCCACACACACGACTTGTGTTCAGTCCTGATTTCATCTCTTAAACATTGCCCACACACACGACTTGTGTTCAGTCCTGATTCCAAGTCTTATACATTGCCCACACACGACTTGTGTTCAGTCCTAATTCCATCTCTAAAACATTGCCCACACACCCGACTTGTGTTCAGTCCTGATTCCATCTCTTAAACATTGCCCACACACACGACTTGTGTTCAGGCCTGATTCCACCTCTTAAAAATTGCCCACACACGACTTGTGTTCAGTCCTGATTCCATCTCTTAAACATTGCCCACACACACGACTTGTGTTCAGTCCTGATTCCACCTCTTAAACATTGCCCACACACACGACTTGTGTTCAGTCCTGATTCCATCTCTTAAACATTGCCCACACACACGACTTGTGTTCAGTCCTGATTCCATCTCTTAAACATTGCCCACACACACGACTTGTGTTCAGTCCTGATTCCACCTCTTAAACATTGCCCACACACACGACTTGTGTTCAGTCCTGATTCCATCTCTTAAACATTGCCCACACACACGACTTGTGTTCAGTCCTGATTCCACCTCTTAAATATTGCCCACACACCCGACTTTTGTTCAGTCCTGATTCCATCTCTTAAACATTGCCCACACACACGACTTGTGCTCAGTCCTGATTCCACCTCTTAAACATTGCCCACACACACGACTTGTGTTCAGTCCTGATTCCACCTCTTAAATATTGCCCACACACGACTTGTGTTCAGTCCTGATTCCATCTCTTAAACATTGCCCACACACACGACTTGTGTTCAGTCCTGATTCCACGTCTTAAACATTGCCCACACACACGACTTGTGTTCACTCCTGATTCCATCTCTTAAATATTGCCCACACACACGACTTGTGTTCAGTCCTGATTCCATCTCTTAAACATTGCACACACACACGACTTGTGTTCAGTCCTGATTCCATCTCTTAAACATTGCCCACACACACGACTTGTGTTCAGTCCTGATTCCACCTCGTATACATTGCCCACACACACGACTTGTGTTCAGTCCTGATTCCATCTCTTAAACATTGCCCACACACACGACTTGTGTTCAGTCCTGATTCCATCTCTTAAAAATGGCCCACACACGACTTGTGTTCACTCCTGATTCCATCTCTTAAACATTGCCCACACACACAACTTGTGTTCAGTCCTGATTTCATCTCTTAAACATTGCCCACACACACGACTTGTGTTCAGTCCTGATTCCATCTCTTAAACATTGTCCACACACACGACTTGTGTTCAGTCCTGATTCCATCTCTTAAACATTGCCCACACACACGACTTGTGTTCAGTCCTGATTTCATCTCTTAAACATTGCCCACACACACGACTTGTGTTCAGTCCTGATTCCACCTCTTAAACATTGCCCACACACGCGACTTGTGTTCAGTCCTGATTCCACCTCTTAAACATTGCCCACACACACGACTTGTGTTCAGTCCTGATTCCATCTCTTAAACATTGCCCACACACACGACTTGTGTTCAGTCCTGATTTCATCTCTTAAACATTGCCCACACACACGACTTGTGTTCAGTCCTGATTCCACCTCTTAAACATTGCCCACACACACGACTTGTGTTCATTCCTGATTCCACCTCTTATACATTGCCCACACACGATTTTTGTTCAGTCCTGATTCCACCTCTTAAATATTGCCCACACACCCGACTTTTGTTCAGTCCTGATTCCATCTCTTAAACATTGCCCACACACACGACTTGTGCTCAGTCCTGATTCCACCTCTTAAACATTGCCCACACACACGACTTGTGTTCAGTCCTGATTCCACCTCTTAAATATTGCCCACACACGACTTGTGTTCAGTCCTGATTCCATCTCTTAAACATTGCCCACACACACGACTTGTGTTCAGTCCTGATTCCACGTCTTAAACATTGCCCACACACACGACTTGTGTTCACTCCTGATTCCATCTCTTAAATATTGCCCACACACACGACTTGTGTTCAGTCCTGATTCCATCTCTTAAACATTGCACACACACACGACTTGTGTTCAGTCCTGATTCCATCTCTTAAACATTGCCCACACACACGACTTGTGTTCAGTCCTGATTCCACCTCGTATACATTGCCCACACACACGACTTGTGTTCAGTCCTGATTCCATCTCTTAAACATTGCCCACACACACGACTTGTGTTCAGTCCTGATTCCATCTCTTAAAAATGGCCCACACACGACTTGTGTTCACTCCTGATTCCATCTCTTAAACATTGCCCACACACACAACTTGTGTTCAGTCCTGATTTCATCTCTTAAACATTGCCCACACACACGACTTGTGTTCAGTCCTGATTCCATCTCTTAAACATTGTCCACACACACGACTTGTGTTCAGTCCTGATTCCATCTCTTAAACATTGCCCACACACACGACTTGTGTTCAGTCCTGATTTCATCTCTTAAACATTGCCCACACACACGACTTGTGTTCAGTCCTGATTCCACCTCTTAAACATTGCCCACACACGCGACTTGTGTTCAGTCCTGATTCCACCTCTTAAACATTGCCCACACACACGACTTGTGTTCAGTCCTGATTCCATCTCTTAAACATTGCCCACACACACGACTTGTGTTCAGTCCTGATTTCATCTCTTAAACATTGCCCACACACACGACTTGTGTTCAGTCCTGATTCCACCTCTTAAACATTGCCCACACACACGACTTGTGTTCATTCCTGATTCCACCTCTTATACATTGCCCACACACGATTTTTGTTCAGTCCTGATTCCACCTCTTAAATATTGCCCACACACGACTTGTGTTCAGTCCTGATTCTACCTCTTAAACATTGCCTACACCCGACTTGTGTTCAGTCCTGATTCCATCTCTTAAACATTGTCCGCACCCGACTTGTGTTCAGTCCTGATTGCAGCTCTTAAACCTTGCCCACACCCGACTTGTGTTCAGTCCTGATTCCATCTCTTAAACATTGTCCGCACCCGACTTGTGTTCAGTCGTGATTCCAGCTCTTAAACATTGCCGACACCCGACTTGTGTTCAGGCCTCATTTCGGCTCTTAAACATTGCCCACACACGACTTGTGTTCAGTCGTGATTCCATCTCTTAAACATTGCCTACACCCGACTTGTGTTCAGTCCTGATTCCATCTCTTAAACATTGCCCACACACACGACTTGTGTTCAGTCCTGATTCCATCTCTTAAAAATGGCCCACACACGACTTGTGTTCACTCCTGATTCCATCTCTTAAACATTGCCCACACACACGACTTGTGTTCAGTCCTGATTTCATCTCTTAAACATTGCCCACACACACGACTTGTGTTCAGTCCTGATTCCAAGTCTTATACATTGCCCACACACGACTTGTGTTCAGTCCTAATTCCATCTCTAAAACATTGCCCACACACCCGACTTGTGTTCAGTCCTGATTCCATCTCTTAAACATTGCCCACACACACGACTTGTGTTCAGGCCTGATTCCACCTCTTAAAAATTGCCCACACACGACTTGTGTTCAGTCCTGATTCCATCTCTTAAACATTGCCCACACACACGACTTGTGTTCAGTCCTGATTCCACCTCTTAAACATTGCCCACACACACGACTTGTGTTCAGTCCTGATTCCATCTCTTAAACATTGCCCACACACACGACTTGTGTTCAGTCCTGATTCCATCTCTTAAACATTGCCCACACACACGACTTGTGTTCAGTCCTGATTCCACCTCTTAAACATTGCCCACACACACGACTTGTGTTCAGTCCTGATTCCATCTCTTAAACATTGCCCACACACACGACTTGTGTTCAGTCCTGATTCCACCTCTTAAATATTGCCCACACACCCGACTTTTGTTCAGTCCTGATTCCATCTCTTAAACATTGCCCACACACACGACTTGTGCTCAGTCCTGATTCCACCTCTTAAACATTGCCCACACACACGACTTGTGTTCAGTCCTGATTCCACCTCTTAAATATTGCCCACACACGACTTGTGTTCAGTCCTGATTCCATCTCTTAAACATTGCCCACACACACGACTTGTGTTCAGTCCTGATTCCACGTCTTAAACATTGCCCACACACACGACTTGTGTTCACTCCTGATTCCATCTCTTAAATATTGCCCACACACACGACTTGTGTTCAGTCCTGATTCCATCTCTTAAACATTGCACACACACACGACTTGTGTTCAGTCCTGATTCCATCTCTTAAACATTGCCCACACACACGACTTGTGTTCAGTCCTGATTCCACCTCGTATACATTGCCCACACACACGACTTGTGTTCAGTCCTGATTCCATCTCTTAAACATTGCCCACACACACGACTTGTGTTCAGTCCTGATTCCATCTCTTAAAAATGGCCCACACACGACTTGTGTTCACTCCTGATTCCATCTCTTAAACATTGCCCACACACACAACTTGTGTTCAGTCCTGATTTCATCTCTTAAACATTGCCCACACACACGACTTGTGTTCAGTCCTGATTCCATCTCTTAAACATTGTCCACACACACGACTTGTGTTCAGTCCTGATTCCATCTCTTAAACATTGCCCACACACACGACTTGTGTTCAGTCCTGATTTCATCTCTTAAACATTGCCCACACACACGACTTGTGTTCAGTCCTGATTCCACCTCTTAAACATTGCCCACACACGCGACTTGTGTTCAGTCCTGATTCCACCTCTTAAACATTGCCCACACACACGACTTGTGTTCAGTCCTGATTCCATCTCTTAAACATTGCCCACACACACGACTTGTGTTCAGTCCTGATTTCATCTCTTAAACATTGCCCACACACACGACTTGTGTTCAGTCCTGATTCCACCTCTTAAACATTGCCCACACACACGACTTGTGTTCATTCCTGATTCCACCTCTTATACATTGCCCACACACGATTTTTGTTCAGTCCTGATTCCACCTCTTAAATATTGCCCACACACGACTTGTGTTCAGTCCTGATTCTACCTCTTAAACATTGCCTACACCCGACTTGTGTTCAGTCCTGATTCCATCTCTTAAACATTGTCCGCACCCGACTTGTGTTCAGTCCTGATTGCAGCTCTTAAACCTTGCCCACACCCGACTTGTGTTCAGTCCTGATTCCATCTCTTAAACATTGTCCGCACCCGACTTGTGTTCAGTCGTGATTCCAGCTCTTAAACATTGCCGACACCCGACTTGTGTTCAGGCCTCATTTCGGCTCTTAAACATTGCCCACACACGACTTGTGTTCAGTCGTGATTCCATCTCTTAAACATTGCCTACACCCGACTTGTGTTCAGTCCTGATTCCATCTCTTAAATATTGCCCACACACCCGACTTGTGTTCAGTCCTGATTCCATCTCTTAAACATTGCCCACACACACGACTTGTGTTCAGTCCTGATTCCATCTCTTAAAAATTGCCCACACACACGACTTGTGTTCAGTCCTGATTCCACCTCTTAAATATTGCCCACACATGCCTTGTGTTCATTCCTGATTCCACCTCTTATACATTGCCCACACACGATTTTTGTTCAGTCCTGATTCCACCTCTTAAATATTGCCCACACACGACTTGTGTTCAGTCCTAATTCTACCTCATAAACATTGCCTACACCCGACTTGTGTTCAGTCCTGATTCCATCTCTTAAACATTGTCCCCACCCGACTTGTGTTCAGTCCTGATTGCAGCTCTTAAACATTGCCCACACCCGACTTGTGTTCAGTCCTGATTCCATCTCTTAAACATTGTCCGCACCCGACTTGTGTTCAATCGTGATTCCAGCTCTTAAACATTGCCCACACCCGACTTGTGTTCAGTCCTGATTTCGGCTCTTAAACATTGCCCACACACGACTTGTGTTCAGTCCTGATTCCATCTCTTAAACATTGCCTACACCCGACTTGTGTTCAGTCCTGATTCCATCTCTTAAACATTGTCCGCACCCGACTTGTGTTCAGTCCTGATTGCAGCTCTTAAACATTGCCCACACCCGACTTGTGTTCAGTCTTGATTCCAGCTCTTAAACATTGCCCACACCCGACTTGTGTTCAGTCCTGATTCTACCTCTTAAACATTGCGCACACCCGACTTGTGTTCAGTCCTGATTCCAGCTCTTAAACATTGCCCACACCCGACTTGTGTTCAGTCCTGATTCCGGCTCTTAAACATTGCCCACACACGACTTGTGTTCAGTCCTGATTCTACCACTTAAACATTGCCCACACACGACTTGTGTTCAGTCCTGATTCCGGCTCTTAAACATTGCCCACACAGGACTTGTCTTCAGTCCTGATTCCAGGTCTTATAGATTGCCCACACACGGCTTGTGTTCAGTCCTGATTCTACCTGTTAAACATTGCCCACACACGACTTGTGTTCAGTCGTGATTCTACCTCTTAAACATTGCCCACACACGACTTGTGTTCAGTTCTGATTCCACCTCTTAAACATTGCCCACACACACGACTATTGTTCAGTCCTGATTCTACATCTTAAAAATTGCCCACACACGACTTGTGTTCACTCCTGATGCCACCTGTTAAACATTGCCCACACACGACTTGTGTTCAGTCGTGATTCTACCTCTTAAACATTGCCCACACACGACTTGTGTTCAGTTCTGATTCCACCTCTTAAACATTCCCCACACACACGACTATTGTTCAGTCCTGATTCCACCTCTTAAACATTGCCCACACACGACTTGTGTTCAGTCCTGATTCTACCTCTTAAACATTGCCCACACACGCCTTGTGTTCAGTCCTGATTCTACCTGTTAAACATTGCCCACACACGACTTGTGTTCAGTCCTGATTCTACCTCTTAAACATTGCCCACACACGACTTGTGTTCAGTCCTATTTCCAGCTCTTAAACATTGCCCACACAGACGACTTGTGTTCAGTCCTGATTCCAAGTCTTATACATTGCCCACACACGACTTCTGTTCAGTCCTAATTCCATCTCTTAAACATTGCCCACACACCCGACTTGTGTTCAGTCCTGATTACATCTCTTAAACATTGCCCACACATACGACTTGTGTTCAGTCCTGATTCCACCTCTTAAAAATTGCCCACACACGACTTGTGTTCAGTCCTGATTCCATCTCTTAAACATTGCCCACACACACGACTTGTGTTCAGTTCTGATTTCATCTCTCAAACATTGCCCACACACACGACTTGTGTTCAGTCCTGATTCCATCTCTTAAACATTGCCCACACACACGACTTGTGTTCAGTCCTGATTCCATCTCTTAAACATTGCCCACACACACGACTTGTGTTCAGTCCTGATTCCACCTCTTAAACATTGCCCACACACACGACTTTTGTTCAGTCCTGATTCCATCTCATAAACATTGCCCACACACACGACTTGTGTTCAGTCCTGATTCCATCTCTTAAACATTGCCCACACACACGACTTGTGTTCATTCCTGATTCCACCTCTTATACATTGCCCACACACGATTTTTGTTCAGTCCTGATTCCACCTCTTAAATATTGCCCACACACGACTTGTGTTCAGTCCTGATTCCATCTCTTAAACATTGCCCACACACACGACTTGTGTTCAGTCGTGATTCCACCTCTTAAACATTGCCCACACACACGACTTTTGTTCAGTCCTGATTCCATCTCTTAAACATTGCCCACACACACGACTTGTGTTCAGTCCTGATTCCACCTCTTATACATTGCCCACACACGATTTTTGTTCAGTCCTGATTCCAGCTCTTAAATATTGCCCACACATGCCTTGTGTTTATTCCTGATTCCACCTCTTATACATTGCCCACACACGATTTTTGTTCAGTCCTGATTCCACCTCCTAAATATTGCCCACACACGACTTGTGTTCAGTCCTGATTCTACCTCTTAAACATTGCCTACACCCGACTTGTGTTCAGTCCTGATACCATCTCTTAAACATTGTCCGCACCCGACTTGTGTTCAGTCCTGATTGCAGCTCTTAAACATTGCCCACACCCGACTTGTGTTCAGTCCTGATTCCATCTCTTAAACATTGTCCGCACCCGACTTGTGTTCAGTCGTGATTCCAGCTCTTAAACATTGCCCACACCCGACTTGTGTTCAGTCCTGATTTCGGCTCTTAAACATTGCCCACACACGACTTGTATTCAGTCCTGATTCCATCTCTTAAACATTGCCCACACACGACTTGTGTTCAGTTCTGATTCCACCTCTTAAACATTGCCCACACACACGACTATTGTTCAGTCCTGATTCTACCTCTTAAAAATTGCCCACACACGACTTGTGTTCACTCCTGATGCCACCTTTTAAACATTGCCCACACACGACTTGTGTTCAGTCGTGATTCTACCTCTTAAACATTGCCCACACCCGACTTGTGTTCAGTCCTGATTTCGGCTCTTAAACATTGCCCACACACGACTTGTGTTCAGTCCTGATTCCATCTCTTAAACATTGCCTACACCCGACTTGTGTTCAGTCCTGATTCCATCTCTTAAACATTGTCCGCACCCGACTTGTGTTCAGTCCTGATTGCAGCTCTTAAACATTGCCCACACCCGACTTATGTTCAGTCTTGATTCCAGCTCTTAAACATTGCCCACACCCGACTTGTGTTCAGTCCTGATTCTACCTCTTAAACATTGCGCACACCCGACTTGTGTTCAGTCCTGATTCCAGCTCTTAAACATTGCCCACACCCGACTTGTGTTCAGTCCTGATTCCGGCTCTTAAACATTGCCCACACACGACTTGTGTTCAGTCCTGATTCTACCACTTAAACATTGCCCACACACGACTTGTGTTCAGTCCTGATTCCGGCTCTTAAACATTGCCCACACAGGACTTGTCTTCAGTCCTGATTCCAGGTCTTATAGATTGCCCACACACGGCTTGTGTTCAGTCCTGATTCTACCTGTTAAACATTGCCCACACACGACTTGTGTTCAGTCGTGATTCTACCTCTTAAACATTGCCCACACACGACTTGTGTTCAGTTCTGATTCCACCTCTTAAACATTGCCCACACACACGACTATTGTTCAGTCCTGATTCTACATCTTAAAGATTGCCCACACACGACTTGTGTTCACTCCTGATGCCACCTGTTAAACATTGCCCACACACGACTTGTGTTCAGTCGTGATTCTACCTCTTAAACATTGCCCACACACGACTTGTGTTCAGTTCTGATTCCACCTCTTAAACATTCCCCACACACACGACTATTGTTCAGTCCTGATTCCACCTCTTAAACATTGCCCACACACGACTTGTGTTCAGTCCTGATTCTACCTCTTAAACATTGCCCACACACGCCTTGTGTTCAGTCCTGATTCTACCTGTTAAACATTGCCCACACACGACTTGTGTTCAGTCCTGATTCTGCCTCTTAAACATTGCCCACACACGACTTGTGTTCAGTCCTATTTCCAGCTCTTAAACATTGCCCACACAGACGACTTGTGTTCAGTCCTGATTCCAAGTCTTATACATTGCCCACACACGACTTCTGTTCAGTCCTAATTCCATCTCTTAAACATTGCCCACACACCCGACTTGTGTTCAGTCCTGATTCCATCTCTTAAACATTGCCCACACACACGACTTGTGTTCAGTCCTGATTCCACCTCTTAAAAATTGCCCACACACGACTTGTGTTCAGTCCTGATTCCATCTCTTAAACATTGCCCACACACACGACTTGTGTTCAGTTCTGATTTCATCTCTCAAACATTGCCCACACACACGACTTGTGTTCAGTCCTGATTCCATCTCTTAAACATTGCCCACACACACGACTTGTGTTCAGTCCTGATTCCATCTCTTAAACATTGCCCACACACACGACTTGTGTTCAGTCCTGATTCCACCTCTTAAACATTGCCCACACACACGACTTTTGTTCAGTCCTGATTCCATCTCATAAACATTGCCCACACACACGACTTGTGTTCAGTCCTGATTCCATCTCTTAAACATTGCCCACACACACGACTTGTGTTCAGTCCTGATTCCACCTCTTAAACATTGCCCACACACACGACTTGTGTTCATTCCTGATTCCACCTCTTATACATTGCCCACACACGATTTTTGTTCAGTCCTGGATCCACCTCTTAAATATTGCTCACACATGCCTTGTGTTTATTCCTGATTCCACCTCTTATACATTGCCCACACACGATTTTTGTTCAGTCCTGATTCCACCTCCTAAATATTGCCCACACACGACTTGTGTTCAGTCCTGATTCTACCTCTTAAACATTGCCTACACCCGACTTGTGTTCAGTCCTGATACCATCTCTTAAACATTGTCCGCACCCGACTTGTGTTCAGTCCTGATTGCAGCTCTTAAACATTGCCCACACCCGACTTGTGTTCAGTCCTGATTCCATCTCTTAAACATTGTCCGCATCCGACTTGTGTTCAGTCGTGATTCCAGCTCTTAAACATTGCCCACACCCGACTTGTGTTCAGTCCTGATTTCGGCTCTTAAACATTGCCCACACACGACTTGTATTCAGTCCTGATTCCATCTCTTAAACATTGCCCACACACGACTTGTGTTCAGTTCTGATTCCACCTCTTAAACATTGCCCACACACACGACTATTGTTCAGTCCTGATTCTACCTCTTAAAAATTGCCCACACACGACTTGTGTTCACTCCTGATGCCACCTTTTAAACATTGCCCACACACGACTTGTGTTCAGTCGTGATTCTACCTCTTAAACATTGGCCACACACGACTTGTGTTCAGTTCTGATTCCACCTCTTAAACATTCCCCACACACACGACTATTGTTCAGTCCTGATTCCACCTCTTAATCATTGCCAACACACGACTTGTGTTCAGTCCTGATTCTACCTCTTAAACATTGCCCACACACGACTTGTGTTCAGTCCTGATTCTACCTGTTAAACATTGCCCACACACGACTTGTGTTCAGTCCTGATTCTACCTCTTACACATTGCCCACACACGACTTGTGTTCAGTCCTATTTCCAGCTCTTAAACATTGCCCACACAGACGACTTGTGTTCAGTCCTGATTCCAAGTCTTATACATTGCCCACACACGAGTTGTGTTCAGTCCTGATTCCATCTCTTAAACATTGCCCACACACCCGACTTGTGTTCAGTCCTGATTCCATCACATAAACATTGACCACACACCCGACTTGTGTTCAGTCCTGATTCCATCTCTTAAACATTGCCCACACACCCGACTTGTGTTCAGTCCTGATTCAATCTCTTAAACATTGCCCACACACCCGACTTGTGTTCAGTCCTGATTCCATCTCTTAAACATTGATCACACACACGACTTGTGTTCATTCCTGATTCCACCTCTTAAAAATTGCCCACACACGACTTGTGTTCAGTCCTGATTCCATCTCTTAAACATTGCCCACTTACACGACTTGTGTTCAGTCCTGATTCCACCTCTTAAATATTGCCCACACACACGATTTGTGTTCAGTCCTGATTCCATCTCTTAAACATTATTCCACACACACGACTTGTGTTCAGTCCTGATTCCATCTCTTAAACATTGCCCACACACACGACTTGTGTTCAGTCCTGATTCCACCTCTTAAATATTGCCCACACACACGACTTGTGTTCAGTCCTGATTCCATCTCTTAAATATTGCCCACACACCCGACTTGTGTTCAGTCCTGATTCCATCTCTTAAACATTGCCCACACACACGACTTGTGTTCAGTCCTGATTCCATCTCTTAAAAATTGCCCACACACGATTTGTGTGCAGTCCTGATTCCATCTCTTAAACATTGCCCACACACACGACTTGTGTTCAGTCCTGATTTCAACTCTTAAACATTGCCCACACAAACGACTTGTGTTCAGTCCTGATTCCATCTCTTAAACATTGCCCACACACACGACTTGTTTTCAGTCCTGATTCCATCTCATAAACATTGCCCACACACACGACTTGTGTTCAGTCCTGATTCCACCTCTTAAACATTGCCCACACACACGACTTGTGTTCAGTCCTGATTCCATCTCTTAAACATTGCCCACACACACGACTTGTGTTCAGTCCTGATTCCTCCTCTTAAATATTGCCCACACACCCGACTTGTGTTCAGTCCTGATTCCATCTCTTAAACATTGCCCACACACACGACTTGTGTTCAGTCCTGATTCCACCTCTTAAACATTGCCCACACACACGATTTGTGTTCAGTCCTGATTCCACCTCTTAAATATTGCCCACACACACGAGTTGTGTTCAGCCCTGATTCCATCTCTTAAACATTGCCCACACACACGACTTGTGTTCAGTCCTGATTCCACCTCTTAAACATTGCCCACACACACGACTTGTGTTCAGTCCTGATTCCATCTCTTAAATATTGCCCGCACACACGACTTGTGTTCAGTCCTGATTCCATCTCTTAAACATTGCCCACACACACGACTTGTGTATAGTCCTGATTCCACCTCTTAAATATTGCCCACACACACGACTTGTGTTCAGTCCTGATTCCATCTCTTAAATATTGCCCACACACCCGACTTGTGTTCAGTCCTGATTCCACCTCTTAAACATTGCCCACACACACGACTTGTGTTCAGTCCTGATTCCATCTCTTAAACATTGCCCACACACACGGCCTGTGTTCAGTCCTTATTCCATCTCTTAAACATTGCCCACACACACGACTTGTGTTCAGTCCTGATTCCACCTCTTAAACATTGCCCACACACACGACTTGTGTTCAGTCCTGATTCTACCTGTTAAACATTGCCCACACACGACTTGTGTTCAGTCCTGATTCTACCTCTTAAACATTGCCCACACACGACTTGTGTTCAGTCCTATTTCCAGCTCTTAAACATTGCCCACACACACGACTTGTGTTCAGTCCTGATTCCTAGTCTTATACATTGCCCACACACGACTTGTGTTCAGTCATAATTCCATCTCTTAAACATTGCCCACACACCCGTCTTGTGTTCAGTCGTGATTCCATCTCTTAAACATTGCCCACACACACGACTTGTGTTCAGTCCTAATTCCATCTCTTAAACATTGCCCACACACACGATTTGTGTTCAGTCCTGATTCCACCTCTTAAACATTGCCCACACACACGACTTGTGTTCAGTCCTGATTCCATCTCTTAAACATTGCCCACACACACGACATGTGTTCAGTCCTGATTCCACCTCTTAAAAATTGCCCACACACCCGACTTGTGTTCAGTCCTGATTCCATCTCTTAAACATTGCCCACACACACGACTTGTGTTCAGTCCTGATTCCACCTCTTAAACATTGCCCACACACACGACTTGTGTTCAGTCCTGATTCCACCTCTTAAACATTGCCCACACACACGACTTGTGTTCAGTCCTGATTCCACCTCTTTAACATTGCCCACACACACGACTTGTGTTCAGTCCTGATTCCATCTCTTAAACATTGCCCACACACACGACTTGTGTTCAGTCCTGATTCCACCTCTTAAACATTGCCCACACACGACTTGTGTTCAGTCCTGATTCTACCTCTTAAACATTGCCCACACACGACTTGTGTTCAGTCCTGATTCTACCTGTTAAACATTGCCCACACACGACTTGTGTTCAGTCCTGATTCTACCTCTTAAACATTGCCCACACACGACTTGTGTTCAGTCCTATTTCCGGCTCTTAAACATTGCCCACACACACGTCTTGTGTTCAGTCCTGATTCCAAGTCTTATACATTCCCCACACACGACTTGTGTTCAGTTCTAATTCCATCTCTTAAACATTGCCCACACACCCGACTTGTGTTCAGTCGTGATTCCATGTCTTAAACATTGCCCACACACACGACTTGTGTTCAGTCCTGATTCCATCTCTTAAATATTGCCCACACACCCGACTTGTGTTCAGTCCTGATTCCATCTCTTAAACATTGCCCACACACCCGACTTGTGTTCAGTCCTGAGTCCATCTCTTAAACATTGCCCACACACACGACTTGTGTTCAGTCCTGATTCCACCTCTTAAACATTGCCCACACACGACTTGTGTTCAGTCCTGATTCCATCTCTTAAATATTGCCCACACACCCGACTTGTGTTCAGTCCTGATTCCATCTCTTAAACATTGCCCACACACACGACTTGTGTTCAGTCCTGATTCCACCTCTTAAACATTGCCCACACACACGACTTGTGTTCAGTCCTGATTCCACCTCTTAAATATTCCCCACACACACGACTTGTGTTCAGTCCTGATTCCATCTCTTAAACATTGCCCACACACACGACTTGTGTTCAGTCCTGATTCCACCTCTTAAACATTGCCCACACACACGACTTGTGTTCAGTCCTGATTCCATCTCTTAAACATTGCCCACACACACGACTTGTGTTCAGTCCTGATTCCACCTCTTAAATATTGCCCACACACACGACTTGTGTTCAGTCCTGATTCCATCTCTTAAATATTGCCCACACACCCGACTTGTGTTCAGTCCTGAGTCCATCTCTTAAACATTGCCCACACACACGACTTGTGTTCAGTCCTGATTCCACCTCTTAAGCATTGCCCACACACGACTTGTGTTCAGTCCTGATTCCATCTCTTAAATATTGCCCACACACACGACTTGTGTTCAGTCCTGATTCCATCTCTTAAACATTGCCCACACAAACGACTTGTGTTCAGTCCTAATTCCACCTCTTAAATATTGCCCACACACACGACTTGTGTTCAGTCCTGATTCCATCTCTTAAATATTGCCCACACACACGACTTGTGTTCAGTCCTGATTCCACCTCTTAAATATTGCCCACACACCCGACTTGTGTTCAGTCCTGATTCCATCTCTTAAACATTGCCCACACACACGACTTGTGTTCAGTCCTGATTCCACCTCTTAAACATTGCCCACACATACGACTTGTGTTCAGTCCTGATTCCACCTCTTAAAAATTGCCCACACACGACTTGTTTTCAGTCCTGATTCCATCTCTTAAACATTGCCCACACACACGACTTGTGTTCAGTCCTGATTCCACCTCTTAAACATTGCCCACACACACGACTTGTGTTCAGTCCTGATTCCATCTCTTAAACATTGCCCACACACACGACTTGTGTTCAGTCCTGATTCCATCTCTTAAACATTGCCCACACACACGATTTGTGTTCAGTCCTGATTCCACCTCTTAAACATTGCCCACACACACGACTTGTGTTCAGTCCTGATTCCGTCTCTTAAACATTGCCCACACACACGACTTGTGTTCAGTCCTGATTCCACCTCTTAAATATTGCCCACACACCCGACTTGTGTTCAGTCCTGATTCCATCTCTTAAACATTGCCCACACACACGACTTGTGTTCAGTCCTGATTCCACCTCTTAAACATTGCCCACACACACGACTTGTGTTCAGTCCTGATTCCAGCTCTTAAATATTGCCCACACACACGACTTGTGTTCAGTCCTGATTCCCTCTCTTAAACATTGCCCACACACACGACTTGTGTTCAGTCCTGATTCCACCTCTTAAACATTGCCCACACACACGACTTGTTTTCAGTCCTGATTCCATCTCTTAAATATTGCCCACACACACGACTTGTGTTCAGTCCTGATTCCATCTCTTAAACATTGCCCACACACACGACTTGTGTTCAGTCCTGATTCCACCTCTTAAATATTGCCCACACACACGACTTGTTTTCAGTCCTGATTCCATCTCTTAAATATTGCCCACACACCCGACTTGTGTTCAGTCCTGAGTCCATCTCTTAAACATTGCCCACACACACGACTTGTGTTCAGTCCTGATTCCACCTCTTAAACATTTCCCACACACGACTTGTGTTCAGTCCTGATTCCATCTTTTTAAATATTGCCCACACACACGACTTGTGTTCAGTCCTGATTCCATCTCATAACCATTGCCCACACACGACTTGTGTTCAGTCCTGATTCCACCTCTTAAACATTGCCCACACACACGACTTGTGTTCAGTCCTGATTCCACCTCTTAAACATTGCCCACACACACGACTTGTGTTCAGTCCTGATTCCATCTCTTAAACATTGCCCACACACACGACTTGTGTTCAGTCCTGATTCCATCTCTTAAACATTGCCCACACACACGACTTGTGTTCAGTCCTGATTCCACCTCTTAAACAACGCCCACACACACGACTTGTGTTCAGTCCTGATTCCACCTCTTAAACATTGCCCACACACCCGACTTGTGTTCAGTCCTGATTCCATCTCTTAAACATTGCCCACACACACGACTTGTGTTCAGTCCTGATTCCACCTCTTAAACATTGCCCACACACACGACTTGTGTTCAGTCCTGATTCCACCTCTTAAATATTGCCCACACACACGACTTGTGTTCAGTCCTGATTCCATCTCTTAAACATTGCCCACACACACGACTTGTGTTCAGTCCTGATTCCACCTCTTAAACATTGCCCACACACACGACTTGTGTTCAGTCCTGATTCCATCTCTTAAACATTGCCCACACACACGACTTGTGTTCAGTCCTGATTCCATCTCTTAAACATTGCCCACACACCCGACTTGTGTTCAGTCCTGATTCCATCTCTTAAACATTGCCCACACACACGACTTGTGTTCAGTCCTGATTCCACCTCTTAAACATTGCCCACACACACGACTGGTGTTCAGTCCTGATTCTACCTCTTAAAAATTGCCCACACACGACTTGTGTTCAGTTCTGATTCCACCTCTTAAACATTGCCCACACACACGACTTGTGTTCAGTCCTGATTCCACCTCTTAAACATTGCCCACACACACGACTGGTGTTCAGTCCTGATTCTACCTCTTAAAAATTGCCCACACACGACTTGTGTTCAGTCCTGATTCCACCTCTTAAACATTGCCCACACACACGACTTGTGTTCAGTCCTGATTCTACCTCTTAAAAATTGCCCACACACGACTTGTGTTCAGTCCTGATTCCACCTCTTAAACATTGCCCACACACACGACTTGTGTTCAGTCCTGATTCCATCTCTTAAACATTGCCCACACACACGACTTGTGTTCAGTCCTGATTCCATCTCTTAAACATTGCCCACACACACGACTTGTGTTCAGTCCTGATTCCACCTCTTAAACATTGCCCACACACACGACTGGTGTTCAGTCCTGATTCCATCTCTTAAACATTGCCCACACACACGACTTGTGTTCAGTCCTGATTCCATCTCTTAAACATTGCCCACACACACGACTTGTGTTCAGTCCTGATTCCACCTCTTAAACATTGCCCACACACACGACTTGTGTTCAGTCCTGATTCCATCTCTTAAATATTGCCCACACACACGACTTGTGTTCAGTCCTGATTCCATCTCTTAAACATTGCCCACACACACGACTTGTGTTCAGTCCTGATTCTACCTCTTAAATATTGCCCACACACACGACTTGTGTTCAGTCCTGATTCCATCTCTTAAATATTTCCCACACACCCGACATGTGTTCAGTCCTGAGTTCATCTCTTAAACATTGCCCACACACACGACTTGTGTTCAGTCCTGATTCCATCTCTTAAAAATTGCCCACACACGACTTGTGTTCAGTCCTGATTCCATCTCTTAAAAATTGCCCACACACACGACTTGTGTTCAGTCCTGATTCCATCTCTTAAACATTGCCCACACACACGACTTGTGTTCAGTCCTGATTCCATCTCTTAAACATTGCCCACACACACGACTTGTGTTCAGTCCTGATTCCACCTCTTAAACATTGCCCACACACACGACTTGTATTCAGTCCTGATTCCATCTCTTAAACATTGCCCACACACACGACTTGTGTTCAGTCCTGATTCCACCTCTTAAATATTGCCCACACACCCGACTTGTGTTCAGTCCTGATTCCACCTCATAAATATTGCCCACACACACGACTTGTGTTCAGTCCTGATTCCATCTCTTAAACATTGCCCACACACACGACTTGTGTTCAGTCCTGATTCCACCTCTTAAACATTGCCCACACACACGACTTGTGTTCAGTCCTGATTCCATCTCTTAAATATTGCCCACACACACGACTTGTGTTCAGTCCTGATTCCATCTCTTAAACATTGCCCACACAAACGACTTGTATTCAGTCCTAATTCCACCTCTTAAATATTGCCCACACACACGACTTGTGTTCAGTCCTGATTCCATCTCTTAAATATTGCCCACACACCCGACTTGTGTTCAGTCCTGATTCCACCTCTTAAACATTGCCCACACACACGACTTGTGTTCAGTCCTGATTCCATCTCTTAAACATTGCCCACACACACGACTTGTGTTCAGTCCTGATTCCATCTCTTAAACATTGCCCACACACACGACTTGTGTTCAGTCCTGATTCCACCTCTTAAACATTGCCCACACACACGACTTGTGTTCAGTCCTGATTCCATCTCTTAAACATTGCCCACACACACGACTTGTGTTCAGTCCTGATTCCACCTCTTAAACATTGCCCACACACGACTTGTGTTCAGTCCTGATTCTACCTCTTAAACATTGCCCACACACGACTTGTGTTCAGTCCTGATTCTACCTGTTAAACATTGCCCACACACGACTTGTGTTCAGTCCTGATTCTACCTCTTAAACATTGCCCACACACGACTTGTGTTCAGTCCTATTTCCGGCTCTTAAACATTGCCCACACACACGACTTGTGTTCAGTCCTGATTCCAAGTCTTATACATTCCCCACACACGACTTGTGTTCAGTTCTAATTCCATCTCTTAAAAATTGCCCACACACCCGACTTGTGTTCAGTCGTGATTCCATGTCTTAAACATTGCCCACACACACGACTTGTGTTCAGTCCTGATTCCACCTCTTAAAAATTGCCCACACACGACTTGTGTTCAGTCCTGATTCCATCTCTTAAACATTGCCCACACACACGACTTGTGTTCAGTCCTGATTCCACCTCTTAAATATTGCCCACACACACGACTTGTGTTCAGTCCTGATTCCATCTCTTAAACATTGCCCACACACCCGACTTGTGTTCAGTCCTGAGTCCATCTCTTAAACATTGCCCACACACACGACTTGTGTTCAGTCCTGATTCCACCTCTTAAATATTGCCCACACACCCGACTTGTGTTCAGTCCTGATTCCATCTCTTAAACATTGCCCACACACACGACTTGTGTTCAGTCCTGATTCCACCTCTTAAATATTGCCCACACACACGACTTGTGTTCAGTCCTGATTCCATCTCTTAAATATTGCCCACACACCCGACTTGTGTTCAGTCCTGAGTCCATCTCTTAAACATTGCCCACACACACGACTTGTGTTCAGTCCTGATTCCACCTCTTAAACATTGCCCACACACGACTTGTGTTCAGTCCTGATTCCATCTCTTAAATATTGCCCACACACCCGACTTGTGTTCAGTCCTGATTCCATCTCTTAAACATTGCCCACACACACGACTTGTGTTCAGTCCTGATTCCACCTCTTAAACATTGCCCACACACACGACTTGTGTTCAGTCCTGATTCCACCTCTTAAATATTCCCCACACACACGACTTGTGTTCAGTCCTGATTCCATCTCTTAAACATTGCCCACACACACGACTTGTGTTCAGTCCTGATTCCACCTCTTAAACATTGCCCACACACACGACTTGTGTTCAGTCCTGATTCCATCTCTTAAACATTGCCCACACACACGACTTGTGTTCAGTCCTGATTCCACCTCTTAAATATTGCCCACACACACGACTTGTGTTCAGTCCTGATTCCATCTCTTAAACATTGCCCACACACACGACTTGTGTTCAGTCCTGATTCCACCTCTTAAACATTGCCCACACACACGACTTGTTTTCAGTCCTGATTCCATCTCTTAAATATTGCCCACACACACGACTTGTGTTCAGTCCTGAGTCCATCTCTTAAACATTGCCCACACACACGACTTGTGTTCAGTCCTGATTCCACCTCTTAAACATTTCCCACACACGACTTGTGTTCAGTCCTGATTCCATCTCTTAAATATTGCCCACACACACGACTTGTGTTCAGTCCTGATTCCATCTCTTAAACATTGCCCACACAAACGACTTGTGTTCAGTCCTAATTCCACCTCTTAAATATTGCCCATACACACGACTTGTGTTCAGTCCTGATTCCATCTCTTAAATATTGCCCACACACCCGACTTGTGTTCAGTCCTGATTCCACCTCTTAAACATTGCCCACACACACGACTTGTGTTCAGTCCTGATTCTATCTCTTAAACATTGCCCACACACACGACTTGTGTTCAGTCCTGATTCCACCTCTTAAACATTGCCCACACAGACGACTTGTGTTCAGTCCTGATTCCACCTCTTAAATATTGCCCACACACCCGACTTGTGTTCAGTCCTGATTCCATCTCTTAAACATTGCCCACACACACGACTTGTGTTCAGTCCTGATTCCACCTCTTAAACAACGCCCACACACACGACTTGTGTTCAGTCCTGATTCCACCTCTTAAATATTGCCCACACACCCGACTTGTGTTCAGTCCTGATTCCATCTCTTAAACATTGCCCACACACACGACTTGTGTTCAGTCCTGATTCCACCTCTTAAACATTGCCCACACACACGACTTGTGTTCAGTCCTGATTCCACCTCTTAAATATTGCCCACACACACGACTTGTGTTCAGTCCTGATTCCATCTCTTAAACATTGCCCACACACACGACTTGTGTTCAGTCCTGATTCCACCTCTTAAACATTGCCCACACACACGACTTGTGTTCAGTCCTGATTCCATCTCTTAAACATTGCCCACACACACGACTTGTGTTCAGTCCTGATTCCATCTCTTAAACATTGCCCACACACCCGACTTGTGTTCAGTCCTGATTCCATCTCTTAAACATTGCCCACACACACGACTTGTGTTCAGTCCTGATTCCACCTCTTAAACATTGCCCACACACACGACTTGTGTTCAGTCCTGATTCCATCTCTTAAAAATTGCCCACACACGACTTGTGTTCAGTCCTGATTCCATCTCTTAAACATTGCCCACACACACGACTTGTGTTCAGTCCTGATTCCATCTCTTAAACATTGCCCACACACACGACTTGTGTTCAGTCCTGATTCCATCTCTTAAACATTGCCCACACACACGACTTGTGTTCAGTCCTGATTCCACCTCTTAAACATTGCCCACACACACGACTTGTGTTCAGTCCTGATTCCATCTCTTAAACATTGCCCACACACACGACTTGTGTTCAGTCCTGATTCCACCTCTTAAATATTGCCCACACACCCGACTTGTGTTCAGTCCTGATTCCACCTCATAAATATTGCCCACACACACGACTTGTGTTCAGTCCTGATTCCACCTCTTAAACATTGCCCACACACACGACTTGTGTTCAGTCCTGATTCCAGCTCTTAAATATTGCCCACACACACGACTTGTGTTCAGTCCTGATTCCATCTCTTAAACATTGCCCACACACACGACTTGTGTTCAGTCCTGATTCCACCTCTTAAACATTGCCCACACACACGGCTTGTTTTCAGTCCTGATTCCATCTCTTAAATATTGCCCACACACACGACTTGTGTTCAGTCCTGATTCCATCTCTTAAACATTGCCCACACACACGACTTGTGTTCAGTCCTGATTCCACCTCTTAAATATTGCCCACACACACGACTTGTTTTCAGTCCTGATTCCATCTCTTAAATATTGCCCACACACCCGACTTGTGTTCAGTCCTGAGTCCATCTCTTAAACATTGCCCACACACACGACTTGTGTTCAGTCCTGATTCCACCTCTTAAACATTTCCCACACACGACTTGTGTTCAGTCCTGATTCCATCTCTTAAATATTGCCCACACACACGACTTGTGTTCAGTCCTGATTCCATCTCTTAAACATTGCCCACACACGACTTGTGTTCAGTCCTGATTCCACCTCTTAAACATTGCCCACACACACGACTTGTGTTCAGTCCTGATTCCACCTCTTAAACATTGTCCACACACACGACTTGTGTTCAGTCCTGATTCCATCTCTTAAACATTGCCCACACACACGACTTGTGTTCAGTCCTGATTCCATCTCTTAAACATTGCCCACACACACGACTTGTGTTCAGTCCTGATTCCACCTCTTAAACAACGCCCACACACACGACTTGTGTTCAGTCCTGATTCCACCTCTTAAACATTGCCCACACACCCGACTTGTGTTCAGTCCTGATTCCATCTCTTAAACATTGCCCACACACACGACTTGTGTTCAGTCCTGATTCCACCTCTTAAACATTGCCCACACACACGACTTGTGTTCAGTCCTGATTCCACCTCTTAAATATTGCCCACACACACGACTTGTGTTCAGTCCTGATTCCATCTCTTAAACATTGCCCACACACACGACTTGTGTTCAGTCCTGATTCCACCTCTTAAACATTGCCCACACACACGACTTGTGTTCAGTCCTGATTCCATCTCTTAAACATTGCCCACACACACGACTTGTGTTCAGTCCTGATTCCACCTCTTAAACATTGCCCACACACACGACTTGTTTTCAGTCCTGATTCCATCTCTTAAATATTGCCCACACACACGACTTGTGTTCAGTCCTGATTCCATCTCTTAAACATTGCCCACACACACGACTTGTGTTCAGTCCTGATTCCACCTCTTAAATATTGCCCACACACACGACTTGTTTTCAGTCCTGATTCCATCTCTTAAATATTGCCCACACACCCGACTTGTGTTCAGTCCTGAGTCCATCTCTTAAACATTGCCCACACACACGACTTGTGTTCAGTCCTGATTCCACCTCTTAAACATTTCCCACACACGACTTGTGTTCAGTCCTGATTCCATCTCTTAAATATTGCCCACACACACGACTTGTGTTCAGTCCTGATTCCATCTCTTAAACATTGCCCACACACGACTTGTGTTCAGTCCTGATTCCACCTCTTAAACATTGCCCACACACACGACTTGTGTTCAGTCCTGATTCCACCTCTTAAACATTGTCCACACACACGACTTGTGTTCAGTCCTGATTCCATCTCATAAACATTGCCCACACACACGACTTGTGTTCAGTCCTGATTCCATCTCTTAAACATTGCCCACACACACGACTTGTGTTCAGTCCTGATTCCACCTCTTAAACAACGCCCACACACACGACTTGTGTTCAGTCCTGATTCCACCTCTTAAACATTGCCCACACACCCGACTTGTGTTCAGTCCTGATTCCATCTCTTAAACATTGCCCACACACACGACTTGTGTTCAGTCCTGATTCCACCTCTTAAACATTGCCCACACACACGACTTGTGTTCAGTCCTGATTCCACCCCTTAAATATTGCCCACACACACGACTTGTGTTCAGTCCTGATTCCATCTCTTAAACATTGCCCACACACACGACTTGTGTTCAGTCCTGATTCCACCTCTTAAACATTGCCCACACACACGACTTGTGTTCAGTCCTGATTCCATCTCTTAAACATTGCCCACACACACGACTTGTGTTCAGTCCTGATTCCATCTCTTAAACATTGCCCACACACCCGACTTGTGTTCAGTCCTGATTCCATCTCTTAAACATTGCCCACACACACGACTTGTGTTCAGTCCTGATTCCACCTCTTAAACATTGCCCACACACACGACTGGTGTTCAGTCCTGATTCTACCTCTTAAAAATTGCCCACACACGACTTGTGTTCAGTTCTGATTCCACCTCTTAAACATTGCCCACACACACGACTTGTGTTCAGTCCTGATTCCACCTCTTAAACATTGCCCACACACACGACTGGTGTTCAGTCCTGATTCTACCTCTTAAAAATTGCCCACACACGACTTGTGTTCAGTCCTGATTCCACCTCTTAAACATTGCCCACACACACGACTTGTGTTCAGTCCTGATTCTACCTCTTAAAAATTGCCCACACACGACTTGTGTTCAGTCCTGATTCCACCTCTTAAACATTGCCCACACACACGACTTGTGTTCAGTCCTGATTCCATCTCTTAAACATTGCCCACACACACGACTTGTGTTCAGTCCTGATTCCATCTCTTAAACATTGCCCACACACACGACTTGTGTTCAGTCCTGATTCCACCTCTTAAACATTGCCCACACACACGACTGGTGTTCAGTCCTGATTCCATCTCTTAAACATTGCCCACACACACGACTTGTGTTCAGTCCTGATTCCATCTCTTAAACATTGCCCACACACACGACTTGTGTTCAGTCCTGATTCCACCTCTTAAACATTGCCCACACACACGACTTGTGTTCAGTCCTGATTCCATCTCTTAAATATTGCCCACACACACGACTTGTGTTCAGTCCTGATTCCATCTCTTAAACATTGCCCACACACACGACTTGTGTTCAGTCCTGATTCTACCTCTTAAATATTGCCCACACACACGACTTGTGTTCAGTCCTGATTCCATCTCTTAAATATTTCCCACACACCCGACATGTGTTCAGTCCTGAGTTCATCTCTTAAACATTGCCCACACACACGACTTGTGTTCAGTCCTGATTCCATCTCTTAAAAATTGCCCACACACGACTTGTGTTCAGTCCTGATTCCATCTCTTAAACATTGCCCACACACACGACTTGTGTTCAGTCCTGATTCCATCTCTTAAACATTGCCCACACACACGACTTGTGTTCAGTCCTGATTCCATCTCTTAAACATTGCCCACACACACGACTTGTGTTCAGTCCTGATTCCACCTCTTAAACATTGCCCACACACACGACTTGTGTTCAGTCCTGATTCCATCTCTTAAACATTGCCCACACACACGACTTGTGTTCAGTCCTGATTCCACCTCTTAAATATTGCCCACACACCCGACTTGTGTTCAGTCCTGATTCCACCTCATAAATATTGCCCACACACACGACTTGTGTTCAGTCCTGATTCCATCTCTTAAACATTGCCCACACACACGACTTGTGTTCAGTCCTGATTCCACCTCTTAAACATTGCCCACACACACGACTTGTGTTCAGTCCTGATTCCATCTCTTAAACATTGCCCACACACACGACTTGTGTTCAGTCCTGATTCCATCTCTTAAACATTGCCCACACAAACGACTTGTATTCAGTCCTAATTCCACCTCTTAAATATTGCCCACACACACGACTTGTGTTCAGTCCTGATTCCATCTCTTAAATATTGCCCACACACCCGACTTGTGTTCAGTCCTGATTCCACCTCTTAAACATTGCCCACACACACGACTTGTGTTCAGTCCTGATTCCATCTCTTAAACATTGCCCACACACACGACTTGTGTTCAGTCCTGATTCCATCTCTTAAACATTGCCCACACACACGACTTGTGTTCAGTCCTGATTCCACCTCTTAAACATTGCCCACACACACGACTTGTGTTCAGTCCTGATTCCATCTCTTAAACATTGCCCACACACACGACTTGTGTTCAGTCCTGATTCCACCTCTTAAACATTGCCCACACACGACTTGTGTTCAGTCCTGATTCTACCTCTTAAACATTGCCCACACACGACTTGTGTTCAGTCCTGATTCTACCTGTTAAACATTGCCCACACACGACTTGTGTTCAGTCCTGATTCTACCTCTTAAACATTGCCCACACACGACTTGTGTTCAGTCCTATTTCCGGCTCTTAAACATTGCCCACACACACGACTTGTGTTCAGTCCTGATACCAAGTCTTATACATTCCCCACACACGACTTGTGTTCAGTTCTAATTCCATCTCTTAAACATTGCCCACACACCCGACTTGTGTTCAGTCGTGATTCCATGTCTTAAACATTGCCCACACACACGACTTGTGTTCAGTCCTGATTCCACCTCTTAAAAATTGCCCACACACGACTTGTGTTCAGTCCTGATTCCATCTCTTAAACATTGCCCACACACACGACTTGTGTTCAGTCCTGATTCCACCTCTTAAATATTGCCCACACACACGACTTGTGTTCAGTCCTGATTCCATCTCTTAAACATTGCCCACACACCCGACTTGTGTTCAGTCCTGAGTCCATCTCTTAAACATTGCCCACACACACGACTTGTGTTCAGTCCTGATTCCACCTCTTAAATATTGCCCACACACCCGACTTGTGTTCAGTCCTGATTCCATCTCTTAAACATTGCCCACACACACGACTTGTGTTCAGTCCTGATTCCACCTCTTAAATATTGCCCACACACACGACTTGTGTTCAGTCCTGATTCCACCTCTTAAATATTGCCCACACACCCGACTTGTGTTCAGTCCTGAGTCCATCTCTTAAACATTGCCCACACACACGACTTGTGTTCAGTCCTGATTCCACCTCTTAAACATTGCCCACACACGACTTGTGTTCAGTCCTGATTCCATCTCTTAAATATTGCCCACACACCCGACTTGTGTTCAGTCCTGATTCCATCTCTTAAACATTGCCCACACACACGACTTGTGTTCAGTCCTGATTCCACCTCTTAAACATTGCCCACACACACGACTTGTGTTCAGTCCTGATTCCACCTCTTAAATATTCCCCACACACACGACTTGTGTTCAGTCCTGATTCCATCTCTTAAACATTGCCCACACACACGACTTGTGTTCAGTCCTGATTCCACCTCTTAAACATTGCCCACACACACGACTTGTGTTCAGTCCTGATTCCATCTCTTAAACATTGCCCACACACACGACTTGTGTTCAGTCCTGATTCCACCTCTTAAATATTGCCCACACACACGACTTGTGTTCAGTCCTGATTCCATCTCTTAAACATTGCCCACACACACGACTTGTGTTCAGTCCTGATTCCACCTCTTAAACATTGCCCACACACACGACTTGTTTTCAGTCCTGATTCCATCTCTTAAATATTGCCCACACACACGACTTGTGTTCAGTCCTGAGTCCATCTCTTAAACATTGCCCACACACACGACTTGTGTTCAGTCCTGATTCCACCTCTTAAACATTTCCCACACACGACTTGTGTTCAGTCCTGATTCCATCTCTTAAATATTGCCCACACACACGACTTGTGTTCAGTCCTGATTCCATCTCTTAAACATTGCCCACACAAACGACTTGTGTTCAGTCCTAATTCCACCTCTTAAATATTGCCCATACACACGACTTGTGTTCAGTCCTGATTCCATCTCTTAAATATTGCCCACACACCCGACTTGTGTTCAGTCCTGATTCCACCTCTTAAACATTGCCCACACACACGACTTGTGTTCAGTCCTGATTCTATCTCTTAAACATTGCCCACACACACGACTTGTGTTCAGTCCTGATTCCACCTCTTAAACATTGCCCACACACACGACTTGTGTTCAGTCCTGATTCCACCTCTTAAATATTGCCCACACACCCGACCTGTGTTCAGTCCTGATTCCATCTCTTAAACATTGCCCACACACACGACTTGTGTTCAGTCGTGATTCCACCTCTTAAACAACGCCCACACACACGACTTGTGTTCAGTCCTGATTCCACCTCTTAAATAATGCCCACACACCCGACTTGTGTTCAGTCCTGATTCCATCTCTTAAACATTGCCCACACACACGACTTGTGTTCAGTCCTGATTCCACCTCTTAAACATTGCCCACACACACGACTTGTGTTCAGTCCTGATTCCACCTCTTAGATATTGCCCACACACACGACTTGTGTTCAGTCCTGATTCCATCTCTTAAACATTGCCCACACACACGACTTGTGTTCAGTCCTGATTCCACCTCTTAAACATTGCCCACACACACGACTTGTGTTCAGTCCTGATTCCATCTCTTAAACATTGCCCACACACACGACTTGTGTTCAGTCCTGATTCCATCTCTTAAACATTGCCCACACACCCGACTTGTGTTCAGTCCTGATTCCATCTCTTAAACATTGCCCACACACACGACTTGTGTTCAGTCCTGATTCCACCTCTTAAACATTGCCCACACACACGACTTGTGTTCAGTCCTGATTCCATCTCTTAAAAATTGCCCACACACGACTTGTGTTCAGTCCTGATTCCATCTCTTAAACATTGCCCACACACACGACTTGTGTTCAGTCCTGATTCCATCTCTTAAACATTGCCCACACACACGACTTGTGTTCAGTCCTGATTCCATCTCTTAAACATTGCCCACACACACGACTTGTGTTCAGTCCTGATTCCACCTCTTAAACATTGCCCACACACACGACTTGTGTTCAGTCCTGATTCCATCTCTTAAACATTGCCCACACACACGACTTGTGTTCAGTCCTGATTCCACCTCTTAAATATTGCCCACACACCCGACTTGTGTTCAGTCCTGATTCCACCTCATAAATATTGCCCACACACACGACTTGTGTTCAGTCCTGATTCCACCTCTTAAACATTGCCCACACACACGACTTGTGTTCAGTCCTGATTCCATCTCTTAAACATTGCCCACACACACGACTTGTGTTCAGTCCTGATTCCATCTCTTAAACATTGCCCACACACACGACTTGTGTTCAGTCCTGATTCCACCTCTTAAACATTGCCCACACACACGACTTGTGTTCAGTCCTGATTCCATCTCTTAAACATTGCCCACACACACGACTTGTGTTCAGTCCTGATTCCACCTCTTAAACATTGCCCACACACGACTTGTGTTCAGTCCTGATTCTACCTCTTAAACATTGCCCACACACGACTTGTGTTCAGTCCTGATTCTACCTGTTAAACATTGCCCACACACGACTTGTGTTCAGTCCTGATTCTACCTCTTAAACATTGCCCACACACGACTTGTGTTCAGTCCTATTTCCGGCTCTTAAACATTGCCCACACACACGACTTGTGTTCAGTCCTGATTCCAAGTATTATACATTCCCCACACACGACTTGTGTTCAGTTCTAATTCCATCTCTTAAACATTGCCCACACACCCGACTTGTGTTCAGTCGTGATTCCATGTCTTAAACATTGCCCACACACACGACTTGTGTTCAGTCCTGATTCCACCTCTTAAAAATTGCCCACACACGACTTGTGTTCAGTCCTGATTCCATCTCTTAAACATTGCCCACACACACGACTTGTGTTCAGTCCTGATTCCACCTCTTAAATATTGCCCACACACACGACTTGTGTTCAGTCCTGATTCCATCTCTTAAACATTGCCCACACACCCGACTTGTGTTCAGTCCTGAGTCCATCTCTTAAACATTGCCCACACACACGACTTGTGTTCAGTCCTGATTCCACCTCTTAAATATTGCCCACACACCCGACTTGTGTTCAGTCCTGATTCCATCTCTTAAACATTGCCCACACACACGACTTGTGTTCAGTCCTGATTCCACCTCTTAAATATTGCCCACACACACGACTTGTGTTCAGTCCTGATTCCATCTCTTAAATATTGCCCACACACCCGACTTGTGTTCAGTCCTGAGTCCATCTCTTAAACATTGCCCACACACACGACTTGTGTTCAGTCCTGATTCCACCTCTTAAACATTGCCCACACACGACTTGTGTTCAGTCCTGATTCCATCTCTTAAATATTGCCCACACACCCGACTTGTGTTCAGTCCTGATTCCATCTCTTAAACATTGCCCACACACACGACTTGTGTTCAGTCCTGATTCCACCTCTTAAACATTGCCCACACACACGACTTGTGTTCAGTCCTGATTCCACCTCTTAAATATTCCCCACACACACGACTTGTGTTCAGTCCTGATTCCATCTCTTAAACATTGCCCACACACACGACTTGTGTTCAGTCCTGATTCCACCTCTTAAACATTGCCCACACACACGACTTGTGTTCAGTCCTGATTCCATCTCTTAAACATTGCCCACACACACGACTTGTGTTCAGTCCTGATTCCACCTCTTAAATATTGCCCACACACACGACTTGTGTTCAGTCCTGATTCCATCTCTTAAACATTGCCCACACACACGACTTGTGTTCAGTCCTGATTCCACCTCTTAAACATTGCCCACACACACGACTTGTTTTCAGTCCTGATTCCATCTCTTAAATATTGCCCACACACACGACTTGTGTTCAGTCCTGAGTCCATCTCTTAAACATTGCCCACACACACGACTTGTGTTCAGTCCTGATTCCACCTCTTAGACATTTCCCACACACGACTTGTGTTCAGTCCTGATTCCATCTCTTAAATATTGCCCACACACACGACTTGTGTTCAGTCCTGATTCCATCTCTTAAACATTGCCCACACAAACGACTTGTGTTCAGTCCTAATTCCACCTCTTAAATATTGCCCATACACACGACTTGTGTTCAGTCCTGATTCCATCTCTTAAATATTGCCCACACACCCGACTTGTGTTCAGTCCTGATTCCACCTCTTAAACATTGCCCACACACACGACTTGTGTTCAGTCCTGATTCTATCTCTTAAACATTGCCCACACACACGACTTGTGTTCAGTCCTGATTCCACCTCTTAAACATTGCCCACACACACGACTTGTGTTCAGTCCTGATTCCACCTCTTAAATATTGCCCACACACCCGACTTGTGTTCAGTCCTGATTCCATCTCTTAAACATTGCCCACACACACGACTTGTGTTCAGTCCTGATTCCACCTCTTAAACAACGCCCACACACACGACTTGTGTTCAGTCCTGATTCCACCTCTTAAATATTGCCCACACACCCGACTTGTGTTCAGTCCTGATTCCATCTCTTAAACATTGCCCACACACACGACTTGTGTTCAGTCCTGATTCCACCTCTTAAACATTGCCCACACACACGACTTGTGTTCAGTCCTGATTCCACCTCTTAAATATTGCCCACACACACGACTTGTGTTCAGTCCTGATTCCATCTCTTAAACATTGCCCACACACACGACTTGTGTTCAGTCCTGATTCCACCTCTTAAACATTGCCCACACACACGACTTGTGTTCAGTCCTGATTCCATCTCTTAAACATTGCCCACACACACGACTTGTGTTCAGTCCTGATTCCATCTCTTAAACATTGCCCACACACCCGACTTGTGTTCAGTCCTGATTCCATCTCTTAAACATTGCCCACACACACGACTTGTGTTCAGTCCTGATTCCACCTCTTAAACATTGCCCACACACACGACTGGTGTTCAGTCCTGATTCTACCTCTTAAAAATTGCCCACACACGACTTGTGTTCAGTTCTGATTCCACCTCTTAAACATTGCCTACACACACGACTTGTGTTCAGTCCTGATTCCACCTCTTAAACATTGCCCACACACACGACTGGTGTTCAGTCCTGATTCTACCTCTTAAAAATTGCCCACACACGACTTGTGTTCAGTCCTGATTCCACCTCTTAAACATTGCCCACACACACGACTTGTGTTCAGTCCTGATTCTACCTCTTAAAAATTGCCCACACACGACTTGTGTTCAGTCCTGATTCCACCTCTTAAACATTGCCCACACACACGACTTGTGTTCAGTCCTGATTCCATCTCTTAAACATTGCCCACACACACGACTTGTGTTCAGTCCTGATTCCATCTCTTAAACATTGCCCACACACACGACTTGTGTTCAGTCCTGATTCCACCTCTTAAACATTGCCCACACACACGACTGGTGTTCAGTCCTGATTCCATCTCTTAAACATTGCCCACACACACGACTTGTGTTCAGTCCTGATTCCACCTCTTAAACATTGCCCACACACACGACTGGTGTTCAGTCCTGATTCCACCTATTATACATTGCCCACACACACGACTTGTGTTCAGTCCTGATTCCATCTCTTAAACATTGCCCACACACACGATTTGTGTTCAGTCCTGATTCCGCCTCTTAAACATTGCCCACACACACGACTTGTGTTCAGTCCTGATTCCATCTCTTAAACATTGCCCACACACACGACATGTGTTCAGTCCTGATTCCACCTCTTAAAAATTGCCCACACACCCGACTTGTGTTCAGTCCTGATTCCATCTCTTAAACATTGCCCACACACACGACTTGTGTTCAGTCCTGATTCCACCTCTTAAACATTGCCCACACACATGACTTGTGTTCAGTCCTGATTCCACCTCTTAAATATTGCCCACACACACGACTTGTGTTCAGTCCTGATTCCATCTCTTAAACATTGCCCACACACACGACTTGTGTTCAGTCCTGATTCCACCTCTTAAACATTGCCCACACACACGACTTGTGTTCAGTCCTGATTCCATCTCTTAAATATTGCCCACACACACGACTTGTGTTCAGTCCTGATTCCATCTCTTAAACATTGCCCACACACACGACTTGTGTTCAGTCCTGATTCTACCTCTTAAATATTGCCCACACACACGACTTGTGTTCAGTCCTGATTCCATCTCTTAAATATTTCCCACACACCCGACATGTGTTCAGTCCTGAGTTCATCTCTTAAACATTGCCCACACACACGACTTGTGTTCAGTCCTGATTCCATCTCTTAAAAATTGCCCACACACGACTTGTGTTCAGTCCTGATTCCATCTCTTAAACATTGCCCACACACACGACTTGTGTTCAGTCCTGATTCCATCTCTTAAACATTGCCCACACACACGACTTGTGTTCAGTCCTGATTCCATCTCTTAAACATTGCCCACACACACGACTTGTGTTCAGTCCTGATTCCACCTCTTAAACATTGCCCACACACACGACTTGTGTTCAGTCCTGATTCCATCTCTTAAACATTGCCCACACACACGACTTGTGTTCAGTCCTGATTCCACCTCTTAAATATTGCCCACACACCCGACTTGTGTTCAGTCCTGATTCCACCTCATAAATATTGCCCACACACACGACTTGTGTTCAGTCCTGATTCCATCTCTTAAACATTGCCCACACACACGACTTGTGTTCAGTCCTGATTCCACCTCTTAAACATTGCCCACACACACGACTTGTGTTCAGTCCTGATTCCATCTCTTAAATATTGCCCACACACACGACTTGTGTTCAGTCCTGATTCCATCTCTTAAACATTGCCCACACAAACGACTTGTATTCAGTCCTAATTCCACCTCTTAAATATTGCCCACACACACGACTTGTGTTCAGTCCTGATTCCATCTCTTAAATATTGCCCACACACCCGACTTGTGTTCAGTCCTGATTCCACCTCTTAAACATTGCCCACACACACGACTTGTGTTCAGTCCTGATTCCATCTCTTAAACATTGCCCACACACACGACTTGTGTTCAGTCCTGATTCCATCTCTTAAACATACCCACACACACGACTTGTGTTCAGTCCTGATTCCACCTCTTAAACATTGCCCACACACACGACTTGTGTTCAGTCCTGATTCCATCTCTTAAACATTGCCCACACACACGACTTGTGTTCAGTCCTGAGTCCACCTCTTAAACATTGCCCACACACGACTTGTGTTCAGTCCTGATTCTACCTCTTAAACATTGCCCACACACGACTTGTGTTCAGTCCTGATTCTACCTGTTAAACATTGCCCACACACGACTTGTGTTCAGTCCTGATTCTACCTCTTAAACATTGCCCACACACGACTTGTGTTCAGTCCTATTTCCGGCTCTTAAACATTGCCCACACACACGACTTGTGTTCAGTCCTGATTCCAAGTCTTATACATTCCCCACACACGACTTGTGTTCAGTTCTAATTCCATCTCTTAAACATTGCCCACACACCCGACTTGTGTTCAGTCGTGATTCCATGTCTTAAACATTGCCCACACACACGACTTGTGTTCAGTCCTGATTCCACCTCTTAAAAATTGCCCACACACGACTTGTGTTCAGTCCTGATTCCATCTCTTAAACATTGCCCACACACACGACTTGTGTTCAGTCCTGATTCCACCTCTTAAATATTGCCCACACACACGACTTGTGTTCAGTCCTGATTCCATCTCTTAAATATTGCCCACACACCCGACTTGTGTTCAGTCCTGAGTCCATCTCTTAAACATTGCCCACACACACGACTTGTGTTCAGTCCTGATTCCACCTCTTAAATATTGCCCACACACCCGACTTGTGTTCAGTCCTGATTCCATCTCTTAAACATTGCCCACACACACGACTTGTGTTCAGTCCTGATTCCACCTCTTAAATATTGCCCACACACACGACTTGTGTTCAGTCCTGATTCCATCTCTTAAATATTGCCCACACACCCGACTTGTGTTCAGTCCTGAGTCCATCTCTTAAACATTGCCCACACACACGACTTGTGTTCAGTCCTGATTCCACCTCTTAAACATTGCCCACACACGACTTGTGTTCAGTCCTGATTCCATCTCTTAAATATTGCCCACACACCCGACTTGTGTTCAGTCCTGATTCCATCTCTTAAACATTGCCCACACACACGACTTGTGTTCAGTCCTGATTCCACCTCTTAAACATTGCCCACACACACGACTTGTGTTCAGTCCTGATTCCACCTCTTAAATATTCCCCACACACACGACTTGTGTTCAGTCCTGATTCCATCTCTTAAACATTGCCCACACACACGACTTGTGTTCAGTCCTGATTCCACCTCTTAAACATTGCCCACACACACGACTTGTGTTCAGTCCTGATTCCATCTCTTAAACATTGCCCACACACACGACTTGTGTTTAGTCCTGATTCCACCTCTTAAATATTGCCCACACACACGACTTGTGTTCAGTCCTGATTCCATCTCTTAAATATTGCCCACACACCCGACTTGTGTTCAGTCCTGAGTCCATCTCTTAAACATTGCCCACACACACGACTTGTGTTCAGTCCTGATTCCACCTCTTAAGCATTGCCCACACACGACTTGTGTTCAGTCCTGATTCCATCTCTTAAATATTGCCCACACACACGACTTGTGTTCAGTCCTGATTCCATCTCTTAAACATTGCCCACACAAACGACTTGTGTTCAGTCCTAATTCCACCTCTTAAATATTGCCCACACACACGACTTGTGTTCAGTCCTGATTCCATCTCTTAAATATTGCCCACACACACGACTTGTGTTCAGTCCTGATTCCACCTCTTAAATATTGCCCACACACCCGACTTGTGTTCAGTCCTGATTCCATCTCTTAAACATTGCCCACACACACGACTTGTGTTCAGTCCTGATTCCACCTCTTAAACATTGCCCACACATACGACTTGTGTTCAGTTCTGATTCCACCTCTTAAAAATTGCCCACACACGACTTGTGTTCAGTCCTGATTCCATCTCTTAAACATTGCCCACACACACGACTTGTGTTCAGTCCTGATTCCACCTCTTAAACATTGCCCACACACACGACTTGTGTTCAGTCCTGATTCCATCTCTTAAACATTGCCCACACACACGACTTGTGTTCAGTCCTGATTCCATCTCTTAAACATTGCCCACACACACGATTTGTGTTCAGTCCTGATTCCACCTCTTAAACATTGCCCACACACACGACTTGTGTTCAGTCCTGATTCCATCTCTTAAACATTGCCCACACACACGACTTGTGTTCAGTCCTGATTCCACCTCTTAAATATTGCCCATACACCCGACTTGTGTTCAGTCCTGATTCCATCTCTTAAACATTGCCCACACACACGACTTGTGTTCAGTCCTGATTCCACCTCTTAAACATTGCCCACACACACGACTTGTGTTCAGTCCTGATTCCAGCTCTTAAATATTGCCCACACACACGACTTGTGTTCAGTCCTGATTCCATCTCTTAAACATTGCCCACACACACGACTTGTGTTCAGTCCTGATTCCACCTCTTAAACATTGCCCACACACACGACTTGTTTTCAGTCCTGATTCCATCTCTTAAATATTGCCCACACACACGACTTGTGTTCAGTCCTGATTCCATCTCTTAAACATTGCCCACACACACGACTTGTGTTCAGTCCTGATTCCACCTCTTAAATATTGCCCACACACACGACTTGTTTTCAGTCCTGATTCCATCTCTTAAATATTGCCCACACACCCGACTTGTGTTCAGTCCTGAGTCCATCTCTTAAACATTGCCCACACACACGACTTGTGTTCAGTCCTGATTCCACCTCTTAAACATTTCCCACACACGACTTGTGTTCAGTCCTGATTCCATCTCTTAAATATTGCCCACACACACGACTTGTGTTCAGTCCTGATTCCATCTCTTAAACATTGCCCACACAAACGACTTGTGTTCAGTCCTAATTCCACCTTTTAAATATTGCCCACACACACGACTTGTGTTCAGTCCTGATTCCATCTCTTAAATATCGCCCACACACCCGACTTGTGTTCAGTCCTGATTCCACCTCTTAAACATTGCCCACACACACGACCTGTGTTCAGTCCTGATTCTATCTCTTAAACATTGCCCACACACACGACTTGTGTTCAGTCCTGATTCCACCTCTTAAACATTGCCCACACACACGACTTGTGTTCAGTCCTGATTCCACCTCTTAAATATTGCCCACACACCCGACTTGTGTTCAGTCCTGATTCCATCTCTTAAACATTGCCCACACACACGACTTGTGTTCAGTCCTGATTCCACCTCTTAAACAACGCCCACACACACGACTTGTGTTCAGTCCTGATTCCACCTCTTAAATATTGCCCACACACCCGACTTGTGTTCAGTCCTGATTCCATCTCTTAAACATTGCCCACACACACGACTTGTGTTCAGTCCTGATTCCACCTCTTAAACATTGCCCACACACACGACTTGTGTTCAGTCCTGATTCCACCTCTTAAATATTGCCCACACACACGACTTGTGTTCAGTCCTGATTCCATCTCTTAAACATTGCCCACACACACGACTTGTGTTCAGTCCTGATTCCACCTCTTAAACATTGCCCACACACACGACTTGTGTTCAGTCCTGATTCCATCTCTTAAACATTGCCCACACACACGACTTGTGTTCAGTCCTGATTCCATCTCTTAAACATTGCCCACACACCCGACTTGTGTTCAGTCCTGATTCCATCTCTTAAACATTGCCCACACACACGACTTGTGTTCAGTCCTGATTCCACCTCTTAAACACCGCCCACACACGACTTGTGTTCAGTTCTGATTCCACCTCTTAAACATTGCCCACACACACGACTTGTGTTCAGTCCTGATTCCACCTCTTAAACATTGCCCACACACACGACTGGTGTTCAGTCCTGATTCTACCTCTTAAAAATTGCCCACACACGACTTGTGTTCAGTCCTGATTCCACCTCTTAAACATTGACCACACACACGACTTGTGTTCAGTCCTGATTCTACCTCTTAAAAATTGCCCACACACGACTTGTGTTCAGTCCTGATTCCACCTCTTAAACATTGCCCACACACACGACTTGTGTTCAGTCCTGATTCCATCTCTTAAACATTGCCCACACACACGACTTGTGTTCAGTCCTGATTCCATCTCTTAAACGTTGCCCACACACACGACTTGTGTTCAGTCCTGATTCCACCTCTTAAACATTGCCCACACACACGACTGGTGTTCAGTCCTGATTCCATCTCTTAAACATTGCCCACACACACGACTTGTGTTCAGTCCTGATTCCACCTCTTAAACATTGCCCACACACACGACTGGTGTTCAGTCCTGATTCCACCTATTATACATTGCCCACACACACGACTGGTGTTCAGTCCTGATTCCGGCTCTTAAACATTGCCCACACACGACTGGTGTTCAGTCCTGATTCCATCTCTTAAACATTGCCCACACACACGACTTGTGTTCAGTCCTGATTCCACCTCTTAAATATTGCCCACACACACGACTTGTGTTCAGTCCTGATTCCATCTCTTAAATATTGCCCACACACCCGACTTGTGTTCAGTCCTGAGTCCATCTCTTAAACATTGCCCACACACACGACTTGTGTTCAGTCCTGATTCCACCTCTTAAACATTGCCCACACACGACTTGTGTTCAGTCCTGATTCCATCTCTTAAATATTGCCCACACACCCGACTTGTGTTCAGTCCTGATTCCATCTCTTAAACATTGCCCACACACACGACTTGTGTTCAGTCCTGATTCCACCTCTTAAACATTGCCCACACACACGACTTGTGTTCAGTCCTGATTCCACCTCTTAAATATTCCCCACACACACGACTTGTGTTGAGTCCTGATTCCATCTCTTAAACATTGCCCACACACACGACTTGTGTTCAGTCCTGATTCCACCTCTTAAACATTGCCCACACACACGACTTGTGTTCAGTCCTGATTCCATCTCTTAAACATTGCCCACACACACGACTTGTGTTTAGTCCTGATTCCACCTCTTAAATATTGCCCACACACACGACTTGTGTTCAGTCCTGATTCCATCTCTTAAATATTGCCCACACACCCGACTTGTGTTCAGTCCTGAGTCCATCTCTTAAACATTGCCCACACACACGACTTGTGTTCAGTCCTGATTCCACCTCTTAAACATTGCCCACACATACGACTTGTGTTCAGTTCTGATTCCACCTCTTAAAAATTGCCCACACACGACTTGTGTTCAGTCCTGATTCCATCTCTTAAACATTGCCCACACACACGACTTATGTTCAGTCCTGATTCCACCTCTTAAACATTGCCCACACACACGACTTGTGTTCAGTCCTGATTCCATCTCTTAAACATTGCCCACACACACGACTTGTGTTCAGTCCTGATTCCATCTCTTAAACATTGCCCACACACACGATTTGTGTTCAGTCCTGATTCCACCTCTTAAACATTGCCCACACACACGACTTGTGTTCAGTCCTGATTCCATCTCTTAAACATTGCCCACACACACGACTTGTGTTCAGTCCTGATTCCACCTCTTAAATATTGCCCATACACCCGACTTGTGTTCAGTCCTGATTCCATCTCTTAAACATTGCCCACACACACGACTTGTGTTCAGTCCTGATTCCACCTCTTAAACATTGCCCACACACACGACTTGTGTTCAGTCCTGATTCCAGCTCTTAAATATTGCCCACACACACGACTTGTGTTCAGTCCTGATTCCATCTCTTAAACATTGCCCACACACACGACTTGTGTTCAGTCCTGAGTCCATCTCTTAAACATTGCCCACACACACGACTTGTGTTCAGTCCTGATTCCACCTCTTAAACATTTCCCACACACGACTTGTGTTCAGTCCTGATTCCATCTCTTAAATATTGCCCACACACACGACTTGTGTTCAGTCCTGATTCCATCTCTTAAACATTGCCCACACAAACGACTTGTGTTCAGTCCTAATTCCACCTCTTAAATATTGCCCACACACACGACTTGTGTTCAGTCCTGATTCCATCTCTTAAATATTGCCCACACACCCGACTTGTGTTCAGTCCTGATTCCACCTCTTAAACATTTCCCACACACGACTTGTGTTCAGTCCTGATTCCATCTCTTAAATATTGCCCACACACACGACTTGTGTTCAGTCCTGATTCCATCTCTTAAACATTGCCCACACAAACGACTTGTGTTCAGTCCTAATTCCACCTCTTAAATATTGCCCACACACACGACTTGTGTTCAGTCCTGATTCCATCTCTTAAATATTGCCCACACACCCGACTTGTGTTCAGTCCTGATTCCACCTCTTAAACATTGCCCACACACACGACCTGTGTTCAGTCCTGATTCTATCTCTTAAACATTGCCCACACACACGACTTGTGTTCAGTCCTGATTCCACCTCTTAAACATTGCCCACACACACGACTTGTGTTCAGTCCTGATTCCACCTCTTAAATATTGCCCACACACCCGACTTGTGTTCAGTCCTGATTCCATCTCTTAAACATTGCCCACACACACGACTTGTGTTCAGTCCTGATTCCACCTCTTAAACAACGCCCACACACACGACTTGTGTTCAGTCCTGATTCCACCTCTTAAATATTGCCCACACACCCGACTTGTGTTCAGTCCTGATTCCATCTCTTAAACATTGCCCACACACACGACTTGTGTTCAGTCCTGATTCCACCTCTTAAACATTGCCCACACACACGACTTGTGTTCAGTCCTGATTCCACCTCTTAAATATTGCCCACACACACGACTTGTGTTCAGTCCTGATTCCATCTCTTAAACATTGCCCACACACACGACTTGTGTTCAGTCCTGATTCCACCTCTTAAACATTGCCCACACACACGACTTGTGTTCAGTCCTGATTCCATCTCTTAAACATTGCCCACACACACGACTTGTGTTCAGTCCTGATTCCATCTCTTAAACATTGCCCACACACCCGACTTGTGTTCAGTCCTGATTCCATCTCTTAAACATTGCCCACACACACGACTTGTGTTCAGTCCTGATTCCACCTCTTAAACATTGCCCACACACACGACTGGTGTTCAGTCCTGATTCTACCTCTTAAAAATTGCCCACACACGACTTGTGTTCAGTTCTGATTCCACCTCTTAAACATTGCCCACACACACGACTTGTGTTCAGTCCTGATTCCACCTCTTAAACATTGCCCACACACACGACTGGTGTTCAGTCCTGATTCTACCTCTTAAAAATTGCCCACACACGACTTGTGTTCAGTCCTGATTCCACCTCTTAAACATTGCCCACACACACGACTTGTGTTCAGTCCTGATTCTACCTCTTAAAAATTGCCCACACACGACTTGTGTTCAGTCCTGATTCCACCTCTTAAACATTGCCCACACACACGACTTGTGTTCAGTCCTGATTCCATCTCTTAAACATTGCCCACACACACGACTTGTGTTCAGTCCTGATTCCATCTCTTAAACATTGCCCACACACACGACTTGTGTTCAGTCCTGATTCCACCTCTTAAACATTGCCCACACACACGACTGGTGTTCAGTCCTGATTCCATCTCTTAAACATTGCCCACACACACGACTTGTGTTCAGTCCTGATTCCACCTCTTAAACATTGCCCACACACACGACTGGTGTTCAGTCCTGATTCCACCTATTATACATTGCCCACACACACGACTGGTGTTCAGTCCTGATTCCGGCTCTTAAACATTGCCCACACACGACTGGTGTTCAGTCCTGATTCCATCTCTTAAACATTGCCCACACACACGACTTGTGTTCAGTCCTGATTCCACCTCTTAAATATTGCCCACACACACGACTTGTGTTCAGTCCTGATTCCATCTCTTAAATATTGCCCACACACCCGACTTGTGTTCAGTCCTGAGTCCATCTCTTAAACATTGCCCACACACACGACTTGTGTTCAGTCCTGATTCCACCTCTTAAACATTGCCCACACACGACTTGTGTTCAGTCCTGATTCCATCTCTTAAATATTGCCCACACACCCGACTTGTGTTCAGTCCTGATTCCATCTCTTAAACATTGCCCACACACACGACTTGTGTTCAGTCCTGATTCCACCTCTTAAACATTGCCCACACACACGACTTGTGTTCAGTCCTGATTCCACCTCTTAAATATTCCCCACACACACGACTTGTGTTCAGTCCTGATTCCATCTCTTAAACATTGCCCACACACACGACTTGTGTTCAGTCCTGATTCCACCTCTTAAACATTGCCCACACACACGACTTGTGTTCAGTCCTGATTCCATCTCTTAAACATTGCCCACACACACGACTTGTGTTTAGTCCTGATTCCACCTCTTAAATATTGCCCACACACACGACTTGTGTTCAGTCCTGATTCCATCTCTTAAATATTGCCCACACACCCGACTTGTGTTCAGTCCTGAGTCCATCTCTTAAACATTGCCCACACACACGACTTGTGTTCAGTCCTGATTCCACCTCTTAAGCATTGCCCACACACGACTTGTGTTCAGTCCTGATTCCATCTCTTAAATATTGCCCACACACACGACTTGTGTTCAGTCCTGATTCCATCTCTTAAACATTGCCCACACAAACGACTTGTGTTCAGTCCTAATTCCACCTCTTAAATATTGCCCACACACACGACTTGTGTTCAGTCCTGATTCCATCTCTTAAATATTGCCCACACACACGACTTGTGTTCAGTCCTGATTCCACCTCTTAAATATTGCCCACACACCCGACTTGTGTTCAGTCCTGATTCCATCTCTTAAACATTGCCCACACACACGACTTGTGTTCAGTCCTGATTCCACCTCTTAAACATTGCCCACACATACGACTTGTGTTCAGTTCTGATTCCACCTCTTAAAAATTGCCCACACACGACTTGTGTTCAGTCCTGATTCCATCTCTTAAACATTGCCCACACACACGACTTGTGTTCAGTCCTGATTCCACCTCTTAAACATTGCCCACACACACGACTTGTGTTCAGTCCTGATTCCATCTCTTAAACATTGCCCACACACACGACTTGTGTTCAGTCCTGATTCCATCTCTTAAACATTGCCCACACACACGATTTGTGTTCAGTCCTGATTCCACCTCTTAAACATTGCCCACACACACGACTTGTGTTCAGTCCTGATTCCCTCTCTTAAACATTGCCCACACACACGACTTGTGTTCAGTCCTGATTCCACCTCTTAAATATTGCCCATACACCCGACTTGTGTTCAGTCCTGATTCCATCTCTTAAACATTGCCCACACACACGACTTGTGTTCAGTCCTGATTCCACCTCTTAAACATTGCCCACACACACGACTTGTGTTCAGTCCTGATTCCAGCTCTTAAATATTGCCCACACACACGACTTGTGTTCAGTCCTGATTCCATCTCTTAAACATTGCCCACACACACGACTTGTGTTCAGTCCTGATTCCACCTCTTAAACATTGCCCACACACACGACTTGTTTTCAGTCCTGATTCCATCTCTTAAATATTGCCCACACACACGACTTGTGTTCAGTCCTGATTCCATCTCTTAAACATTGCCCACACACACGACTTGTGTTCAGTCCTGATTCCACCTCTTAAATATTGCCCACACACACGACTTGTTTTCAGTCCTGATTCCATCTCTTAAATATTGCCCACACACCCGACTTGTGTTCAGTCCTGAGTCCATCTCTTAAACATTGCCCACACACACGACTTGTGTTCAGTCCTGATTCCACCTCTTAAACATTTCCCACACACGACTTGTGTTCAGTCCTGATTCCATCTCTTAAATATTGCCCACACACACGACTTGTGTTCAGTCCTGATTCCATCTCTTAAACATTGCCCACACAAACGACTTGTGTTCAGTCCTAATTCCACCTCTTAAATATTGCCCACACACACGACTTGTGTTCAGTCCTGATTCCATCTCTTAAATATTGCCCACACACCCGACTTGTGTTCAGTCCTGATTCCACCTCTTAAACATTGCCCACACACACGACCTGTGTTCAGTCCTGATTCTATCTCTTAAACATTGCCCACACACACGACTTGTGTTCAGTCCTGATTCCACCTCTTAAACATTGCCCACACACACGACTTGTGTTCAGTCCTGATTCCACCTCTTAAATATTGCCCACACACCCGACTTGTGTTCAGTCCTGATTCCATCTCTTAAACATTGCCCACACACACGACTTGTGTTCAGTCCTGATTCCACCTCTTAAACAACGCCCACACACACGACTTGTGTTCAGTCCTGATTCCACCTCTTAAATATTGCCCACACACCCGACTTGTGTTCAGTCCTGATTCCATCTCTTAAACATTGCCCACACACACGACTTGTGTTCAGTCCTGATTCCACCTCTTAAACATTGCCCACACACACGACTTGTGTTCAGTCCTGATTCCACCTCTTAAATATTGCCCACACACACGACTTGTGTTCAGTCCTGATTCCATCTCTTAAACATTGCCCACACACACGACTTGTGTTCAGTCCTGATTCCACCTCTTAAACATTGCCCACACACACGACTTGTGTTCAGTCCTGATTCCATCTCTTAAACATTGCCCACACACACGACTTGTGTTCAGTCCTGATTCCATCTCTTAAACATTGCCCACACACCCGACTTGTGTTCAGTCCTGATTCCATCTGTTAAACATTGCCCACACACACGACTTGTGTTCAGTCCTGATTCCACCTCTTAAACATTGCCCACACACACGACTGGTGTTCAGTCCTGATTCTACCTCTTAAAAATTGCCCACACACGACTTGTGTTCAGTTCTGATTCCACCTCTTAAACATTGCCCACACACACGACTTGTGTTCAGTCCTGATTCCACCTCTTAAACATTGCCCACACACACGACTGGTGTTCAGTCCTGATTCTACCTCTTAAAAATTGCCCACACACGACTTGTGTTCAGTCCTGATTCCACCTCTTAAACATTGCCCACACACACGACTTTGTTCAGTCCTGATTCTACCTCTTAAAAATTGCCCACACACGACTTGTGTTCAGTCCTGATTCCACCTCTTAAACATTGCCCACACACACGACTTGTGTTCAGTCCTGATTCCATCTCTTAAACATTGCCCACACACACGACTTGTGTTCAGTCCTGATTCCATCTCTTAAACATTGCCCACACACACGACTTGTGTTCAGTCCTGATTCCACCTCTTAAACATTGCCCACACACACGACTGGTGTTCAGTCCTGATTCCATCTCTTAAACATTGCCCACACACACGACTTGTGTTCAGTCCTGATTCCACCTCTTAAACATTGCCCACACACACGACTGGTGTTCAGTCCTGATTCCACCTATTATACATTGCCCACACACACGACTGGTGTTCAGTCCTGATTCCGGCTCTTAAACATTGCCCACACACGACTGGTGTTCAGTCCTGATTCCATCTCTTAAACATTGCCCACACACACGACTTGTGTTCAGTCCTGATTCCGGCTCTTAAACATTGCCCACACACGACTGGTGTTCAGTCCTGATTCTACCTCTTAAAAATTGCCCACACACGACTTGTGTTCAGTTCTGATTCCACCTCTTAAACATTGCCCACACACACGACTGGTGTTCAGTCCTGATTCTACCTCTTAAAAATTGGCCACACACGACTTGTGTTCAGTCCTGATTCTACCTCTTAAAAATTGCCCACACACGACTTGTGTTCAGTTCTGATTCCACCTCTTAAACATTGCCCACACACACGACTGGTGTTCAGTCCTGATTCTACCTCTTAAAAATTGCCCACACACGACTGGTGTTCAGTCCTGATTCCACCTCTTTAAAATTGCCCACACATGCCTTGTGTGTTTGAATACACCAGCAGATAGTTTGTTGGCATAAATATATTATAAGTTATTAAGAATATTTTATTGAAGAGTGATTTAGGAATCTTTGTGAATGCAACACATAAAATTATTTTACGCTAGTATTTATAAAGGGTTGTATGCAATTTTAGTAATTTATACCGAAAACTATTTCGCAGAGAACAATTTGAAGATAAGAGGGTGCTAAAAAATGAGTTTAAAATTGTAGTGCTGAAATATTACTTTTCAGTCTTTATGCTGCTTAGAAAGCATTTAGTGCACATAAAGCCCTCGTTCCTCTCTGTCTGCTGCTCTGCAGCTAATTTCGTAGTTGAAAATTGATGAGGCTATCTCTTGAATGGTTTGTTCACTTTAGTGTATGCAAAACATACCATTTATTATAACGTAAAGGGAAGATGACTTACAGGCAAACATTTAAACCGTTGTATACAATGCTTTAAGTTTCACTACATCACTTATATTGAATTAAAGGAGAATTTTTATAGAATTTAGTAACATTCAAATGCATAATCCTGGATCTTTACATTCTTTTCTATGTATAGTAAGTATACCGGAAGTATTATGCTCCACCCAAAAATTGGATATCGAGATTTAAACGTAAATGCCTGTTTTGAGACTCTCTTAATCCAAAAGTTGTCGGAAGAGGTATGCCTGTCTGCCTCTCCGTGAGTAGCATAATCAAAACCAAAATCCAAACTTGCTATTTAAGTCCAGCATCTTCTAAGAATGCGGCACAGAGATTTTCAAGAAAATACCTCCACCTGAAACTATTCTTTACACGGAAAAGTTTTCGAAAATTTCGATAAACTCATAAATTATTCTAAGGATTTAGATTAAAATACGATATGCTTAAGATATTTTTATGCCAAATGAAATGTGTGGATTTTCTGGAAATGTCCTCAGAAGTTCTCTTTATTCTCAATGGATTTTGCTTTGCTGATGAACTATAAGAAATTGACAATATCTTACTACACAAAAAAACGTACATATCGTTAAAATAGACTAGGAGAAATACAATTTTTTTGTGGAATTACCCATTTTCGAGTTATTCCTGGTTATTTGTGATAATTTTCTAGTGCTAGTGAAATAGGAATACCTACGTTATTAATTTCTCTATCACGTACATAGCAATGCTCCACGCAAACATTTGATAGCGAGATGGAAATGATGGAAATACCTGTTTTGAGATCCTGGTGCCAAAAATACATTTTTGGAGAAGGACCACGCGCGCGTGCGTGCGTGCGTGTGTGTGTGCGTGTGTGTGTGTGTATACGTGCGTGCGTGCGTGTGAACAGCGTCACTCAAAAGCGAAAACTCAGATAAACGCAAATTTTGATATTTAAGTAGAACGTGTTTCAAAGATTCCACACAAATCTTTCCAAGAAAATTCCCTCACTAATCTGTACATGGAAAACTTTTCAAAATTTGCTTTGATTAAGATACCATGTCTTTAAAATGTTTTCATGACAAAATAAATGTATACCTTGAATTTTCTGGCAATAACTTCCAAAGTTCATTTCATTCTTTTTTGGATGACATTGCATAAGCGTTAAACTGTAAAATACAGAATGGTAATGTACAAACAATATAGATCTCGCTAAAGCGTACCTACATGTGTGTGACAGTAAACAGCATAGATACCCGACTGATAATTTCTTCCCCAATACGCTACATTTTGAATTCCATTTCCAATATGTTTCCCTTTGATGAATCTGCTGTCGACAGTTACATTGGTGACCTATGAGATGTTTTTCTCGCAATATACATGGTTGTCTGTCAGAATAAACAACACAGATACCAAATTGATGAGATCTTACCAAATTTGTGACAACTTACAATCCATCTCAAAAAAAAAAAAAAAAAAAAAAAAATATATATATATTTGATGAATCTGCTACCGACTGCTGCAATGATGAACTACCTATACTATCTTTTTCGCAGGATAAACATGAATGTGTGTGAGAATAAAGAACATAGATACCAAACCAGTAACGTCTCACCAAGTGTGCGACATTTTGAATTCAATCTCTAATATGTTTGTTTTATGATGAATCTACTGGCGATTGCTACAATGGTGATCTAGGTGATATTTTGCTCGGGGTATACATGGATGCGTGTGAGAATGAAAAAAGAGATACCAAAATTGTAACCTCTCACTGAATGTGCGATATTTTGAATTCCTTTTCTAATATGTTTATTTTTTTGATCAATCGATGCCGACGGTACAGTGGTGAACTTTGTGATCTTTTTCTCAGGCTACACATGGCTGAATGTGAAAATACACAATATAGATACCACGTTGGTCGATGAATTTACTGCCAACTACTACAGTGGTGAATAGTGTGGTCTCTTTCTCAGGTTATACATGGATGTGTGTGAAAATAAACAAATAGATACCAAACTGGTTTCTTCTCACCAAATGTGTAAAATTTTGAATTCTATATCTAATTATTTCTGTTTCATGTATCTACTGCTGACTGTTACAATGGTTAGCTGTGTGATCTCCGTGTCACGAAAAAAAAATTGTCCAAGGCAACCGCATGTGGGATTCGTGATGGACGAAGCGGCGCTGCGGCGGGTTTCCTCCGGGTTCTCCGGTTTCCCCCGCCATCTCATTCCACCGGTGCTCCATCTTCATTCCATGTATCACCAGTGTCACCACCTGCGGTACCGCATGTGGTAAAAGCTGGCGTTTAACACTACCAAAAAAAGTCAGTGAAAAATGCGGTCAACCTTCACTAGAACAGGTACACGAAGAGGGATGTGGTCGCATTTAGTTGTCAGAGAAGGCTGCCTTTCAATATGCATTATGATTGCTAAAGCTAGGCACAACTACTGAGAAATGCATAGATTAGAAACTCAATTCCCATCACACTTTTCCCAGACTTTGAAATGGAAAATCATCATCATCATCATCATCATCATCATCATCATCACACTCTTTCCAGGAATTGGGCCTTGTGGCCTGTTACGATATCAGCGCAGAATTTTCTTCCTTGGGCGGCTAAGAAGTAGTCTCTTTCCTATTGGGTGATAATGGAACACTGCTTTAGGCATCCTAGTCCTGGGCATGTGGAATATGAGTAGGTACTTTTCAAATTGTTTTAGGTACACATTTTTACGAAATTGAGTTTTATATGTATTTGTGATATTCTGAACGTGCTCTATCCCATGGTATATTCATTTCGCGTCTAACTGTATCAGTTTCCAAGCAAAGGAGGATTAAATTACGGGGTTCACTTCAAATCGTATTTTTTTCCACCATTTGGTCCATTTCAAACCATATTAAGTCCTTCCTCTTCCAAGCAATCACACATCAGACTGTCAAGAGTGAGCACAATGCGCGAGAATAGATTGTCAAAATTGAGCGCCAAAGCATTCAGTACAGGCAAATTCACGCACAGAAATTGCCCATCTGATAAAGACGAGGACAGTTAAGACTTTGAAGGAATTGAATTCAATAATTTCACATTTTGTTAATGAGTTCACTACACAAATATTGCATTAACGCATTCCTTAATAGCCTTGTCAGAATAATTAGACATTGGGACTTGTATTTGTACTTTTAAAACTTCAATGTATCTCCAAGGGTTTAGGTGTTATTAGTTTTCCTTCTCTCCCGTAAAATTTGTTCTACTGAACATAATACGATTTGAAAAGTACCTCCACACATATGGTCATGCCAATTGTTCTGATATTGTTGTATGAAGTCAAATGCAGTTTGAATCTTAAGTTCATTCAATATATCTTCATTACGAATGTGGTCCTATTTGGTGTATCCTGCAGTGAAACTCATGAATCGCATCTCAGTTTGGAATGTTAAAATGATATATTATCCATCATTTTGGCGTGTTTAAAATCAGCTTATTAAGCTTTGTCATTTTATGCTTTTTATTCTGCTTTTTATGTAGACTTTTATTACTTTTTAATATTTTATTGGCGTTTTTCTTGTATTTGCTTTTAACTCAACTAATTTTGATATATCCTGCCCATATAAGCAGGTATCTTAGACACCTGAAGACCAACTTTTGAACATAGGCAATTGCTTTTGAGGACTTCATGTCTCCATGCTCTATGTGCTTTACAACAATTTATTCCAGACTTCTGTCTATTTTTATGTATCCTTTTTCCCTTCTCTTTTCATCTAGATAGGTACAGCTTCAATCTCATGCACATGCAGTTGTTGTATTCAGCTTCTTCCTTGAGACACACAAATCTAGGGCTGGCTCTTCGGAGGATGTTGTTACCTTCTCCCTGGCGTGCTACCTGAAATGCAGTGTACGATACCTACATGTCCGCTATTTTCACGTCCCAGATTTCCTTTAAATCTAAATCAGTCTCTCACAGGTATAAAGCAATCTTCTGACCGCTTATTTCGCCGACTGCTTTTTCCATACATTCCTTTTTCTCAGATTATATATGGATGTGTATGAGAATAAACAATCTAAATACCAAACTGATAATATGTCACCAAAGTTGCAACATTTTAAATTAATTACTACTCTACTCCCATTGCACAGCCGGCCACAAATGTTTTCGGAGCCACGTGTTCTCAGCAACCGGGGCAAGACCGGATGGTTTGCCAGTAAGTTATGCCAGGAGGTCTCAAAGGCTCACTTACCAGCTTATACCTGTGTACAAGGTTGAGGGATGTAATGTAATCGTAAGTTCAAAGAAAATATTCCAACGCTTCTCTTAGACTTGGTTGTAAGAAAGTAGTTGCAGAGTAAAGAAAACAATAATGTTATAAATCCACAACAAACCTGCAACCGCATAAGCGAGGATGGAAATTAAATATTCAGGATTACTCTATAGTGAAATTAAATTTTAAAAAGTCTAAATAATTTTAATATACCACGTTAAAATGGACTAAAAAGTATACAATAATTTCTCCTAGTCTCATACATTGTCCTGAATGTCTGTGATGGTGAACCATGAGTTAAGTTTGTTTGCATACTTATTTGTTTTCTGTATTCCAGATAGATACTCATGGATATTGCACATGTCATGCTACACACCACCATCATTAATCATTAGAGGGTGGGTAAGTGTGCAAAAATCTGCAGATTTAGTGCACATGGAGTCTACTATTGCTCTCTTGCAGATACACAGCTGCAGGTGTCTCCTGATTGAAGACATCAAACTTTGCTATATGCTGCCGCACACGAAGGCTTCCAGAAATCAACTGAAGATCATGGAGGACAAATGTGAAAAGTATGGCCAGTGGTCTATGGCACCGAAGCAATGACCAACTGCTCATGGACAGCACCAAACTTCAAACTGCAACAAGTCGTAACTATATTATCTATTCACAGCTTTCATCATCTAATCTATAAAAACAAAATTATCACGACCCAACCACAACGGGCGCGCGCGCGTGTGCGTGCGCGTGCGCGTGGGCGTGGGCATGGGCGTGTGCGTGTGCGTGTGCGTCTGCGTGTGGGTGTGGGTGGGGTTTGCGGGTGCGGGTGCGCGTGGGCGTGGGCGTGTGGGTGTGTGTGTGTTTCGGTGTGTGTGTGTGCGTGCGTGTGTGTGTGCGTGCGTGTGTGCGTGCGTGCGTGCGTGCGTGTGTGTGTGAGAACCGAAGCCTGTGAACGATATCACATAGAACTGTGCAGTAAAGGAGTGAAATCTATAAATGATGAATGTGCAAATTGTATATTATACATTCTACTTTGAAGATGCATCTTTTTACTTTGTTATGCAACATGATTCTGCCACTGACACAAGGAGGGTTACTTTGAGTGACTCAAGGTAAGTAGAGTAGGGTAAAGAAAGCTTGAGAGAGACAGTTTTCCCCATGTCTGCTCAAAGGGTGCTTATATGCTCAGCAGTATTTCCAGAGCTTGGAGCACTGTCAGAGTGAGTCAAACCTTCTGCCAATGTTTCACATCCTTTCACATGAGTATCAGGGCATTTTTCATGTTATTTGTCAGGGCTGTACAAAATTACAATTATAAGAGGCTATTCACTATACACATCCTTCAGATCATAGTATACAATAATTTCAAAAAGAAAGGGGAAGGTAAACAAAATTTATTTCTCATTTGAGTTTCAGAAGTTAATGATGCAATGTTGAGTTAACCAGGGATATGTTTATTAACCTATAAATTAAAATATTAAAAACGGAAAGTTTATGTGATAGAGAATGAATTATAGAAGATAAGTGAATTTGTAGTCACTAATATATATGAATATTCAATTCAATTTGCTTCAGCAACTTGAGTTTTTTTTTTTTTTTATTATTATAATTTAATGTTGTTTTCACACAAGATGTAGAGCCTAGAGTGAAAAATTCAAGAATTTTGAAAAAAGGATTACAGCTATTGACTTTCACACATTGGTTGCCTCTGTGCCAGTTTACATTGCACTGATACACTGTGGTATTACATATGAAGACCACATAGAAAGAATATTCTAATTCACAAGAAGTTCCTCTGAGATATCAGCTTTTCAAAGTTTATAAGCAAATTACGTTTCATATATTGAATATATCTATAGAGTTAAAATCAGAGCTTTAAGTATGAGTTTCAAATGGAATTATGCATCACAACAAAATATTGTAATATAATGCATACATTTTCTTATTCTTATGCACATTTTTACTTTGAATATCTTACGTACTAAGTCCAAAATGAGATAGTCCACATTATAGTTTGTGTTACACGCGGGGAACGTTTGAAAAGAAGCTTTGAGCTTCAGGTGCACCAAGTCTCTTGAGAACCTGCAAATCTTCATACTTGGCAGCAGTTACTGGTAAAAGTGATGAATAAAAGCTCTTCTGGAGTAAACTTGCGTCCACTTTTAGTAAGAAGGGGCAACTTTAGTGTTCTCGAGACTGGAACATATGAGAAGTGAACCACTTCATCTCCTAAATACATCTGGTTTCAAAGTGAGCCTTTGTTTATGTCCAATATAAACATTCTAATGACATATTCTTGCATAAGCAATGCCATCTATAACAACATAGAATGTCTATAAATTGTTCATCTGAAGTAGAAATGTTCTTTTACTGTAAAATTGTAGATATAATGATCTTACTAAGCGTAGCATATATTCCCAATGTAATTTCTATCACTTAATGTGGTCTTTCAGTGCATTTTATTCACTAAAAATGAAGTTCAGCTGCAATGCCACTAGATGGCATGCAAATCTCATTTTTGTCAAAAATATGAGTTACAGTGCTCTTTCTATGTGATCTTCATATGAGTGTTTTATCAGCTGATGGTAAATAATGTGTATATGAATGTCATAGTCTAGGAGTGAATGTATAATCTAGAAAATCTAATATATTAAGAAGGTGCTGTAATATAAGTGCATGATAGTGAAGAGAGCAAACATGTCACACTATTAGAGCACTGAAAATAAGAAGGCAAATGATACATACTTAAGTACAAATTACAAATAGAGTGAGATTTAAGAGGAGCTTGAGCCAAATAGCTTCTTTCAAAGTGTCATTGTTTAATTTGTAGCTCACATTGTCTAAGAGAATTCATTCCAAAGTTTTGTATCACAAGTAGAAGTTATGACTGTGTCCATAAAGTAAGTTTCCCACTCGTCCTACAGCTAATAAACCATATACTGTACAAAGCAACTGTATTTACACTACAGAATAACAATGTGGCATGGCACATGTGCTACTGAGTTTGTGGAGTTCCCATAGTAGCATTGTTGCACTGGTTGAAGATGGAAGCTCTTATTCTTGCTCCTGCCAAGTGTGATATGCAGTCTGTTTTTTATTGCACAGATCATATCACCATTCAGGACATGTGACATGGGATGTTTAGTGCTCAGGTTACCTTGCTGCACAATAACACTGGGTTACACATAGCTCGATGGACTACAGGTCTGTGCAGAACTTCTGCTGGGAGGTGTTTAGTCATACTCCCTTTAGCTAGTAATTTCTATCTTTTCTTATACCTCAAGAAATTCTTGTCCAGTCAGTACCAGCATTTTCAGAATGACAGAGAGGCAGAGATAGTTGTCACACATGGTTCCAATCCCAGGTGGCAAACTTCTACGACACAAGACCACAAAAGTTGGTCCCACAGTATGACTGAATTCCAGTGGCAAATATGTTTCTGTAGTTGTGGTCTGTAGTTCAAATCCCAGTTGTGGCATTGAGTTTTTAAGTTCCAGTTCTACCTCTTAAACTTTGCCCACACACGGCTTGTGTGTTTAAAAAAACACCAACAGTAAGCTTGTTGGCATAAATAAATAATAATTACCATGTGAAGGTTATTTAATCCTGGGATATAAAGTACTTACAATAGTAAGTCACCATTGGGGTAATTGTTTCTGATGTGAGACTGCCTTTGTGGTTTACCAGGAGAAAAATACGAACTGGCTTGAGAATTTAATGCCATTCTGGCAGTTTGTCATAATAGCTCAGTGGTTAGAGCGTCCGCCCGGCAAGTGGAAGGTCTGTGGTTCAAATCCCAGTTGTGGCATTGAATTTTTAAGTTCCAGTTCTACCTCTTAAACTTTGCCCACACACGGCTTGTGTGTTTAAAAAAACACCAACAGTAAGTTTGTTGGCATAAATAAATAATTATAACCTTCTTACTTACCAATATAGTTTGGTTTGTGACAGTTGCTAGGTAGCAAGACTAATAATAATGAATAAGGACACAAAATATTATTCTATTATTGCACAAATCCCACCAGTGACCACCTGTTATACCCATAATCACAGTGTTCCAAATTACCTCATATTTGCCTTCTGGAGTAAAAGTATAGCTATTTCAAGTTTTTAATAACTAATGCCTTTAATACAAAAAGGGAACTGTTAAGGACTCTGATTAAAAACTGAGAATAGAAGAAGAGATAACAGACATGTGACACTCAAAGTAGGCAGTCAAATTGTCATGTCTATTTCATATGATATTCATACCTAATCACTTTATATGAATTTTATTGGGAGATGTGTAACAAATAACTATCAAATATTTTGTCATAGTATCAAGTGTAACCTGGAACTGTGATTACTTTGAAATATTTGTTGCCAATTTTCACGTTTGTTGCTGCAGATATTACATCCATACCATGGTTTGACTCGGATTGTAAGTTTCTCTTCTGGGTTCAAGATTGGGTATTAATGACCCACTTTGTCATCATTGTAACAGTGAAATAAATTTGTCTCCTATTAGCTATAATTAATGTAATGAAAACTAACATGAGAATACAGTGCTTTAATTAACATTAATATAAAATATTACAATGGCTAAGAGTGACAGTGTTACAGTTTTTTTCTTGATCTCTCATGAGACAAAGAAGAATATTTCTGAACTTCTCCCTATAAATAAGAAATTTCTTCAGTTTCTGGAAATCTTAGTAGTGTTCTTCTCCTTCATCTAGTGGTGGGTGGTTGGCAATGGAGAACTCTAGGATGGCGCCCTCCCAATAAATTAAAATAAGAAAGAAAAGGTAGCATTACATCAAAAGAACTACTTCAAATATCCTTGACATCAGATATCATGCCAAAATACATTCGTACACTTCCTGTTTCTATTTACCCATTTTGTTTCACGGAAAATGTTTTTACACCGCTAATATGTGGAAGAGCGCTGATGTTTTCATTAGTGATACAGTTTCGAACTGTGGCTCTTCCCTCCGAATATGTTTGCTTCTTGTAGATACTGCCAGTGGTGAGGGGAGGTGCGGGGATGGCTTGACTATAGACAGAGGGGAGTGAAGAGGAATGACAATCTGGGTGGCACCTGGATGGAGGGGGAAAGCACCTGCGATAATTTTTCTTGGAACTGTCTGACTGCTAACAGTACTGCGATTCGTATACATGTATACTCCTTCCTCTCAAATTGAATTTTGTAATTTAAATTGATTAGAGAATTATTTATTCCAATTGTTCCAAAACTACACAGGAGCTAAAGGCAAGCAACTTTGCTTCTATAAGTATTACGTCTTCAAATCTACCTTTTATAAGATTTGCATTTATAGTATGGTTTCTTCCTCAATTCAAGAATACCAGGACTCAATAAAATGTAAGGTTGAATATCTGATACTAAATGGTTTCCCATGGAAAATTGTAGAGCTGAAAGAACTCTTGGACATCCAACAGTTTCTAAGACAGGACTTCTTGGATATACACACAACTCTAGCCATCTCAAATGAAACTTAGTTCTGAACTAAATTAGCTCTGTCTGTACCATTTAAGCTACAGCGTTGCACATTTGGGATAAAATGATACCAAGAAAGCATATTAATACTACATTCATGTTGGCAATTTTGCTAGCATGACACATTGAATATGTATTATGTCATAATATAATTCGCTCTGAAAGCAATGTGCTAATCTCTGAAGCTCAAAAGTCCCAAATGAGTACTCAGAATGTCCCTTTTCTGTATAAAGTGTCCTACGTTAAGAAAAAGTACCTGGGTGACCGAGCTTTGCTCAGCTTTTCTTTTCTTTTCCTCTTTTTTAATTTTGTGGTTTTTTTTGTTTTGGTGGGGGGAGAAGGTACTTATTTAGATAAACTTGAAAAGCAAAATGTTAACTAAATATAAATTTTCATCCTAATTTTTGAAGCAGTTTCTGTGACGAGACCTTTAATATCCTGGCTTGTTTGTTGAAATAGTCCCATCAGCCGAGAAATTATGGCCAAAATAAGGTTATGAATATTTGTGACTGTTATACCTAGACTAATATAGCTAGGTCAACTTTCTTTAGGTTTTCTGAAAGCTCTTAGGGAAACCTTTAATATCCTGGCTTGTTTGTTGAAACTGGCTCATAAGCAGGGAAATTATAGCCAAAATAAGGTTTTTAGAGTAATTGCGACTGTTACGCGTAAAATCACATTTTTTCAGGAATGAAACCTATATACATAAACTTAGAAAGCAAAACCCAATCTGAACACAAAATTTGATCAAAATCGTTAGAGCCGTTTCCAAGTTGTGCGGAATATATTTATATATATATATATTGATATACAAGAATTGCTCGTTTAAATATATAAGATATGTGATTGCTAGGTTAAAAAAGAAGAAAAACATCCGACATGCAGGGTGATAAATTAGTAGTGGAGTTTAGGGTGCACAACTACAATATTTACTACCGCCCTGGCGATACTAGGTTAGGTACAAATAATGTAAAATCAGGACTCATGTTATTGAAGTGCTTGCTCCTCCTATCAGTAGATACAGCTTTCCTTTTATGGAAACATTACTCCCCAAACACATACACACATTTCACCTATAGGTAATAGTGCATGGCTATTACTGTTATATAAACAAACCTACTATGCCCTTAGTGAGAGTGCTGACTGCTGGTTGCACAAATGACAGTTTGCATGTTTATTTTTGCTGTTGTGTGTACCATAACCATTACTACACTATGTTATAGGCAGAAATTATTAGATGTCCCATATTCATGTCAGTTTTTTTCAGAAAAGCCCCTTTGTCCCTTCCTGAAAATATTTGTCAAAATGTCCCACAATATGGGACAAGTGCCACGGGTTGGCAGCACTGTCTGAAAGTAGTTGTAACAGTTAAACCCAGTTTTAGCAGCACTTTGGAGTGGTATCATGATGTGAATCTTCATGGGGACTGTGAAATAAATTAGTGAACCATCAACAGTATAACTAGTGTACTTAGTGTGGGTGTAACGAATTTTGTGTCTTGATTGGAACTTAAGAAGCTCAGACTGCCAAGTCCAATGCTGAATATTGAACAAATTCAAAATCTGATTGATGATCAGATAGGTCATGCATAGCAATTTTTTTATTTATATGATTCATTTTCTTTTCAGATATCTTTGGGTGAAATTCAGAATTAACTGTCATGTCCATGTGCTAATTTTGAAAATATCATATTATGCCGCCCTCCCAAATTTACGAGCCACAAGCCCCCACTGCCTTCATCAACCAAATTTCTGCTTTTTATCATGTACAGGCAATCTTAAACTGATTGTTTTTTTTATTTACTGGGCTCTGGCATCCCTTGTAGGTATACTCTGAGATGAAAGCAAGACCATTAATACATAGGAATCTGGCAAGGGTAGTTCAATTTTGAGCAAAACTGCAGATGGCCCCTTTTTCCTCCTAATCTACGTATTCAATAAATGTTTTCTTTTAATGAGACATGTTATATAGATGGTAATGTATAAATGTGTAGCATGGATCATAAACAAGTTCCTGGAATAAAAAAGAAGTAGTCTGTCCATGTGAACAATTTACATGCAGCTATTTAAAATTTAACTTTGTAATTTCATTTGGCTATTACAAGCTTTTGGCCAACAGTACATGATAATTTGTAATTTTCAATGCACTAGTTTTTCTTTCCAAGTGAGTTTATATCTTAAATATTTCACAGATTTCCTCGTTGAGCTTGATCCATTTCAATAGCTTCAAACAAAGCCTTGAAATTGCCAGCACCAAACCCCTAGAACAAAAACACAAACGATAATGTTACTCCTTAACACACCTTTGGTAATTACATAACTTGGTTTGTAGTCATCTGTAAACTTACATTATGGTTATGCCTTTGAATGACTTCCAGAAATAATGTAGGACGGTCTTGCATATTTTTTGTAAAGATTTGCAAGAGATATCCATTTTGGTCATAGTCCACAAGAATGTTCAGTTCCTAAAGGAAAAAGAAATCCTCATTGATTATATGAAATCCATGGTGGTATGCAAACAGCAGAGAACATGCTTAAGAAGGTGTTATTAGTTATTTAATGCACTCTTGTTTGGAAAAAAACACTATGCCAATATAAGAGTATATAATTTTCAGTTGATTTTCAAAACAGTGGACAAATCTCTGTAATGTTTAAGAGGTAGAACTGGAACTTAAAAATTCAATGCCACAACTGGGATTTGAACCACAGACGGCTTGTGTGTTTAAAAAAAACACCAACAGTAAGTTTGTTGGCATAAATAAATAATAATTGCTCTGTAATGTTACTTCATCCGTATTTTCTACTTTACAGATTCTGCATAAAAGTTTATCTGAACCAATCAGAATAGAAAAAGAAACCTGTAAATACATCAATAAAATATCTATATATACAGGATATCTGAAAGAAGCCTCAAAATCTGCACAAGTGAATACCTTTGCAATATAAAATACAATTAGGTAAGTAGACAAATCTACAGCTGCTGCACATTTTTATAAACCTAGTAAAGAATGCAAGCTGCACCTAGTGAGATTGTGCTGCGGCAACCTGAGCGACTCACATTCTGGAAGTCTCGGGTTCAACCCCATTGACTGCACATTCTGTCTTGGGTTTACCTGTGGTTTCCCCTTGTCACTTAGGTGAATGCTGGGGTGCTTAATTTCATGTGATAATTTTCTTTCCATGATTTCCCTTCACTCCATTTTGTTATCAACTTTCATGTGCTTTCAGGCATTTGCTGTATGGTGGTATGCAGATACTTGCACACCGTAACTGCTGTTCTTGGCACTAGATGGTATTGGGTGGTCCCTGTCCTCTCATCGGGGGATGCCTGTATGACACTGGATCTGCTGAATGGTGGCTGCTTGGTAGGGCCTGGCACCAGGATGAAGAGACCTCAGCACGTGTTACAGACTTCTGTGCATCTCTGTGGCCTGTCTGCCTGCAACTCTCTGGCAGTCTGTAGTTCCCTCACTTCATCCCTTCCTCCAGGGGGTGTTAGCTGCAATAGACCTGTGTAGAGGTTGCAGTGCAGTCTCCCTCCAGGAATACTCTTGACTCTGTTACCTTTACGCAAGCGACTCATTAGAATTAACCACCAAGAAGGAAACCTTCATCACCAAATACAGACATTAGATTAGGGATTTTGAAACCCCACAAATGAATATATTCACTCCCACTTTTAACTACAGCCTCTTAATACCTACTTCTGGATCTAGTTTCATAGATGCTGACACCAGCGAACTTTCAGCTGAAAATAAAAGTGAGGGCTTTCAAAACATGTGTAGAGTTTTAGTGAGTGTAAGTGAAGTAATGTTTAACAAATTGACTCAAATATTAATTAATTATTTTATGAGTATGATTATTACACCTCCTAAATAACCTAAGTGTGTGGATGAAAATATTTTCAGCAACTTTCAATGTTTTTTTCATCAAATTGCCTGTCATAAATGAGGAGCGTTTTTTTCAAAACTCAATAGATGCAGAATTTTACAAAATTGAGTTATATATAGTATCGGCATAATTTTCACCTTCTGCATCGTTCTGTGAAAGCAGATTTTGCAAAATTTGATTCTTGTCCTGTGTAGAAGGTAGGGAATATTAGCAGTTTTTTCAAAACTCGATAGAGGCACTTGCTCAGTTAAAGCAAAGGTCGATAGATGCAATTTTATGATTTTATGATCCAGAGTGTAGCAACCTGAATTCTATGAAACGCATGTTAGCATTGACGGCCATCTCACTACTGCGATTCTTGGAATTCTCAATAATTTCTGCAAGCTTTGTACACTGCTGCTTCGTTGGCAATAACTGTGAACTCAGGTTGTGCGCTTGGATTTCACATTCATTCCTGCAAGCTTTTTGTTTTCTTTTTTGTTCCATTTGTATCCCGCCTTTAACTGCAAAGGTCATATCGGCAGCCTTGCCTATTGGCAATGATGTTACTTGTTTAACAGTGGGTTTTTTGGTCTTTGACGGTTTTTATATGTTGAATTCACACACACATTCACACTTTCACTCATACTTCCAGACTCAGGGAAGGGTGAGGAATAGTCTTGGCTGGAGAAAAATTCCTACCCCCTGCCGGGAATCGAACCCGGGACCCCTTGCACAGTAGGCAGGTGCTTCTGCAAGTTTTGTTATATTTACATTGCATTTTTATTCTTAGTTGAGACAGTGGATTTCACCAACTATGACTATTTCATCTCCTAATCGCAGAGTGGTGGATAAAGAGGCTGCAAATAGAAAGCAGACTGTTAGCATTAAATACAGTGTGAGAAGTAATGATGGCTGAGTATTGTCAGTATGCACTGCAAGCTTCCAAGGAATCACAGGGGTGTCAAAAGTTAGATTATCTCTCCTGGCTAGAAAATTTCACTTTTCTGGTAACGCGCCAAAGGAAACCAGAAGAGGTGACAGAACAGGAATATTACAGAAGGGCATTACTGCTGCTATAAAGCAAGACATTAAGAAGTGCAGATGTAGAGAAAGCCACTATGGAAGAGAAAAATCAAGGAGAGAATATTTACCTCCAGAACTTAATATCAGAAAAATGTGGACCAATTTTTGCAATGAGAGAAGACTAAAAAATCTACCAGTCTGCTCATTGTCAAAATATAAATACATATTTTACAACTTCTTTAATCTTTCATTCCATACACCACACACTGACACATGCTCAACCTGCAAAATGGGACTGATGAAGATTAAGACAGTGGCAGATGTGGAAAAGAGAAACGAACTAAGAACCATGTATAGACTGCACAAGCACTAACAAAGATTAAAGCTTACTTATTCATATTGTTTGAAATTTCTTTGTATGTATTTAATATGTTTATTATATAAATAAAGCAAAATATATTGTTATTGTGAATGTAGCAGTACTTGGTTTCTAAGTTTACAATAATCCTTATAAGCATTAATATGTTGGTTGTATAGTACACTATGTATTATAAAAAGGTGAAAATAAATAAAAAATAATAAATACGTAAATAAAAAGCAACAAAAACAATAAATGTCAAAAATAAAAAAACTTCATGTGTTAATTTCTTGCTCACGCAGAAAAGTTAATCAGCATCTATTGGTTTTGGAAAAACTCTGCATTTTCAAACCCCAAATTTGCACTAGTTAAACTATGTTATTTGTTTCTTTTCACATTCAATGAAGCAGTACCAGGAAGGAGAATTGAATGATTAATATAGATGCTGTGCCTACCAATTAGTATTGCCAATAAGTAGAAAAAACAGTTTTTCTCAGAAACGCATTTTGTGCATCTATCGAGTTTTGAAAAAACGCTGCTCAAATGGTGTATGAAATAAATTCAAATGAACAAATGAACTCAATTTATAATTGCTCCAATAAACCTTTTTTGTTAAATAAACACAAAATTTCTTCACAAAAAGCTGTGGTTTATGCCGGACTAGTTTTTCTAGAAACTTTTCTACATCCTCAGCTCCTCCTGAGTATTGGATATAATTAGCCAATCCTCCACTGTCGACTGTTTTCCCTCTGGTGTAGAATGGACGAACTTCATGAGTGGGTTTTCTTCAAATAGAAGATCAAAATTCAATACACGTGTTTGAAACTTCTTGCCTAGTGTAGTGCATATTATGAAAGATGGATATTGTGTTGGATATTGTGCTCTGTCTTCCAGAAATGGGCTGAAACTGTGGATTTATCAATCTGTTTGTTTACTGAATGACTAAAATGCTCCTTCTGCCTGGTTCCTATGTTTGTTTTTGTCCTGCAAAGTAGACTTTGTCACAATTATTGCAGTCTGTTCTGTATATTCCTGGTTTTTTAATTATTGGAACTTTGTCTATTTTGCTAGATGCATTGAGGTTAAATTAAATTAATTTGTTAAATTAAATTACTCAAATCATACTTATATTTTTAAATAAAATAAAATGAATTTCTAAGAGAATACATCAACCTTTAAACCACTATTCAATGAGAGGCACTTAACTTAATCAAGAATGTTGGGGTCTGTTTCTATGTACATATGATAAAATGGCAATTTCAACTACTCTGAACACAAAGTTAAATTAGGATTATCTAAATACAATTGAACCTCATACAGCATTTCTACATTCTTCTGAGATATATGCTAACAGTTTTAGACACCAGAACTTTCCATTAATATTGTCCTCAATTGTAAGTTTTTGAGTTATACATTTTCTCATGAATACAATGTTTTTTTTACTGTCCCCATGTACAAAATATATTAATTCACTTATATATATATATATATATATATATTATATGTTTATGCTATGTTAAAATTTATTTTGCATGGTATTTGTCTATTGTTTCCTTGATGTTGGAGAACTAAGCTGTAGGCATGTTGCATGAGGCATGAATTATTGCTATGCATGTGTTAGTAATATGGTTGGGTAAAGGGACTTTTCCCCAGGTTCTATTTGATGGTATTGATAATAGGGATTATGAAGAAGTGAGCTTAAATAATCAAAATATTCCTATACATTAGGCAAATCAAGTTCTAGAAGTTACACAAGGGTTTCTATCATTGCAAAGTCTAAATGACGACAGCATTTTTGGATAAATGCATATAATCAACTTGTGTATGAGTGTGTGAAAATATCACAGAAGCAAAGAGAAATTGATAGCTTTTTCAACCAGCACAAAGCACCAACACTAAAATCTGAATAATAGTACCAGTATGCATGTAAGTACGAGGCCTATTTTTAAAGTACCGGTATTAGTAAAAGAATGATACCACCTAAGATAAAAGCCAAGTCGCACTCCTGTTTTAACATCATCGTAGTTGAAATTTTTTCCACCAAGGAATTTCTTCAGATGAGGAAACATAAAAATCTCATGGTGCCAAATTGGACTGTAGGGAGGATGGTCAAATTTTTCCCAACCAAATGATGCGATCAGATCTTGAGTTTAGCCTGTGTGTGGCCGGGCACTGTCACTCATCATTTTCCCATGAACCTCACAAAACTGGGGACGAATGTTTACTAACATAACATTTCTCATATTCAAAAAATGAATCACCAATCTGACTTCACAGTCGACGGGTTGTTCCATAGTTTTGAACATTTCAAAATGCTGAAACAATGGGAAAAAACAAAGTGACGGTTGCTTAAAGCTGCGTCTGTCTTCCTAATGAATGGGGAAAGAGATCGCGCATGCTCAGAATTTTGACTGCAGCACTACAGCGGCAAAATATTTAAACGGTACTTACTTTAAAAACATGCCTTGTACTCTAAATAGTGTTTTATGCTTATTATTTATCCGTTTTTTCACTTATTACTTTCATATACTAAATAAAACGTAATTAACAGTTTCAGTTCCATAAGAAAATTCATTTTTACATTTTCTCATTAATACTTTATTTTAATTGTCTCACTGTGAAAACATAAAACTGAGATTATATTGTATATTATATTGTACAATAATTATTTTTTCCAATGTTACAATGATCATAGCCACATACTAAACCAAAACATTACTGCCAGGTGCAATGATTTGCAATAAGTGAGTTCCTTCTTATTCCAATGATATTTTATTAATTGTTTCATTTTTATTTTCAAATATTCGCCTTAGATCATTCAGAGAAAGCAGTGTCAAGAAAAGGTGCAGTTTGAAATTGCTAAAGCAAATGTGACAATCTTATTGAAGGGAGGAAAATTATTCTTCTGATGTTGTACAGTACTTAAAGCTTAATTACTTGTTTGTGTTTATATTTTATATCAATCAACTGATCTATAAGTTGTCATCATCATCATCATTGTTGTCATCGTCATTGTCACCGTCATCGTTGCCGTCATCATCATCATCATCATCATCATCATCGTCGTCGTCATCGTCATCATCAACAACAATAACACCATCATCACCATTGTTTTTGTTGTCTTTCATCATAGTGAGACAGAATATTAGACCCCAATAGAAAATCGTTCATATAAATGTTTTTTAAAAGTGTATAAATTTCTAGTTCTTGTTTGGGTGTATCAGGAACTTATCTTTAATATTCAGGATAGCCAATGTTTTGTTGTTACTAGCTAGTCTGTTTGTGTTTTAATAATAAAAACTATTTGCGCGGATGAATACAAAATGGCGGTGTGTCGTACCAAAGCGACGCCAAGGAATAGTTCATTAGTGTCTATATACTCAAGGTGATAAGACGTGTTTTGGTAGCGTGTGAACATGGAACTTTCACCAAACTTTTATCCAGCGTAAATTCTACCAAATCATTTAAGTGTGAAGGTTTTTGAGTATTTAATATGGTGCTGAGAGTGTAAAATATCGAAGTGTTAATAAATAAATACATTATGATAAAGAAACATTGATGTATGCATTCCATCCGTTACCTCGACCCTGTAGATAGGAATCGCGTCTGCTATCACAGTATTCCATCTTTCTGAGAAGAACATTATTCTTGCTGCTATGTGTTACCAATAATCATTTTAAAAACTGCACCAATAGTCATCACTATGTTTGCTGTTGCGTAGTAAATTATTTATCTAATATTGTGTAATTATAATCATACCTGTAGAATGTCCAGATCCTCAATCAATTTCACTTTATCAGCTGCAAGTCTTTCTCTAAGTATATCATAATATGTGTCAGGAACCTTTAGGAATTCTTGTCCACGAGCACGCAAGTTGCGGATCTGAGAAAAGGAAACCAAAATGAAAAAAATCTGATGTGTCACACTCACATGACTTTCTCTACTCTTGTACTAAGAATTCTTACAAACTCTTATTCCTATATCTTCTTCATGGTAGTTGAGACAAACATTTGCAGAAATTATGTTATTGCATATTTGCTTGTAGGTGCAAGGGGAATATAGGAATACAGTAGGCTTTGAGTGACAGTTAAATCTTTTAAAGCCAGTTGCTATATGCAGGCTTGGAAATTCTGTTCTCTTTGCATGACCAAGAGATAAAAAAGTGAATAACGACCTTCCATTTAAGAAAAGCTTAAGAATTACAAAGCTCACACAAATAACAAGGAATATCTCTAAAATGGTTCACTCCATAAAAAAATGCATTGGGACATAACTTGTGTGTTTTAATGAGATCTACAGTTTTTGTACAGTAAGATTTGGTCCGTCTCTTACACTTTAACAGTTAATTTTTTTTTTAATTAACATCCTCCTCTTATCAGATGGTGAAGGAATGAAATGGGTGAAATGATGCTCAAATAAGCCTGAGGTCCATGGAGCTTTAAGTAACCTGACATTTGTCTTCCCAGGATAAGGGAAAACCTCAGAAAAAACCTTCTCTGGATACCTCTCTCTAAGCAAGATTTGAATTCGCGACCTCTTGAACGTCAGGCAGACACACTAACCATCACGCTACAGAGGCAGGGTTTACCAGTTAAGAAAAAGTCATCAAGAGTAAGCAGGACTATACAGGCTATGGCCAGAAAATTCACAATATACATTTCATTTGCTAAATATATCTTAAATATAAGGCATTTTAATCAAAATTGTTAGAGCCATTCTTGAGAAAATCAAAATTTTCAAAAAAATGTCCCATGTTAAGCGTAGTTTATGGTGGTGGAATTTTCTTCAAAATTAAGGAATTAATGTTTGTGTCACATCCAGGGAAGATATTTAACTTAAATACCAGCTTTGGCTTTTAATCAACTTTACCTTTTTCAGTGTTTGTTCACAGACAGACAGATACACACACACATTCACACATGCACACACACACACACACACACACACACACACACACACACACACACACACACACACACACACACACACACACACACACACACACACACACACACACACACACACACACACAAATACACACATGCACAGATCTTTGGATTCAATGGGCCTCAAAACATATATTTCCGGTGAAATCTTGACATCAAAATTTTGGGTCAAATACAATACTTCTCCTACTTAATATACTTAGTAGAGAAAGTAAAAATGCAGCAAAGTTTGGAAGTATAAGGTGATGATACAGCACCAGAATAACATCTTATTTTTCTTTCTCTACCACTTACTTGTAGTATATAGAGGAAGTTGTATTCCACTCAAAAATTGGATATCAAGATTCAGTAGAAGGATACATTTTGAGATCCACTAAAAAAATAACCTTTTTAAAAACATGTTAGAGAGAGAGAGGGAGGGGGGGAGGAAGTAGTGAGAAAGGAGTATGGGAGGGAGTAAGGATGAAAGATGTAAAGGGAAAGAGAGACATTATTCAGAAAATGAAAAATAACAAAAAATGTTTCCTTGTAAAGGGCAATTTTGGGTGAGAGAATTTTCTTAAAAATCTTTGCGTCATAACCTTGGGAGATGCTGAACTTAAATGCCCTGGTTGATATTTATTCAACTCTTCAGTTTTTAATTGTACTCACTCCCTCCCTCAGATAGACTGTTTTTAAATCCCTTTCTAAAGTTCAGAGAACTTATCTTGTATTTCTGAGAAAATCTCAATAGAGACCAATTTTTGTGTGGAGTGCAATACTTCCTATATGTATAGTATGTAAACAGTGGATAAAATAAACAAAGAATGGAAGGAAAAGCAATTACTTACTGCACTAATGATATCTTGTGTGTTCAGGGCAATATGCTGAACTCCTGCTCCTCCATTATACTCCACATATTCCTGAATTTGACTTTTCTTCTTACCTGGTGCTGGCTCATTCAGTGGCATCTGCAATCATCCATTAAAACAGAATGTATACATGAGTGACTGCTAGCTATTGCAGCGGTATCCCTATAACTCGACCTAATGTGGACAGAAAGGCTGTCAAGTTAGTGAAATGCCGAGTTTCACAGAGTAAGGGGTCTATTATTCACAACCCATGATATAATACTGCAAATTACATATTCTAGTACAATATAGGAAACAAAAGTATAGGTAATATATTCTAACACTCATTACGTATTAATATGTCCCCTTTTGTCTGGTCTCCTTAACACATACAATTTAATTTCCATTGTCATGTTAACTTGTCCCTTCTTCTCAGACATTTCCACTGGCTCAAACAACTCAACACAACAGTAACAGTAAGCATGAAATCTTGGAAGCTGCACTGCAACTAGAAATATGTATCTGAATGCTTAGCTTACCACATGGCAAATGACCTTGCTAGGATCTGTGCGAATGACATCATGTAAATTGATGACGTGGGTAATGTCTCTGTGTACTTCGTTGAAATAAACAAGACACTGCTGGTAATGTGAGATGGCATTGTACTTAATCATGCATGGCCTGTGATGTTTATGTACAGGGTTCGAATTAATGGGGGGGGGGGGGGGATTTCACTCTCTCATTAAATAATTTCCCCAGCTCATAAAACAGGAATTCCTTCCCTGCCAGGGGGATATTCTCTTCTTTTTACTGAAAGTATTTACTATTACTGCTCTTTGAAAATACAAGAAGACATCTAACACCTTCGATACAGACTGTATGTGGTACAAGTATGAGCTGTGAATAAGCAAAAGTATCATATCACAAGTAAGCTAAACAATAAATAGCCCCTCAAAATCTAACCTCTGTGGTCCTCATCCCGAGGGGTAGGCAATGAGAAGTAGGGGATTGCCTGATAGGGTGAAGTACGGTGGGGACTTTGGTGTGCCCTGGGACCGCTACGGCAGCCGTGAAGGCCTATCAGGAACCCTGAAAACTGGCTTAAGTGGCTCTGGTAACCCAAGCCAAGGTGGGTTGCATATGCCAAGGGCTGCATGGCCAAAGGAAAGTTTGGTCTTTAGTATGAAAAACCCAAGCCAGGGTGGAACAGCATATGGCGATGGCTTGGTCACTAATATGCAAACTCAGGATACCGGGCATCCTCCGGTTTCAATTTAGCATTCCTCTAGCTTGGGAAATTGCAGGTGACAGAGATAATTCCCAAACTTCTCATGGGACAAAATTGAACCTAAAGAATTGGAAAAAAGTGACGCGCTCTCATTCACATCAAACTTAGAGGCACAACCATTGCCTCAACATGCCAATAAAGAAGAGTTTATGGAAGAGGAGCTGCTAAAAGGCCCATCCAAAGAGCTAACTGGCGAAAGCAAAGCGAAATCACAGGAGAAGGAAATATCTCCACGATTAGGGGAGCCTTTAGGTAAGCTCCAGCTCAAACACCAGCTCCTAAAAATGGGTGGGGCAGCAAGATAGTGCTTCAAGTGGCATGGCCACAAATGTAGAACAAGCTCACATCATAGCTTTGGAGCCAATCAAAAAGAAAGAGGCTGGCACCAAAAGGGCTCGATCTGACAGTTCTACACCAGAAGAAAAGCCCAAAAATATCAAACAAAGGAGAGGTGATGGGGAGGCTGGCAGACATCAGGAGCTATCTTTGGGCTCCACAGCTCCCCCTGCATGGACATACAAACAAGTGGCTAGTTGTGTTCATGTGGATATACTGACTGCAGACTTTCCCAACATCATGCTAACCACAGAACAGTTGCAAGCTATTCAAGACTCAATCTTGAATAACATTTTGGAACAGAAGGAAGGGATCTAAAACCTAATTTCCTTAATTGTAGTTTCAAATCAGTATGGCTTGTTCTTGCTTGTGATGGAGAAGACACTGCTAAGTGGCTATACCAAATCGCAGGAGGACTTAAGCCATGGGAGGGGGCTAACCTAAAGACCGTGGAGGAAAATCTAATTCCTCACACTATGGTCTTGGTTGGCTACTTCCATAACAGCTTGAAGGATACTACAGAGAAAATCCTGGACTTCATTGCATAAATTAAGAACTTAAGGCTAAGGATTGGAGAGTTCTTAGAATGGCTACTGAAGGGAATGCCATTCAGCTCACCTTTTCCATAGACCATTTGTGAGCTGAGAAGCTGAAAAAGAGGCATTCAGAATAAGTTTCAAATTTGGCCAAGTACAACTTAGGCCAAAGGGAAAACTACTGAAAGAGTCCATTACAGTCTCAACTAAGGGTGCACCTCAAAAGAGGCAGACTGAAAAGACTTCAGGAGGCACCTCTGGGGCTTCTGTAGCAAAGGCTCCATCTTCAACAGAGGAAACACCCAAGTTGGATGCTTTGGAACAGTAAAAAAACCTGAAACAGAGGCTATAGCTGAAAAGCTTTTGACAGTGAAGCTGTCTGCACAGCTCAAAAGAATTTATGGCCTAAAGAGCAGAAGAAGAGAAGCAAAAGAAGTGGCAGGAAGCATCAAGGGGTCAAATAGCCCCATGTCCTAGTATGCCAGTAAATAAATATAGGAATATCAGGTGTCCCCAGACAAACCTCCAGCATTCTAAAGCAGCCTTGCAGGTGCTTAGCTGGAGCCTGGTTCGGGAGCACCTAGATATAGCCTTTATACAGGAGTCATGGGTCTTTAAGACCCAAGTTAAGGGACTTCCAACAGCCACATGTAAGTTATTATATAGTACAGATCATGAAGTTCCTAGGGCTGCACTTTCTTTTAGTAAAAGTATTAAATTTCTCCCTGTTACAGAATTGATCTCTAGAGATATAGTTACAGCAATGGTAGAGGTACCGACACGTTGGGGTACTCAAGAGGTAATTATTGCCTCGGCCTGCTTCCCAAGTGACTTGGATTGTATACTTCCTCCTCTAGTTAGAGAACCTGTTAAACACTCCAAAAAAAGATCAAAATACTTAATTATCTGTTGTGATGCAAATGCACATCACACACTATGGGGAATCAGTGATATCAATACTAGAGATGAGTCTCTCTTAGAATATTTGTTAAATAATATTGACATTATGAATAGAGGGAACGAACCTACTTTTGCTAATACTAGATGGCAGGAGGTTTTAGATTTAACCTTTTCCAGTCCTTTAGCTAGTAATATGATTATAATTGGTATGTATCCAATAAAGCCTCAGCATCAGATCATAGACATCTAAGATTTGAAATAGAGGCAGAACATACTGATAAATATGAAGTCAGAGTTCCATGGCTGGTTGACTGGTTAACCTATCCAGAGTACCTAAAGTCAGAAGTTGAAGATTTTGACAAAAATATAGAGTCTGCTTGTGAATTGGAGTATATTGCAACCCAACTCAATAAGCTCATAATATCATCATATGAAGAATGTTGCCCATCATCATCAAAGGGGACAAGAATGAAGTCCCTTGGTGAAATAAGCTACTTGCTAAGCAAAGAACAATGTTAGGAAGCTGTTCAAAAATTCAAAAAGAACAGATAATTGGTGTGAGTAGAGAATGGCTCAAACCACAATAAAGAACTAACGAAAGCAAAAAGAAGGTCTTGGAAGAGCTTTTGTGAAGGTATTAGTGGAATGCCTACTACAGCTTGAGTTCACAAGGTCCTATCAAAAAGCCATGCAAACAGCATTGGTTATTTAAGGAGGTCAGATGGGAATTATACCAAGAGTCAAAAGGAAACTTTGGAATTGTTATTAAAGACTCATTTTTCCAATTCTGACGTTATTGAGGATAAAGAACAGGTTCATATTAATGAACCTGTATCTAAAGTATACCGCAATAGAGCTAAAAACCTAGCTGGACATATCTTCACCTCTAATTACATTAAATGGGCTATTAACTCATTTAAACCATACAAAGTCGTAGGAGGAGATGGAATCTTTCCGGCTCTCTTACACAAAGATCAGGAGGTTCTCATACCTATATTAAAAAGGTTGTTTAATGCAAGCCTAAGGCTAAGTTATATTCTCCTAACATGGAGGAATGTTAAAGTGGTATTTATTCCAAATGCAGATAGGAATAATTCTATAAAGCCTAATGCATACCAAGCTCCTTCATACATAAAAGTATGTAAAACATCTTGGACAACTATATTAGAAGTGTGACATTATCTAAAATAAAACTTCAAAAAACACAGTTTGCCTATCAAGCAGGCAAATCAACAATAACAGCCCTCCATAGTCTTGTAACTAAGACTGAAAGGGCATTTACCCACAAACAAATTGCTCTCTGCATCTTTTTGGATACTCAAGGGGTCTTTGATAGTACTACTTATGGGTCTAGTAACAAGGCTGCAGAAAAAGGGAATTAATCCCACTATAATTAAATGAATAATAACCACGCTACAAAGGCACAATATTATGCCAATCTCGGAAGTGAGGAAATCACCTTAAGGTTCAACAAGGGATGCCCTCAAGGAGGGGTGCTTTCACCCTTATTATGGACCCTGGTGGTTGATACACTTCTTGAAAAATTGGTGAATGCTGGCTTTGAAGCACAAGGATGTGCTGAAAATCTTGTCATCATAATAAGAGGGAGAGACGAGTCTATATTTATGGAACTCATGCAGCGTGCCTGCAACCATGTTAATGATTGGTGCAAGCAAGAGAGATTACCCATAAGCCCTAACAAAACAGTCATTATACCTTTTATGAGAAAGAAAAAGCTGTACTTTACAGCCCTTGACGGCATTATGCTTGAACTGCAGGAACAAGTTAAGTATCTGGGCATTTTACTTAACAGCAAAATGACTTGGAATCCGCAGTTAGAAAGAGTCTCTGGGAAAGCTCTGGCAACAACTAAAATCTGTAGGAGTCTATTTGGAAAAACTTGGGGACTCAAGGCGGATATGATCTATTGGCTATATACAGCTATTGTGAGACCCATGGTCACCTACGCATCATTGGTGTGGTGGCCTAAAACAGAGCAGAAAACAGCAATAGCCTGTTTACAGAAAGTTCAAAGGCTAGCTTGTCTGAGCATAACTGGAGCAATAAGCATCTGCCCTACTGCAGCTATGGAGGCCATAATAGGTATTACACCTCTGCATATTGCTCTGAGGAAACTTGCCTTAACAAGTGCTTTTTTACTGTTGAAAAACACAATATTTAAACCTGGTGATCTAACTGGTCACATGAAAATTCTCCGTGAAATTAAGGAGGAAGAGCTTATTAAACTATGGGACTGGATGATTCCCAAGCCCAACCTAATTCATTCCTTTACAGTCGTAATAACTGAACAACAAATTTGGGACAAAAACAACTTTAATTTTGGAAGGGAGTCACTGGTGTGGTACACTGACAGTTCAAAAATGGATGGGAAAACTGGCATAGGAGTTTATGGGCCTAATTGTCCCCTAGCAAAGACTCTTGGCAATAAACCCACCATATTTCAAGCAGAAGTTCATGCTATAGAAACTTGTACTCACATAAAGGTCAATAATGGCATATGTGGTACAAAAATATATATCCTATCAGACAGTCAAGCAGCTTTAAAGGCTCTTAGTGCTTTCACCATTGAGTCAAAGCTTGTTGAAGATTGTCTGCAGTTATCAAATCAGCTGGCAAAACACAATAAGGTTACCTTAATGTGTGTGCCAGGTCATGAAGGGATTGAAGGCAATGAAATTGCTGACCGCCTAGCCAAGGAAGGAACTAATACTCCATTCATTGGTCCAGAACCATTCTGTGGAGTAACAGAGTGCTATACCAAAGAAAAGATAAAAGCCTGGGAACATAGGAAAACAAGCTGCCACTGGGAACAAGTTCTAAAGCTAAACCATGTAAAACAGTTCATTGAACTGTCTGCAAAAAGAGCAAAAGAAATGCTCAGACTCAGTAAACAGGAGTTGAGGACTTTAAATGTGCTTCTTACTGGATGCTGCCCTCTTAGAGATCATCTCTATAAGATGGGCAAATCTGAGGTGAACATGTGTAGATTCTGCCTAAATGGAAAAGAAACAGTAGGGCATATACTTTGCAAATGCAAAGCAATTGCCCAACAAAGAATAAGGCACCTGGAGTCTGCCTTTCCAACCCCAGGACAAATTGCCTTAACATCACCCAAGAAAATTATAGTCTATATTAAAGGCATTAAATTAAACTGGGACTTATAGATCAGGGTACTTGCAATAGATGTATTAAAGGTTGCAGTGAAGAGAAGTAGAAGGGCTTAAACAACCCACTTATATCTAATCTAAGCTAAACAATAAAGTTCTCAGATTCATTAGTTGGGTTGGCATTCAGGCTCATAATTCCAGCAATTCTGCGCTAGCAGTGGCAACTGCAATTGCAGTATTCAGTTCAGTTTCTTACAGCTCACTGTTTTATTGTTCATCAGCATGGTTAAATTTGTGACAAGAACTGAAAGTAATTACGGTGATGTGTTCAACTTTGAATAATATTAATATTACTGCTTCTCAGGCAAACTGCAGCATTGTAAGTGACATGTGTTAGTATAAAGTAAGTGATTACACTAATCGGGTATGTGTAGACAAAACTAGATTTGAAAAATGGAAAACAAGTCACCTCTGGGTTTCATCAAACGGTTTTGGGAGAGTTATATTATGCTTTTACTGCTCAGAAATACAAAATCACAGTTCTCTTAAAAATAGTGAAATGCATATTGCTGCTGCTGTTGCTACCCTTTATGTATATAACACACCAATGCTACTAACACTGGTATTGTTACCATTGTTGCCATTAATATAACACAAATTTAAGCTTCCCCCCTCGTCAGAAGGTCTGATTTGAACACTGTACTACATGGAAGTCGGAAAGATAAATAACACTCCAATGGTCTTATAAATACAAAAGTGAACTTGACTAAACCATTGTGTGATTTGTCAGTCTAAAAACTACCTTTGTGCTGGATAAAACAATAAATTTTCAAACCTTCCTACAAAGTGTTTGTGCTGTGTATCCACATTATTAGTGGTAAGCTCTTGTTTCGTGACAATGGTCTGCCAGCTGCTTATGTTCTGACGAGATATCAAGTGGTCAGCCCTTTCATCACTATATGGGAGAATGCAGTAGGTTGTATATGTGTACTAATTGAAATTTACTTATACGTGACCTCTTTGGTATAATGATATAATGATTATGACTTATGACATTAGCACTCGAGTAAAAGGCTGTCATCATTTTTGAGCTCGTCTTGTTCACCATTTTTTCTTTTCTTTCTTGAATAGTGCAGTTTTGATCTAGGCTTTAAATTCAGGTATTTATTTCACATTTTTATTTATTCATATCGATACAATTAACTATAATCCTCGCTAACAAAATGTTGAATCCTGCTTAATACATTCACATGCTGTACTTCAAAACGAAAAGTGGTTTAAAGGGTGAAAGAAAGTGTAAAGCATAACAAGATCCCAGTATATACATCAATTTTATAGGAACTGCTTGAAATGGCAACCGGAATTTTCAATGCATAGTTGACAATAGTGAAGAAATGATGTTGTACACTATCCAACATTTCTGGTGTCAGCTAAAGCAAGCAGATGTTAGTAGTGTTGATGCTCTTCTTTGAATGGAATAAAACAGAGGGTTAAAAGCAGTAACTACATGACAGGAAACAAACCTATGACCTTCAGGACAATAACTTTTGGGATTATGAATTAAACCTCAAGAACTGTTAAACTAAAGCCTCTAGAGTAGACTACACAAAGCAAGACGGCAGCTAATCACTGTTCAGTATCACATTGGCAGCAGGTGATTACTTTGAGATTTGATTTTTGTGGCACTAAGTCTTGGAAAAGCTGATAACGAGCTGTTAAAAATCAATATTTCTACACTGGGTAACCATTTTAAAGATATTCTAAGCCAAAGTTTCACTTGGTTTTGCTTTAACACTGACATCTGTTATCAACACCATATAATTGTGATTACTTAGCCACAGACCTTGCATTGCCTATCTTAAATTACTTAGGTATATTGGTCACATTTACAATCTGTGAAGTTATTTCAAAACAGTTCATTAACATCCTTATATATCTAACTTTTTTGTGAATTTTTTTGCCCTTTTCAAGAAATAAGTACCTGAGAATAGTTCAACTTAACATCTCCCTACCAATTACTGTTTTCTGTTCCCTTGAAATTTGAATTAAACATAATAAACCAACAGATTACACTAATTTTTTAGAATATCAAACTCATAAGAACAAGAAAGACTCATAATATTCCGCTTAAATTTATGTAAATAATGTGAAACTTGCAGCTATTCTGTATACTATATGCTACATAAAGACATGTTTAAGCTAATCCTGTAGATCTGGCCTCCTCCCCGCCCCCCAACCCAAAATATCCTTTTACCTTCTATAAGAAAAGTCAATCTCAGTATTGTTTTATGAAACACTCCTATGATAGCCTATGGAAATATGTTAAATAAGTTTTAGATAAACCAAGTAATATAAAGTAGCTATATTTTCTTCCTTAATCATTGCTAAATGATACATTGATGGTGGATGACAGCAATGTAGGCCAGTGAATAGGGATGCTGTTTGTTCTTATTCTTAAAATTAAATGTTTTAAGAGGTTTAAAAGTGGTGGCTGTGATTGGTCCATATCAATGAACACTCATATTGCTACATTACTAATCTGCTTTTTAAGGCAAAGATGGTGTAAGTTGGCAAAAATTCCTTTCAGAAAATAGCATTTACCTAATGGATTTAACAATTGGAAGCTGTCTCTGCTTCAGGGTTGCCAACTCATACGATAATTATGGGGGCATACGATAATTTTAATGTTTGTATGATGGTTGTCAACCTATACGATAATTATGGGGGTGTACGATAATTTGAATGTAAGATAGTTCGCTATCAGCAAAATATCATTTTCACTGGTTTTTCACTCCAGCGAAGTGAAACTAATTACAAATAACACCACTTTTGTCCTCATTGTCTGTCTCCACACCATAGCTACTAAGCCTGCTACCCCTTATCCTCTTATTGCCAGTGTGCCCAGGTCTGATAATCTCAAAGAAGAAGAAGGCACTGTTCAGAAAATTGATGGGCAATGTAGAAAACTCGGAATATGTGCTATTCTGTGTGAAATAAAGAACATGCCTGAACCTGACAGTTTGTGGAGTGCTATTAAACATGTGTCACCTTGGTGGAAATACTGATTTCAAAGAACTAGCGGCCTTTGCATTAACAGTTGTTTCCTTGCCCTACAGAAGCACTTCTTGTGAAAGTTTTTTTTCTAAAGTGGGTTTAATAAAAACCAAAGTTAGAGACAGATTGGCACTAGATATGGTAAATGAACTCACTTTGTCGTCTCAACTTATGAAAGAACATGGTAGATCTTAAAACCTGCAAGTCACTAAGAAGATGTTAAGGTTTATCTCAACAACAAATTGGTACAATGCTGCAACGGCTGAGGAAGCTGAACTTTCAGATGAATAGTGCGAGAAACGTAAGTTATAATATTTGTTGAGGTCATCAATCTTGTAATTGGATATAATAAACATCATTAATCTTATATTTTCATAAGTATTATACTGATATTCTTATTGTTGTAGCATTTACTTTATGATGTACAATAATTTTGAATCCAAATCTATAATTTTGAGTGGCTGGTACAATAATTTTACTTTTAAATGTTGGCAACCCTGCTGTGCTTACTGTCGTGGCATGTCGTTATCACTGTGACAATATACAGGTGGTATTAACAATTTCAGTAATAATACAACATGGATACATGACAAGTTATTACACATTTATCAACTTCTGTATTGAGTTAAGTGAACTAAAGAGAACCCTTGTTTTGAAAATCAGAACACAAAAGGGCCTCAAAATGTAATATATACCTGTATGTAATATTTTATATTTAAATATGACTATCCTAGTTTTTAAAGAGAGCTTGGATTTAGAAAAAAATCACATGTATTGGAAATAAAAGTTCAAGAAAACCCATTTTAATTTTTTCATTATTTTCACTGATCCAAGTTGAACCATTCTGGAAATGGATTTCTGAATACATGCCTGATCCTGTAGTATAATAGCAACAGTGACTATTCTATCTTTCATGCCTATTTTTCTTTCTTATTTGGGAAAAATTAATGTCTTACTTTTTTATATCCAATTTTGAGTTAAAGGCCTCTGATTACATGGGTCTTTTAGTGATGATGAAGTTAAAGTCTTCACTTAGAAAATTATGTATAAGACCTAATTCATTTAATAAGTGAAGTTTTTTCGATATCAGATATTTAGAAGCTAAAACACTCAGGTAACGGAAGAAATTAATCATCAACTTTAGATTTTAAACTGGAATATTGACAGACATAACTCAGCTAGGATAGGGTTAGTACCCTGAAAACATGTTTCAAGGTAAATGTGTAACTCTAGTGAAATTTGTGTAGTTAACCTCTACTCATGTCACTTTAGCATGTCACTTGGTTATTCAATTTAGGTTTATTTGTCACCATACACAAGAGTTTTACCACTAGTACCTACTTACTTGCTATTTTCTTCTGTTTCAATATTTAGGAAATGAAAACAATTACTGAGATTTTAAGGATTATGCCAGTGGCTAGATATACCTTAATTGTTTCTTCCCAATTTGTCATAACAATAGAACGCAGGGCAGAGTACTGTGTGTGAATCTGGGAGTCATCTACAGACCAGAATCTGTGAAATATCAGGTTTCTTTCATACCTGAAATGATGGAAAATTATAAGTTATTAATAATAAGCAACTTTGATCCAATTTTTAGAATAATAAGTGAAAACTACTAATGTCAGTGTTGTTGCTATCTCAATCATGAAGTTAATGTGGTCTTGAAGTGTTGTGGAGTTGATAACAGAAGAATAGATGAACTAGCATAATGAGTGGTAAGTTTTACAATATTCAGACAGATATAGAACAGCCTTAAACAACATAGTACAGATGCTCTAATGACATGTTAATGATAGGAACAGAATTTGTGGATCAAAGGTTACAAGATCTCTGTAGTGCAATAGACTGTTATGATGGCTGCATGAAATATCCATGATGCAGCATTGCCATATCCTAGTTTAGATTAGATTAGATTGGATTGTGTTCGAGTTCACAAGTAGCCATGGAGGCCGGTGAATACTGAACATGTCCTACAGTGACACGTTGGGTGAAAGTGTTCAAGATTGCTCCAAAATGACAACCTCCTTGCTTAATTGCTGGATGTTCAATCATTGATGAGCTGCATGTGACTTAGATACAGGAATAGGTATATGTCAGAAAACCATGTTGTCTACTGGACAAGATTCTTGGATTTCAGAAAATTGCATAATGTTGTGTACACTGTAACATTTCTTAACTGCAGCAATGGCTAGCAGTACGCAACTACACAGGTTTTGCTGAACACTAGTAAAAGGACACTGATGAATCACTATGGATAAACTTGGCCTCACTCACATGAAGCACACTTCAAGCAGCAATTATCATTCAAGGACAGTGTGTTCTGCACTCCCTTGTGGTGTATGACATCAAGTGAATAATGCTCTTTCATGAGCAGAAGAAAGGAAACAACAGCACTTTCTAGAAACAGCCTTTATAATTGATTGTTTTTCCAGCAACTTGTGTGTTGGACAAGTAGAATCAGACTGAAAAATTGTATGCCATAGCCAGATTTGAACCACAGATCTTTGGCTTTCTGCACCATTGCTCTAACAACTGAGCTACCATGACAACATGCTGGTACAACATGAAATTTACCAAATGACTTGCTTTCTCCTGGTAAACTACAAGGCTTTCTCAAATTCATTGATGCTGAGGCTGGACTGTGTTTGCTTCATATATCAATAGACCTTCCTGAATGATGCTGCACTGGAGGTTAGAAGATTTGGTCAGGTCATCTTTGATTTTTTTTGGAGGTCCCCTCAAAATAGCATCTGTTTCCTCCCATGTCTCCGTCATGGATGATATGTTTAAATTTTATATTGAGTTTATCCTAGCTGTAATTCTTTATGGTAATTCAGCACGATAAACAGATTATGGGTGGGATTCTAGCCACAAGCTGGTCATAGATCTCAGACATTCAGGTTCTAAGGAAGGAGTAGACAGGAAAATGAGCACAAAGGAAAGGACTCTTGACCATATGGAATTTAATGTCATCTTGGCATAAACACACCTCCAATGATTAGATGTTCCTCACACTAGTTCCTCACTATTCACTTGCACTAATTTGCACAACTTTATTGCAATATCTACATCAGTAAAACCTTTTTCTGAATAATATGCATAACCTGAATACTATGGTCACTCTGAAAACAATGTTTAGTTATACTTCCACGTAACATTCTCCTATTACTTATCCAAATTTTTGAGCGAGGTACTTCTCCTCAGTGTTGCAGATTTTGCCTTGCATTACATGGTGAGACTGTAGTGCTGATTCCTAAATCTCTTATACAAGTCTCCCCTTCTCCATTATGATATTAAATGCACTTGTTCTATTTTCATGGCACACCCCTCATAAGACTAACAAAAGCATGCAGGTCAGTGAGGCAACAAACCACCTAATCTTAACAAAATGCTTACTTTCTTTGACTTCTTAAATTTCTGCCTTGGAACATCTTATGCATGGATGAAGTGTAAAAATATGGATTACATAGGCAATATGAACAAGGTATCACAAACCGTTATATAAAATTATTAAAATAAAATTATCAATATCATGCAATCAAATCTGTGGATGATAGTTAAACCCTGCTTCAATGCATGGAAGAACAATTAATTATTATCATACACTGTCCTAATAATGGTTAACTATGAAGCTCAGGACTTGAATGTACTTAAGAGGTTGTAAGTTGTCACTGGGGTTTTTTATCTCAAAATGCATTTGAGAACACCTTGTGGTTTATTGAGAAAAATGGCTATGGCATTGTATTTTTTAGTTTGCTTCTACCTGTACAGTCTCTATTATTATTCACAAGAATGCAAGAAAAAATGCAGTTACCACCATGACAAATGCATTGCACATGTGATGGTAAGCACTGAAAGGTCTGGCAAAAGTCCATGCAATTACCATTTCCTTATGGAAATGAAAGAGCCACATAAGAAGAAAGCATTACCACATAAGACACCATAGGACAGTCAGTTTGGAAGATCAACTGAGAATGATGTGCTGATGTTCCTAGGAGGCCTTCCACAAGAGTGGCAGAAGGCAGTATATGTGATGGGAGGAAGCAGTTATATTGAAAGAATGAAATTGGTGTTTCTTCTAATAATAAGTCCCATTTCAAAGGTTAGTATATCATTGCTTGTATAATAATGTGCCTCTGACTATTGACAAACTTAGATGCGATCCATGAAACAAATTAGTAATTATTAATTTTGAACCAATATTTACTCTAATACACCTCTTATTGACTATTAAAGCATGAAAGCATGTTACTTTTAACATCAAACTTATTTTGACTGCTAGAATCACTTGGTGTTTTAGATCCCTGGCAGCGGTTTGATTAACTTTTGGAGAAGGTTGCCATCAAGTGGGTTTTCAAAATTCAACAGATGATCTCTGTTTTGCCAGATGTGGATGTTATCCATTTTTAATTAAATGTAATTGCTGTTAATAATTGTGTGTTCATTGCAGAAAGGGCATCAGTCTAATTAATTAAAATCGTGTTTTTGAAAAGGAAAATAATTAAAATTAAAAGTTCTTGTTTGTTTTCCAATCCTGTAAAGTTCTGCTAGCAATGACATTAAATTCAGCAAAAATAATCAATTTGCTTATGTTCTAAACAGTTTTTTTATCTCTCCTGTAAAATTTGAATTTAGTGACTCATGACTTTTCTGCAATGACCGATTCAATTGACAGCGTCGTTAAACAACAAAATAATTTTTTTAAATTAACCCTCTAGAAGGTCCAGACTATTTTTTACATAGAAAGTTTTAATTTTTTCAAAAATGGCTCTGACGATTTTGATTAAAATCAAATGACAGTAGACCATAGTACATTGAGAAAATGCAGTCAGTTGCTCCCAGATTTTCAGCTTTCTTTACATTAAATAAGTTAGGTTGATATACTGTTTTTATAATCGCCTAAAATACTGTATTCGGTGATATAAAATATTATTACTAAAACGTTATACATGGAACTATACCAATTTAAATATACGATCTCAATGGGACAACATAACCTAACATTTACCTACATGTCAAATGAATATCGATATCAGTACAAAGAATAACAACGCACATATGACACAACATACATAGTTTGATAGCTTATTTAATGATTCATAATACTGCAATCTCCTCCACTTAAAGCTTAACTTGCAAGATACAATAATAACATGAACGTCGGCAGACTTTTTTCCAGGGGGGGGGGGGGGGCAAATGTTAGAATTTTGCAATCAGATAATATTAATTCATTATTTTGTTGTCAAAAGTTATAGTATTTGTTGCGGATAACCGTATAAATTTGCGCTAAACAGAAATTGTTCTTTACATAAAAATTAAAATAATAGTTTAATAGTCAGCACATTATGTTCATTAATTTCCAAGGGGGGGCCGCGGCCCTCCCTTGCCCCCCCTTCACGACACCCATGAATGGCTCTAGGGGCATAGAGTTCATTCACCACATGTGCCTGAAAAGAAGCAAAAGTATAACAATGGAATTGTTTTACAGAGCCAAGCATGGGTATCACAAATGGGGTCAAGGGTGGCGTCCGTGTCCCACCCCCCTGGAAATTAATGAATTTAATGTGTAACCAATTACTGATAGAGTATTGTTTTAATGTTGATGTAAAGAACAATTTTTATTTAGCACAAATTAATAGTTATCTGCAACAAATACTATAACTTTTGACAATAATAAAGAAATAATATTGTTTGACTGCAAAATTCCAACATGCAACCCCCTCCTCCCCAGAAAAAGGGTCTGCCGATGCTCATATAGCCAAGCCCATAAAATGATGTCTGCTTTACAGGAATATCTTGAATTGGAATAAGAAATAATGGTCGCAATAATAAGTTGGATAAAGCTGGGAAATAATGATGACTGCATTAAAACTCAGCATAAAAACTGAGATAAGAATTGGAAAGGAGAAACAGATAGTGGAGGGAAAATTTTCAAAAGAAAAATCAGAAGCTCAACCATTGAATTTACTGTTTGACACTCCAGGAAAGAAATGCCAACATAAAAAGTGGGTTATAAATCTGGATGAATTTTGAAAATTTGCTGCTTGGTGTCATGTATACAAGTACTACACAAAAAAGGAGTATCAACATTGTGAAACTTGGCATCACTCAGTGAGACAGTTACTTACTGGAAACAAATCATCCCTGCATGATTACTGCAGTTAGGATTTGAATTCCAAAAAATTAACTAACAACTGGTACTGATGAAAAGAAATGCCATCGTAGCTTGGTGTGAGAGATTATGAATATTGAAATATAACTATGAAGTCAGTTTGAATTCCTGTATGGTGCACAGCTCAAGTGGCAGGTGCTCTCTAGGTTTCAGAATGGATTTGTTTATTTAATCAGACAACAGTGCATTCCCTTGTTACAACCTCCTTCTCTACCTAGATCTAAGTTCTATAATGAACATTGATAGCTAAGTTTTTGGGAGTATACAGAAAGATCACTTCTGTAGACAACTACATTGAAGGCAATTACAACACCCTATCACATAAAGTTGGTGCATTCAACAGTATGATTGACAGATAAGTGAATATTTCTCTTACTCTAAAAGAGCACAACTTGGAATACCAGGAATTCTTGAATACAGCTAGAATATAACTGCTTCAAAGAAGAATTGGTGTATAATTTGATAAAAAAGTTCCAGCAATAAAAAGTATAAGGAAAAACAGAACTCTGAAGTAATCTGTGTTCAGTTCCATCCATGGGCACATGGGATATTTCAGAAAATCTTCAAAGAAAATGAGACTTAACTAAATACTTTAGGAATATCAAATTAAGAGAAGAGAAAAAGTCAGCAATAACTGTGTATTTTTGGGTAAAAGATAATGAAACTGTCAATTCAGTGACACTAATTAAGCATGCACAAGAATCCACTGAACCAAATGTTTAGAAAAATTTATATTTCTGGGAAAATAGATCAAATTTAATGAGCTTTGAGGTCTCAATAGACCAAAATGTCATCACCAAATTCTTAGAAACAAGGGCAGAGGGGCAAGTAATGAGCTGAAATCATCAGGGCTAAACTATATTGTCATTGTGAGTTATGATGACAAGTTATTCCTTGAAACTAGATCTGAGATAAATACCTAAATCAGTGAAATTGTATGTATGCAATCATATCTAAAACTTTTGGTGAATCATTTCACCATGTCTTCGAAATTGCATAGAAATAACTCACATTGTTAAGTTTTAAAAGTGTAATTTTATTTAATTTCTGGGGGGACTCTTTAAAGATATTAAGAAACAACTCATGTTAAATGTCTGACTTTTGACAATTTATGGAATAATACAAATATTAAAAAAATTACATAAAAATTAATTACATTTAAACTGAGTTTGTGTACAAGCTGTGTGCAAAATACTTACCAATCTGCTGCAGACACCATGCCTGATTCTGGCTGGTTCCCAACAACATGGTCCGTAAAATCCAACTTTGCGGGTGGTCTGAGGACATTGCAACAGACATTGGAAAAATAATAAATTGTTGAGAGATCATTATTATAGTACATGCCCATTAGGGGTGGGTAGGTGAGTGAGTGAGTGAGTGAGTGAGTGAGTGAGTGAGTGAGTGAGTGAGTGAGTGAGTGAGTGAGTGAGTGAGTGAGTGAGTGAGTGAGTGAGTGAGTGAGTGAGTGAGTGAGTGAGTGAGTGAGTGAGTGAGTGAGTGAGTGAGTGAGTGAGTGAGTGAGTGAGTGAGTGAGTGAGTGAGTGAGTGAGTGAGTGAGTGAGTGAGTGAGTGAGTGAGTGAGTGAGTGAGTGAGTGAGTGAGTGAGTGAGTGAGTGAGTGAGTGAGTGAGTGAGTGAGTGAGTGAGTGAGTGAGTGAGTGAGTGAGTGAGTGAGTGAGTGAGTGAGTGAGTGAGTGAGTGAGTGAGTGAGTGAGTGAGTGAGTGAGTGAGTGAGTGAGTGAGTGAGTGAGTGAGTGAGTGAGTGAGTGAGTGAGTGAGTGAGTGAGTGAGTGAGTGAGTGAGTGAGTGAGTGAGTGAGTGAGTGAGTGAGTGAGTGAGTGAGTGAGTGAGTGAGTGAGTGAGTGAGTGAGTGAGTGAGTGAGTGAGTGAGTGAGTGAGTGAGTGAGTGAGTGAGTGAGTGAGATTTATGGGCCCATCAACAGCTAGGTCATCAGGACCCAATGCTCATTAGGAAATATAAAAAGAAGGAATAACAAAATGTTATGTTATACTGAATTGTTTGATCCCAGATGTACTGTATATACGAGAATGTAGGTGCTGTTTATACTGAACATGTGATCCAAAATGTACTTCTAACCATTTTCAACAACTTAGGTCCATAGAAACAGTAAATAAAATGGTTTGAATGGTCCTAAAAGGAGCTTGAGGCTCACTGAGCTTGGAGTTCCCAACAATCATGTTATGAGGCTGAGAGACACTGCAAAAAAAGCCTAACCAGGCAACTTAATCTAACTTAAATTTAAACTAGTGTCCTCAGGGTAACAGTGAACACAATTCTAATAAAATTCTGTTAATAATATTTCCCTAAACTCTTATTGGTTTTAAATAACACTGAGAGAATGCACTTAAATATTTTAATTTATCTATAGCAGCATGCTAATATGTTGTTCACAATATCATAGATTCAAAATACATAGAATTTGAATCAGGTAATGAGGCATGCATCACAATTAGTATGTTCCTTTAGGTGAAAGTGGTAAAGAAAACAGAGCCAAGGACATTTAATTGCTGATACACATAAATAAAGTAATGTCCAGTTTCATCTGCTTAAAGATAGAACCACTGTCTACTATACACAGTTACCAAGCTCCATATATAGAGAAAGTGCATTTAGGATCATCCCAGAAAACAAAAATATATCTTTGTGATATCCTTTTGGAAAAAGTAAACGCCTTTCTTCCACTATTTAAGCTTTATGCACCATATTTAATTTAATGTTTTAATGATGTATATCTTCACTATATACACAGACATGAGAAATAATAGCAATAATTATTATTTTCAGGTGCATAGGCATAAACACATTCAGTGCAACTATGAATGATTGTTTTCATTAATAAATTGTGTCAAAAACAAGTGGGTAGGGAAAGTATTGTACCCCATCCAAAAATTCAATGTCAAGATTTCACTGGAAATATATGTTTTGAGACTCCTTGAAGCCTCTCGAAAAAGCATTTGTAGGAAAGGATCTGTGTGTGTCCATGAAAAGTGTAATTCAAAAACGAAACATCAGTTAATACCAAACTTAGAGTTTAAGTCCAGCATCTTCCAAGAATGCAACACCCTTTACATGAAACATTTTTCAAAAGTGTTGGCATTCTCAAAATGGCTTTAATATGATATGCTTAAGATATTTTTATGAAAGATTAAATGTGTATCCTGCACTTTCTGTGAATTGCCTCTGAAGTCCTTTTCATTCTGAAAGACTTTCTCATAATTTCTAAACCAAAAGAGACAGGCAAATTCTTACTGCACAAAAAAATGTAGATCTAGTTAAAGCACATCATTATTTCAAATGCATTTCCTTGTGAAGTTAACCATTTCCAAGATATTGCTTGTTAATGGTCCTTATTTTAAAATACACATAAGATCTACTTTTCTCAAATGAGAAACCATTTGTTTCTTGTCTCTCTCTCTCTCTCTCTCTCTCTCTCTCTCTCTCTCTCTCTCTCTCTCTCTCTCTCTCTCTCTCTCTCTCTGGCCAATCAAAGAGAATGGAATTTAAAAGCCATCACACAGAGACCAGTTTCTAAAAGATTTGACTAATGCTGAAGCCCACTACATTGCCCTATTCCCATTGTACCTACAAGAAAATATAAAATAAATCCATTTTTAAACATTTTTACCCAATTAATATGAAGTAGCTAGAAGAATAAGTTTGTGTGAGAATAGTTTTTTCACAAATGGGTAGAGAAAGTCATGTAAATGTAATATATCAGATTTTTACACTTTCATTTAGCCTTATGAACCCATCTCACTGGATATTTCAGAAATCAGAAGAAGGATATATCTCACCTCTGTTTCTTACTGTTAGTATAATTTATAGTACAATACTACAAACATCTCCTTGTCTCTAATGCAGTAGATCTCGTTAAACACATAATTTATGTTCAAATCAGTGGCATAGCCTGTCTATCAGACTCGGGTATGTAATCCAACGAATATTGTAAAATTCATTAAAATATGACCCAACCTAAACAGAATTGCCCTACAGAGTTTTCATCTTATAGGTAGCATTGTTTGAAGGAAGTGTTGGATAATACTGTGAGCATGATTTAAAAGTGAATCTCCTTTTCTCTCAGAACTTGTATCTGTAATCAAATAAACCTCTCTTCAACATTTCTGTCAACATTTATGTAACCAACGGTACAGAGTTAATCTTCACTAGTAATGCCTGGAGTTTCATCTAATACTAATTAAACAAAGAAGGCATTAGAAATTTCTTTCTTAATCCCATATGTCATGAACTCATGATGATACTCACACTTGAAATTAAGTTATTCTGAGTATCAGGTGAAGTTGCCCGACAAACAGTCGAGCTTTCCAAGTGCTCTTTCAGAGAGTCATTAAATATTGCTTAGTTTATTTAAATATTCGGTATAATTGTCTCTGTGTGAAGATCCTTCATTCTCATTGTGACCTTGAAAAGCAAATGCCTATTTTCATAGAAAACATACAGCACCTACAAAATGAGAAAGTAAAGTTCTGTTCTTTTGCATTTCATTGTTATGCTATTCAACTGATTATTCAATGCAAATTCTATTCTTGGAATTATCCCAAACATTTTTAGTTGTTTTTCACATATTATGTGATTACAGGAATAGCTGTTTTATGATGCCTTATAAATGTTATTTAAATCTTCAGAACCCTTTTCTTTTGGGAAAAGACCAACAAAACATTTGTTTAAAGTATTACGACCGTCAGGATTCACTTTCATAAACTTTAATACCAAAATACCTTATACAGTTTTTAATGTTCGTCGTAATACTCAGTGTGGGCTTTGGAGGATCTACTTTAATTACATTTTGCTTTTCAAAGAAATGTTAGTGTTGTGGAGGTTCTTATGTTGAGTTTGTCGATCACATAACAGTTTATTTTGATTTCCGTTACAACAGCGGAACGGAAATGCACTTATTTTTATGCTCTAGCTCTGCTTCTTGTTGTGAGTCATGGATACAACTGTCTCCCTTGCATACCTTCACTCGGAATCCGTGCAGATCTTCACCTACATTTTGCCTTAATAGTAAGGAACCAAGTGTCCAAATCATGCTCAAATGCCCACAATTGAAGAGTACACATACAAGAAGCAAAATAAATCGAGAATATTCCCTATTCACAACTTTAAATGCAATTATGTGAACACGATTATTAACATGAGATGTGGTCTAGTCCGGGCATGCCTTAAGTCAGGCAGGCGCAGAACTCTAGCTTCCTCTAACAACGGGGATGACGATGATCCAAGCTCTGTTTTGGAGCATACTGCTGCACAGTGATGCGAACTCAAATCATAATGTTTAGGAAAGGCTGAGTTTTAATTACATTAAAACCATTATGTACACAAAGTTATAGTAAACACCAATTTGGCAATCGGTTTGAGGAAAATTAAAGGGAATGTAATACATCTCCCACATCCATTGACATTATGCCCCTGGTTAAAATGCATTTTTTTGTAGAGTGAACCATTTCAGAGATATTTCTTGTTATTTGTGTGAGTTTTGCAATACTTACACTTTCCTCAAATGGAAGGTCGTTACTCACTTTTTATATATTGTGGGTGCAAAGAGAATGGCATTTAAAAGCTTTCCTATAGCGACCAGCTTTAAAATATTTCACTATCGCTCAAAGCCTACTGTATTCCCATATTTCCCTTGCACCTACAAGAATTAGCAATAAGTTAATTTCTACAAATGTTTTATCTCCACTAACATGAAGATAGAGGAATAAGAGTTTGTAGGAATGGTTAGTACAAGACCAGAGGAAGTCGTGTGAGTGCAACACATCAGATTTTTTTAATGAACATTTCAGATAACATGTATTTTTCTCTCAAACAATAACACAGTTGTTTGGTTGTTTAAAACCATTCTGCCAGTAGCTGGCTGCTGGGAGTGCTCTAATTGCACCAGCAAGTTTTCTGACTGTATCATAGTAGACTGTGGTAGAATCATGTGTCCCATGATACAATATGTTTGTTATGAATACGAAATGAACTTAATGATAGTACTCACAGAAGTTTGCAAAGCACATCCTCTTGTAAAGGCTGTTTGTAGCCTGGTAGAAACAGACCAGAATAATTACCTCGTTCCACAAATGTATGAGTTGTATCTCCATACTGCAACGCATATTTCAACAATTCTATTATCATTCATTGAGGAAAAGCCTACACTGCCCCTAAGAGTAGAAGATTTGCTACTCTAATTAGGGTGATGAAGCAAATGTAGATTGGGCCTCATTACTTAAGATTAATATTCCTAATATTTTCATATCTTTAACTCAGGCACAGGCAAAATTGGCTCAAAAGGGCCACTCCACTGAAACGTGTTCTTGCCTCACTCCACTGGCCATCCCTCCCTTTCAGTACTATTCAGCTTCTGACATACCTCATTCAGTGGCGAGTATGGCTGTTTCATGAGGAGAGGTAGAGAGAATTTGTTACAAAAACAGGAAAGTTTGCTATTTAATATGAAGGTTTCAATTCACAAATATAAAGCGTTACAATACCAAACGCTAATTTGATCAGAAGCATAAAGCAAACTTTGGTGATCTTACAGGTATTTATTTGCAATTTCAAAAGGTACTTTCTGAATACTCGTATTTGTAAACATATCAAAGGGACAATATCATTCCACTTTTTAAGGGTTTAGTTTCTTATTAGTTTATTTAATATAATTTAAGTTAATATATTTCGTTTTCCAAAACATAACATAACATAATTTTGAGTTTAAAACCAAACAATTTTTTATGTTGATCAAATATTTTAAAAATATTTAAGGCTAAATAGCAAAGGGACCCTACTGCTTTATTTATTATGAAAGTGAAGCAATTTAATATGTTAATCGTAAGGCAGCATAAGACTATTACGTGCATAAGATAAACTATAGTTATAAACTTGAAGATTATGTAATTTGCCTAACCACAGTAGGCAGCTGTAATAATTATTGTATGCAAAATATGTTTAATATGAACAAAATATTTAATAAAAGTGTAGAAATTATCACTACCACGCAGGTGGGATGAAGCCACCACTGCTCCTGTTATATCAAAACAACGTTCGTCACTCGGCAAGAGAATGTGGGATGAGTAAGGCACGTTCGATCACTACCTCTCCTCTCATGCCTATGCCTACTGTAACTCCTTATAATTACTTTTTAATCTGTTATTCAGCTATGTCTATTGTAAGAATAACATACTAACCGTCTGAACTCTTGCAAATCGAACAGTCCCTCCTTCATCACTTTCTTCCCAGATGTCTTTTACTATTTTTGCACCACGCTCTTTTGCTTTCTGAAAAGAAAACAATCTCATTATGCTGTGGAACTCTGAAAAACCATTTTACATATATTTATTCAGGAAGAGTAGGAATGAAGGAACACTTAGTGAGTTTGAACAGAAAAGTGTCTTAGATTGTTCGATGCAGCACAGAATTGGAGACAGTTTGTCAAATGAAGTATGAGAGAGGCATCTATAACAAAAAACAATTGTTTGAGATAAATGTGCTTAGAACTCCTGCTACTTTTTTCACTACATCATGAAACTCCAGTCATTCTATAGAAAATACACCCAGCTTCAAGACATACCTATTCATCACTTACGTTCCCTACTTATGCTTTTCAGTGAAAAGGTAAAATTGGATATATTGATGCTATGTTCTTGGATTTTGCAGTTCTCACATGGAAATGGGAAAAACAGAAAAATCATATCAACGAGTTCTTAATGATCACAGAACTTCGTAATTTTCCTTTTCATAAACTAGATGCTTCCAGTATTTGAGCAGAAGAGAAGTCTGGTTCTACCATAATTTATTTACCTTTTTTTGCCATTTGATTTTGATACAGAAATATTGACTTTTTCAACAATAGGGTAATAGAATAATCAAAACACAAGGTGTATGATTTACAGAGAAAAATGCGAGTGAGTTGAATGATTTATGCCGTGTTGGTGCGTTGCCATGGTAGAGGGTCCAGGCGGAGACCAGAAGATCCATGGTTAAAATTCCGGCTAGATCACTAAATTTTTCAGTCTCATTCTACTTTTTCCAACAAGGTATGTATTTATAAGAATTAACAAATAAGCACGTTACATAAGATAACACAAAGTAAGTTACATGTAGTTACAGAGTAATGTTGACAACACTGTCCATAAATTCTCAACTGAATTAAATCTCCTGTTTATTAGCCAGCTGTGAACGCATACTTTTAGTTTATTTTTTGAGGCAACCTTTGCTGATTCATGTAGCTTGTTGAACAAGTTAATATCATTGTAAAACATGTATTTTTGCCAAGAGTTAGTCTTTATCTCGGACAGTATAATTTATGTTTATCTCTTGTGTTAAAATTATCCAATCTTAGCAACATGAAAGAATGAAATGCACACCATTAAACAAAGATAACTCCAAGGTTATACCATTCACTAAGAACATTAAGCAAATTGTAGATATCAACACTTCTGCAAATGCCAACTGTAATGAGGATGCTAGACAAAGTGTTGTTGAAGGGCATGATAACCCCAAATATAATGTACATGCTATAACATATAATGTAAATGGTATAACATTTTTCTTATGTATCTCTTACATTTCCAACTACCAAAGGTGAACCCAGGATTCCTAGGGCTAACCTTTAAACACACAGAGAGAGAGAGAGAGAGAGAGAGAGAGAGAGAGAGAGAGAGAGAGAAACATGTATCCTTTTTTAAAAATGCTCTTTTTCTTTTTATTCAAGGGTCATCAAAGCATATACTGGGTGGCGCAGTGCAAGCTCGCTAGTTTCAATGCTATGTCTTGAGAATATATGAAGCCATACGGTTGATAATACCATTGGAATGAACGATGGGAATGGTACAGTTTTGTTTTGTTTACTTCAGCGTTTCAGCTATGCGTTTCTTTCACGAGAGCAGGTCTGTTGCGACAACCCAGAGATTATTTCGTGTCCATTTCAATGTGCCAAGGCATGGTCCAATTCCTTCACGGAAATCAATTATGCAATGGATGGATAAGTTTGTAACATGTGGCAGTGTCCTAGACATTAAACGTTGTCCACTGAAAACAGTGCGTGCACCAGAAAATGCTGCTCAATTGAGACAAGCTTTTGAACGCAGTCCGCGTTATTCAGCTCGTAAACAATCATGAATACTGAGCATTTCTCGAAGATCCTTAGGACGCATATCACGTGAACTCAAGCTTCACATACACAAACTGCAAGTGGCCCAATATCTTCTCCCTGCGAATCGACCTGCAAGAGCTAACTTCTAAAACACCATACTTAACATGGTACGAGAAAATCCAGATGTTCGGGGAAAATTGCCCACGAGAGACGAAGAGCACTTCCATTTGGACTCTTCTGTTACTAAACAGTACATGAGGTACTGGGCAGTCACTAATCCCAAGGAAAAGGTTGAACAACCGTTACATTCTCCGAAAGTAACTGTCTGGTTTGGTGTTGGTGAGTTTGGAATCGTAGGACCATTTTTCTTTGAAAATAACGCAGGAGAAACTGTGATAGTAAATTCAAACCGATACGTAACAATGTTACAGACGTTTGTGATTTCTGAACTCAGAAGGTTTGGAATGGATCCAAAGAAGATTCCAACAAGACTGTGCTACGGAACGCAACAGCACGGCTTTCCTCAGAAATGAATTCGTCCAACATCTCAAGGTTTGGAGACATTGCATGGGCTGCCCGCTCGCCTGATCTTACTGTTCCCGATTTCTTCTTGAGGATTTTTGAAAGAGGTCTTTACTAGATGTCTTGCAAAACTACCAGTGCTAAAAGAAGCTATTACTGAAGAACTTGCGGCCATAGATGGAGACCTGCTGCTTCGTGTGTGTTCCAGTTTCATTACACGCTTGCAGGAATGTCTGGACTGTAATGGAGTCCATCTTAAATACGTAATAGTCAAACAGTAATTCCATAACATGAGGTAAATAAATGGCATATTCTATACTTTCAATTGATACATTTGTTATGTTCCACTCCTGCCTGAGTAATTAGGTATAGGCCTCCAAACCTAGGGAACTTACTATGCGCAACCCGGTATTTCCGGTAAAATCACATCGAATTTTTGGTTCAAATGCAATAATTCTCCTACTTACTATACGTAGTAGAGAAAGTAAGAACTGGCTTCCCTGTCCATGCGACTCACTTTGCCGAATCGTCTCGTCAATTTCTCTGGAAATACACGTTTTCTTAAAGCTTCTCGTACTACCTAGAAGCCCTTTGTTCTCGCGCTCTCATTGTTGGGCGTTGCCTGCTGGCTGCATGTTGCCAAACAATGTAGTGGTGTGAGGTACCTAACCTAGAGCGTCCTTTGAGGCACGCGGCCGCCGTCACAGTACGTATCATTCAGTAGTAACATTTCAATGCTTCGTCTGCAGAATTTTCTCATGTTTTATCTTCTGGTTCATTTTCTTTGACTTGTTATAAAAATTATAAAATTAAAACATCAGAAAATTTACATTTGTTACTCACTGCATAGAAAATATTAAACTTTCAGCTAATATTTCTAGTATTACTTGTGAAGTAAAACTATTTCTGAACAAATTGAAGCACATTTGCTGTGTGTGTGTGTTAATACACTGCATTCCACAAGCTGTCATAAGTTGTATGGTTGCTGAGGTAAATGGTACACGTGCAGCCTATTGTTGCCAGTGACTATTGTGCAACCCCTCAGAACGATGTTCATATTGTACAGCATACATTCGCATAAACTATGATATTCTTGACCAAGGCCTACTGCGCTCCCTATCTCTGCCCAACACAGGCGTCGTGAGTAGGGTGCGTTCGATCCCAGGGACCCGCATGTGGTATTCGTGGTGGACTAAGCGGCGTCAGGGCGGGTTTCCTCCGGGTGCTCCGGTTTCCCCCGCCATCTCATTCCACCGGTGCTCCATCTTCATTTATCACCAGTGTCACCGCCTGCGGTGCCGTAGTAGTAAAAGCGGCCGTTAAACACTACAACAACAACGTGAATAGGGTGCAGTACTGGAGTGTGGGACGTGGTCAGCGTGCCGATCCCTCCCGGCCGGTTATGCGGTCTACGCAAGCAGGGCCACTACTTTTCAATCAAATATCTCCTTAATTGGCCCCTTAGAAAACTAACAAGGCTGAGTGCACCCCGAACCAGGTTTCCCAACGGGAGAAAATCCTCACGCAGGTACTGGGAAACGCTACCACCCCGCTTTGAAAACTTTTAACGTAGCTAACGAAGAACCTACTTTAGCAATAAAGAGTACCGTTAATTCGAATTAAGGTAGAAGTGCATTACAGCATTGTTTACACAATGTTTGCCTGACAGAGAAATAATAAACCATTTATATCCATTGGTCAAGAAGCTAGATGGGTCAAAGTGTTTGACATCAATTATTTTTTTTCGGCTCTTTGTTGACAGTAGATGTATTGGGCATATTTGTTGCACCCATCACGTAGAATACCTGGTCAACGTATGGCCGAAGTAGGTGGTACCTTCCACTTGGTATATACATACACAGAATGTTTAAAAATCAGTGTCCGATATTGTAACAGGAGTTGGGATTGGTCAAAACTAGAATAAATGTTCGTGTAAACGTATATCCGGAAACAAATGCGTGTTGAGGTCTGAGCCATTTTACAAAAACGTGCAATGTATCCACATTTTTTTATGGGTTTGGCATACACCACTGTCTTTAAATGTCCCCATAACCAGAAATCCAATGGCCTGAGGTCCAGTGAACGCGGAGGCCATGCTACTGGATCTCCTCGACCAATCCATCGTCCATTAAGTGTTTGGTTTAAGTATCAAAATTGCTTTAGTCCTAATGTGTGGGCAGGAATTGTGGGTCACAGACTCCTAGGACCATACATTGGCTAACAGGTGCTGTGTATCATCGACTCCTGCGCGATGAGTTACCCGTGCTTTTGGAGGACGCATGTGGTTTATGTATGATGGGGCACTAACCTATTTTGCACGTATCGTGCGACAATACTTAAACCAAACATTTAATGCACGATGGATTGGTTGAGGAGTTCCAGTAGCATGGCCTCCCCGTTTGTCGGACCTCAGTCCATTAGAATTCTGGCTATGGGGACATTTAAAGACATTTGTGTCTGCCAAACTATCGAAAATGTGCATACATTGTACATTTTTCTAAAATAGCTAATATCTCAACAAGTATTTGTTTTCAGACTGATGTTTATAGGAACATTTATTCCCAACTCCTGTTACAATATCAGACACTTCTTAAACATCTTGTATGTATAACATAAATTGTGTGTTTCAATGCGATGTATTTACACTTTTTGTGTAGTACGATTTTGTCTATCTCTTACAGACTATGAGTAATGCAAAAGTCATTCAGAATGAAGAGAACTTCTGAGGACATTCCTAGATAATTCAAGATATGCTTCTCATTTTAATATAAAACTATCTTAAATGTATAGTATTTTAATCAAAATCGTTAGAGCCATTTATGAGAATATCAACATTTTGGAAAAATGTTCCATTTCAATTGTAGTCTTTAACGGGAGAATTATCTTGAAAATGTTCATGTCACATCCTTGGAAGATGCTGAATTTAAATAGGAAGTTTGATATTAACTGACTTTTTCATTTTTGAGTTGTGTTGTCTTTAGACACAGACAGACAGACAGACAGACAGACAGACACACACACACACACACACACACACACACACACACACACACACACACACACACACACAGTCCATTTTCTAAAAATGGTTTTCCTTTTGGGTTCAGAGAGTCACAAAACATGTCTTTCTGTTGAAATTTTTAGAATGAAAAGTTTAGTGGGATACAGTATAGGTAGGAACATGTATGTGCTTGTATTAATAAATACGTCTTATGATTGCTTCTCACCTGAACAATGGAGTCCAGATCCTCAACGGTAAATGCAATATCTTTAACAGCATCTCCATGACGAACTAGATGCGCTCCAAGTTCTTTATTGTCTGGTTGGTAGGCCGAAACAAATACGAATATAATCTGGAAACAGTTACCAGAGGTTAGCATACAAGCAATCACTGTAGTGGGTAAATTTAGTCATCAACTGTAAGGTTAAGTAATACCACCTTATTCTGCTTCACAACGTGAGCCGCTATATCTCGAGAACCAGTCTCCAAGCCTCGGTATGCCATAGGCTCAAATCCAAGTCGTGTGCAGTAATAGCTTGCTGCCTAAAACACATCAGTATACATATATGTTACTACTATTAGCTCCTAGTACATTTTATACACAGCAAATACTCATTGGAGTCTTGGAAGACCAGCGTGAAAGTGGGTATTGTGTTCATAAAATTCGATTAAGGAATTTCCATGATATGATGAATGTACAAGCAATTTACGTACAAGAGGGAGTTTCTCGGTTCTTCTTTACTTTATCATCACCATCACCATCATCATCGTCGTCGTCGTCGTCATCATCATCATCATCATCATCATCATTATCATTATTATTATTATTATTATTATTATTATTATTATTATTATTATTATTATTATTATTATTATTATTATTATTATTACGGAAACAGTTATTTTAAACTGTAAATCGTAAAGTATTGACGCATTGGCCGCCGGAATAGAAGAGCAAACACGCGAGATAGGTGACTTTAAAAAGCGCCGTGCGACACAGTTTGTTCTAGAAGCTTCGAGAAAAAGTACCGGAAACTCTCGAAGCTGAACAAACCGGCACAAGCAACAGTTTGAAATGTGTAGTGAAATGGCTGCGAGTTATTACGTAGTTAAGCGTTTTGTGTTAGTTTTACTACATGGTTGATTGTAAGTGCAGTAGCAACGCTAAATTGAGAATTGTTTTGACTATACTTGTTTTTATTGAGGCCAGTTTTTACGCACTGCAATACAGAGTAAAAAAGGAATTTGACTTGCGATTTTGTTACTGTATTGATACGCCAGAAGCTAGAAGATTCCTCTTGCTAAGATTCAGAAACAGTAAATACTACATTCTCAAACAGTTGGGAACTCGCTGGAAACAGCTCGTTTAGCTTCCATTAAACCAAATTAACTGGTTTGGTCCATTCACACACACACACACACACACACACACACACACACACACACACACACACACACACACACACAGCCACCCATACCCCGAGATAAAGATCTCATAGTTCACTATCAGTGCAGCTGGCAGCAGACCGAGATATTGGAGAGGGGATCCAAAAGGTGGCACATCCATGTGGCTGACGAGATAGACAGGCTACGGCGCGAACTGCAGTGACATAATTCTCCTAGTTCGGTCATGGCCCAATGAAGTAAAACCACAATCGCCTAATACACACATATTCTAAACAACCAAAAAATTGCTCGTTGAATTTATACAAAAGATACAGTTGTATCATGATGGTATACAATGTTAGCCATGTTTCAGACTACCATTACTACGTATCTCTGATTTGCACCGTAGTCTGTCTTTCTCGTTAGCCACGCACACCCAAGGGTGACGTCACAAACAGTAAGTCAGTTTTTACGGGTACTGTTCATTTAGTGTTACTACTGCAGGAAGCAAACTGTAAGTACAAAACTTTCACTTAAAAAGGAGCTATACACGACTTTCGTAGTAACATGGATTCTAAGCACTTTTAACATATGTACTTCTTGAGATAATGGCTGGTTGCTCCCTTTAAATTTCTATTGCAATATAGGTGGGACCAAAGGAAGAGGTAGCCATACAAGATTAAATTTCACTGACTTAGTTTATAATTTCATTCAATAGAAAGTTTCTCAAACTGATTCCAAACATATATTTATTGTGTTCTGTGTTATGAGGTTTCCGTCTTCAAATAATGTCATCTATTTCAGCATTAGATGCTTCACCGAAGAGAGAGTCAGTCATCTTTTTACATTTAAACCTAGCGGCTCTGTTGCGTCAAATTACGTAAACTGTTGCGCATCTGTAGGACAGTGCAGCTAGATTCTCTAACTTGACCATAACATAAGAAAAGCAGAGTAGGTGGCAATTAAAATTCAGAGGAGGTGATAATGAAATTAATAAATTGTTTGCTAATGAAGGCTGTGATTGGTTGAAATTTGAAATTGATATGTACACGATTTGTTGATTTCAACTAACTTAGGTATGAGCGGAATAGCCAATGTAATTTTTCAAAAATAAATAAAATAGTTGTTTAGACATCAGTTTAACCACCATTTGAAAACCCAGACATTAGTATCTGCAAGAAATATGCAATAAAGGAATAATGATAAAATACTAGAAATAAATTCGTGTAGTTCTAAGGTGTCAATGAAATCTGTTAGTAGCTTGCATGTCCTTTAAACATTCCATCACTCAATGCAAAACTCGGCAATATAGAAAGAGCAATTTAGATTTTTTCTGTTGGAGTTAAACACAGAAGGTACCTATTATTTGAAAATGTATCAATGTTAAAGTTTCTTAATTTGTGGCCCTAAGTAAGAGTGTTCAAAGATAAACTAAAAGAAACTTACCTGCTTGGCATTTCCCACCCAAAACGTTAGGTGGTCGAAATGTAGGAAACGACCCTTATCGGGCTGAAAGCAAAGAAAATTAAGTAAATGTAGGTATAACCAGGATAAAAGTTCAATACTAATTGGTGATCAAACACTATCAAAACAGCCAAAACAGGGTAGTACTGCTTACCTTAGGTCCTTTGTCTGTGTATGTTGTCTGCAAAGGAAGAATAACATCTGCTTAGTAAACATATCTTTCAGCTCTTTTTAATACCTTAAACAAAACTACATTTAAGTACTCTTAGAATGTCACTTTTCTATAGAGCTTAAGTATATCCTTTATAATCAAATTAATTACAACTGGAAAATAACATTTAGTTATCTTCAAATCATTCACCTTTATGTAATAAAACATTGAATGCGGGACTCCTAAATATTTTTACGTAAAATCGCCAAAGGTCCATGAACATGTTTTACTATACATAACATTAAGAAACTCCTTTAAGATGCGTGAAACGCCTACAAATATTTAAATAAGCTGTTTATAATCTATTATAGTGCAGATTTAAGAGGATAATACACCAACATTTTAAATATGCTGCTACGGTTGTGCTGTTGGCAGCAATACATAACTTAAAACTTCAGAGATTAAGAAGTACACAAAATCAAACTTAGTATTAGGACATTATTTAATATTTGAAGCTCGTTTAACCCAGCGCGATATATCAGTTTCCCTAAAGATGCCATTTGCTGCCTTAAGTTGTTTGCAAGTGCAAAGCTATGCAGAACTGCCAGCACATGAATAACAAACACCGCCGAGGGATTGAGGGTCCTAAGCCGCAAAGCGTAGCTGAGGGGTGTTTTTATGCCGAGGCCGACGGTCACAACTACGAAACGATGATAGGACGTAGCCGTAAGATCTGTGTAGTTAAACCCCAATAACACACGTTGGAAATAGTTAATTTCATTTCTCATTTAGATTAGCAGTCTCCGCTGCGCATGCACAGTACCGGGAAAGTGGCCATCATTTTTGTCTTTATGTGGTTATTCTGCTAAAGTGAAAGCGTCCTGACAATTCGGTCAGATTTCAGTCCGTAGCTAAGGCTCAGTGTATATGTGGTTTTTAAATTTTAATGAGACATTTGTCTTTAAAATATAGATGTTGGCTGCTCTTATTTGCACAAGTGCTGTTATCGTTGACAAAAAATAAAAAATATAACAAATAAATTATTTTGTTTATTTTTGGTGGACGAAACGGCGTTTGGGCTGGTTTTCTCCGGGTTCTCCGGTTTCCCCCAACACTCATTCCATTTGCTCCATGATCACCTTTCCATTCATTGCTTTCGCCTGCATTTCATACTCATCATCATACCTGGTGCTGGGCTGACCACTCTTCCAGGTGTTCACTCTGTCCGATCCATAAGCTCGTCTGCTCCCCTACAGGCGTCTGACCCTAAGCACTGGCTTGTAAATCCTAGGGGGTGTAAGTCCTCCATACGGCGATGGTAATCAGGCAAAGAAGAAGAAAAAGAAGAAGATGAATTATGTTGTTTACAAAACACCTAAAGCACTCATTTGTGTAGTTGATTTCTTGTATCATTTGTATCTTTTTAGCAAATATATAGGGAAAAGTGTGGAATGAAAAAATAATAAAGAAAAAGAAAGCTAAACTTTTAGCTGAAGGAAGATGGAGACATTCTACAGCAGGTAAAGATGAAGAATCTTAATTACTCTAAAGCTGGTAGGATGAACATGTGCCAGATGAAGTTGCAGAGCCAATTTACCTTCTTGTTGATGGTAATGTTTTGAAGAGCTTGTTTTCAATAGTATTATCTAGTGAGTGCGAAGAAGAATGTATTACTGTGAATTTGGGAGACTGCTATGGTTTTTCTCTGAAGATTGTAGTGAAGTGCCAAGTCTGAGGATATGTGAAGAATAATATTTCCAATAACTCTCTTCCAAAGCTTTAAATAGCTTTTTCTACATAAAACAATTTTTGTACTTTGGGGTGAACTTTTTTGCAGTAAATATCGAAGGATAAAGCTAAAATTTTCAGGAATGTAGAATATACCTAACTTGTTAAAGAAAAGTGTGTATTGGTTTGTTGATTATACTCATACAAGTACATGCTTTTTTCCTTTGTAATTATTAGTAATATTTATTTTTATTCTGTTCTATATAGAAAAAAACCTATGTATCTAATAAATATTAATATTTTGGTAATTGCATAGACACTGAAAACTATCATATCAAATTTCAGACCTCCATTTTCATTCGAAACTGCAAAAAGTCTGCCTTTTATTTTTATCATCATCATCATCATCATCATCATCATCATCATCATCATCATCATTATTATTATTATTATTATTATTATTATTATTATTATTATTATTATTATTATTATTATTATTATTATTATTATTATTATTATTATTATTATTATTATTATTATTATTGTTGTTGTTGTTGTTGTTGTTGTTATTGCTGTTATCATTATTATTTTGTAAAAAAGGGCGTGCCATCCCTACAAAATTCGCTTGAACCAACAAGTCTATGGCAATGATTTTGTCCACAGAGTGGATTAATGCAATGGGTATGTCAATGTCATATCATTATTTATCATATATTCCCATACACCATATAATCATTTTCAAATATAATTAGTGTGGGTTTTGATATTGGACTGCGTGAATGAGAAAGTGATATGGAATGTGATAATGCGGCTTTAATGAGTTGTGCACATTATTCTCTTCCACTTTGTTTTAACCACTCCATCAAAATTCCGCATCTCCACTTTGAGGACTAATGTAAGCACTATCAGATGTGTAGTACGTGTATTTTGCGGTATTATAAATTATTTAAGCAGAGGCTTTTTGGCACTGTTGAATGAAAATGTAATGATACACTGACGTCATTGAATTACAAACAATTTCCCTCCTATGGTATTGATATCTTGGTACTTTGTTTCTCTCTATTAAAATGTCACTTGAAGTAGAATGCAACGTTTTGCATGGAAATGACATAGGCAACTATTTTGTTTACGATTAATTGTTATTCTAAGTCCGTTTTCATGAGGTTCCGAGTGTTCGAGGTCAAAGGTGTCCCTTGTAAGAGGCAGAAGGAAGCTCGCTCACGTCACTGTCGTCACTATGACTGGATTTGCGCCCGTGCGTTCTGCAACTCTTTTAACGCAATCTTATTACCCCAGTGCCGGATGAGATAGACCACCTGGTATGTCCTAGCCAAATGTTTGTTTCCAAAGCAGAAGTAGAGATGGCAGTTGCAAATGCTGTGGGTGAATTCAATATGGGTGCACTTGCCTGCCAGAAACCGAAAATGGACATTTCTGCTTGGAAAAGTTGTGAGAGCACCCTTAGGATCAACACCAAAGAGGAAGAAAACTAACCATTGTGGTAACAAATAAAGAGAAGAAAAAATGCAAAAAAGGATAGAAAGCTTTCCAAAATTTCTGCAGAGGAGATAAAAATGACCAAGGAAGAAGATGTGTGTGTGTCATTGGGAACTTTTGAAACAGGTATTGCAGTTTGAATGCATGTTCTTTTATAAAATTAACTTTTTCTCAATACTACAATTTTCAGCATTTAAAATAGTTCTAGTGCATATATATATATATATATATATATATATCATAATTTACAATATAAAGTTTCAAAGCAAAATCTAAAAAGTTCATACGCATGGAATATTTTGAAAAATGTTTAAAAATTTGTATAAAATGTTCTATAAATTGGAAACTTATGAATAAAATTATTCAAAATTTTGCAGGTAACTTTATTTAAGCTAGAATAAGTTAACTTACTAAATCTTATCAAACTTGAACGAATATAAACGAGTGCAGGACATACACGCAGCTCTGTTGACGATACCTGTGTCCGAGCACCTCAGTTCTTTCTGATAAATGGTTGCACTTTCTGTAGCTCTGTGTGGACAAAAATGAAAAGTACTTTGAAGGATTGTGAGGACAAGTTTTTGAATTCCATCAATAACTTGAACTCAAAGATGGCACTTGCAAAGCTTCTTAAATACATCTCGAATTTAACACATAATTTAGGAAAAATGTATCCTAAGGTATACGGGATGTCTCAAATGCCACATTCTTTCTTGAATAACAAATTTTACATGTTTGAATTGTTCTCCCGGTTGCGTGTAACCCAAGTTCATTATTTGAAAAAGTTAACAATGTATGCCGTTCTAGTTGCTCTTATGTTTTGTACAAATGCTCAATGTGAGGACCATCTGCTACCAAACAACAATTTAGTTTATTGTTTCGTAAGTTCACGAAGTTCGTCTGTTTTCTGTGATTAGTAGGTAAGTAGAGACAATCAAAAATCAAAGTTAAAAATAGAATACTGAGGTAGATGGCTCTGCGGTAACCTGTGAGGCTGGCATTTGGGAGTTCCGCGGTTCAAATCCTACTAGGACCTCCTTCCCCACAGATGGTCCTCCCTGATTGTTCCTTTTACTTGCGTATAGTCAGTAGGAGAAGTACTGTATTCCTCCCAAAAATTCAATGTCGAGTTTTCACTGGAAGTATATGACTTTAGGCCCCCTGAATCAAAACAGCATTTAAAAAAAAAAAAGATCCGTGTATGTGTGTGTGCGCGCGCGCGTGTGTGTGTATGTGTCTGCATCTGTATATGTCTGTGACTGTGTGTGTGTGTGTGTGTGTGTGTGGTGTGTGTGTGTGTGTGTGTGTGTGTGTGTGTGTGTGTGTGTGTGTGTGTGTGTGTGTGTGTGTGTGTGTGTGTGTGAACAGCACAACTCAAAAACCAATGTTGGTACTTAAGTCCAAGTGACACGAAGATTTTGAAGAAAATTCCTCCACCCTAAACTATCCTTTACATGGAAAACTTTTTCGAACATTTTTATTTCCTCAAAAATGACTAACGATGTTGATTAAAACGCCACACGTGTAAGATATTTTTATGGCAAATTAAATACATATTTTGAATTTCCTGGCTATAGCCTATGTAGTCCTGTTTACTCTTGATGACTTCCGCATAACTGGTAAGCTGTAAGAGATAGACCACATGTTACTCTACAAAAAATGTAGATCTTGTTAAAACCACAGTTTATGTCCAAATGCATTTGTTTGTGGAGCCAACCATTGTGTAGATAGTCCTTTGTTATTTGTGTGAGTTCTGCAATACTTATACTTTTCTCAAACGGAAGGTCGTTATTCGCTTTTCTATCTCTTGGCCGCGTAAAGACAACGGAATTTCAAAGCCTTCATTTAGCGACCAGTTTTTAAAAGATATGACTATCGCTCAAAGTCTACTATATTCCCATCCCATATTCTCCTTGTACCTACAAGAAAATATGCAGTAAGATAATTTCTGCAAATGTTTATCTCGACTAACGTGAAGTAGATAGTTTGTAAGTGTAGTTAGTATTGTGAGTAGAGAAAGTCATATGAGTGCAACACATCATATTTTTCCCTTGTTTTCTTATGTTCGAGTTTTCCTCAGTCCTAATAACTGGCAAATGTTGGCAGGCACCCTAAACTTAGGCCTGAAACGTTCGGTTCCCAAGTATCATTTCATTACATGTACATCAGTATCCACCGGTTATGGTGCCGTATGTGGTAAGAATGAATGTTAAGCTTTATTAAAATTAATAACAAATAATTATTCTATCTATGTGCAGAATTTAAAGCAAGTGCATGGTAAGGGTCACCATTTGGTAAAATGTGCCTGTTATTCATCCTGTATTAAACCTGGGGACACAAATCCTCCACGTGTAAAATACGAGAAGTGATGTACAACAAATGTACGACGTAATATTTTAAGGAACATTTAAATAATAAAGTTATAAGTAATATTCCGTTTGTTCACTTTATATAGGTGTATGTTCTTTACAGCTGTAGAACACATTCATAAGTATTTACTGTGACTATACATATGTAAGTTCCTAGTCTTTATGGACTTTTGTATGAATTTAAGGGAACTTCAAAAGCCCTATCCTCTCAATGTTAAATCTTCTAATGCATGACCCATTATCTCAGAAACCATTCGGATATACTACGGATAGTTTCACGGTATATAGATATATGCCTTCGAAGTTCATGATATACTTTTATCGAAAGAAATTGTGTATTAAGAAAGAGAATTTTTTCTCAACTATATCATATTTGGAGACAAAAAAGTCAGCAATTATCTTTTTAAGTGAATTAACCATTTTTTTAGCTCTAAAGTAGATCCACTAAATCATGCAAAAGCTTATTTATCTTCAATAGTTTCCGAGAAAGCGGGTCATTTATATCAGAAAATGTCGCCTATAGTTTCATCGAAAGTAATTACATGGATGAAGCAAGTGAAAGCTGGTGTATTTAATTGTAATGGTAATTTCTAGAGAGAAAACTTCGGCTAAGGTGTTCACTAATGTTTACCTCTATACTCCGAAGTACGTACCAGTTATGTTTTCCTGTGAAGTGGTGGAAAATTCAAAGTCGAAATGGCAGATGCTGTACCATTTTCAAAATATGTTTAAAACGTAAGTATTACGTCCACAATTATAAAATGTGTATCACATTAAGGAGGAAATTCTAATTTACAAAGCTCAACAAAAACTGTAGGTATCCCTCTTTTTGGCAATGTCCAAGACTTCCGTTAAGCAGTGTTTTATGCAGTCTATATTTATTTTTTATTTATTTTTTTAAGCATTTAACGTCCTTTAACTGGTAAGTATATCGGACGATAAGTGAAATGGGTGAAGTCTACAGAGCTTAGAGTTACCCCACATTCTTCTTCCAGGATAAGGGAAAATTCCGCAAAACCCGTATCTAGGTTTCTCACCCTGACCGAGATTCAAACTCGGGACTCCTTGAATGTGAGCCATACATGCTAACCCCACATCACAGAGGTGAGCCGCAGTGTAATTGCTAATCCTTCAAAAAGTATAAAAAGGCATTTTTATTGTTAGAAACAAGAAATAGTAGAACAACACCTTTCATAATTTTAATCACACTCTTTCTGAGAATATAAGCAGAAGAAAGGTATTGTATTTAGTTCAAGCCAGAATTTATTTTTGTTGAAATTGCGTGTAGACCTACCATAACGGAATATTCCTGTAGCAGTTGACGACACAGAAGCAAATCAAGTTTTCCACTGGATACATTTCAGTAACATCCAGCTTCTTAAAGTGTCCCTCCTCAGAGGCGTAGTTCCATCCACTTTTCCAATTGGTTCAAGCTGATGAAGGTCAACTTCTCCACATGTGAAATTTTTGTAATACCATTCAACAAAGAAAAAAAGAAACGTGTATTAAAGAAACCACAAGCTCTCTTCTGATTGGACGAGGCAGGTGGGCTGGTGTTGTTGCGTATGTCGCTTCAGTCCTAAGCCAAGGTTTCCATTCAAATGAAAACAGATTAATAACTGGTTATTTATTGTGCATTATCTTGGATTTCATTGTTCGGAACTTAACCTTAACATTCATGCATAAGGTTTAAACTTCAGCAAACTGTTCAGCTACTTTCTCTACGTTTATCTATGGTAGATAGAGAAAGTATTATATTACACCGAAAAATGGGAAATACATGCTGTGGGGCTTCTGAATACCCTCAAAAGTAATTTTCGAAAATGTACATTCGTGCCTGTGTGTATGGTGTGTATCTCTGCCTGTGAATGTCTGTGAACAGCATAAAGAATATCCTGTATCACTATCAATTGAATTTCTCAATTAACTATTGTTTATTTTATATCCCTTTCACAAACTATTCTTAGAAAGTTTATTAGTCTATTTGATTCATATTCGTCAAATTAAATGCTTGAAGCATTAGTTCATTGCACATTTCGTTTTAGATGAAAGAGGACACAAGATGCTGAAGCGGTAGTCAGATTTTTAAAACGTGGGTCGCTATTTGATGACTTTGAAATTCCATATATATATATCTGATATATTACACTGTTCATAATGATTCTTCTATCCCAGCGATGTCCAACGTTTGCGAAATAGGGGAGGTTGGAGTTACCTCCTTCCACTATACGTGTATCTTGCCACTTCGTAACACTCAAAAGTGTTTGGTTATGTGTACGTTGCGTTGATTTACGAGAGCACTTTCAAACCTTAGGGACTACACATCTGTTCATTAGTGACTTCTTTGGTACTGCTTATGTTTAAGAAGTCTATCAATATTTGGCGGCAAAGTCGAAGTGTATAGCCTTAGAAGATACACCAAGTGATCGTCGCGTAACATACTACGATACACACTTTTACTAGTTCAATTTGGAGGAACTCTGTTCGCAAATATATGTAGAGCTATACTAACTCTTATACACACTATTCTTGCAAATGCTTATTTCTCTATCTACTACATTTTAATCGACATAAACATTTTAAGGAATTATCGTATTTCTAATTTTCTTGTAGGTGCAAGGGGAATACAGCAGGATCTAAGCGACAGTGAAATGTATTAAGAACTGGTTTCTATGGGATGCCTTTGAAATTCCGTTCTCCTTGCAAGACCAAGGGGTAAAAAAGAACGAATAGCATATTCCTATTTGAGAAAAGTATAGGTATTGGCAAATTCAAAAAAATAACAAAGAATATCTTGGAAATTGCTCACTCAAAGGAAAAAAGAATTATTTGGTGTTAATTGTGTGTTTTAACGAGATCCAAATTCTTTATTTAGTAAGACTTTGCCTCTTACTTTTCACCATTTATACAAAAATGATCCGGAATGAAGACGTCTTCTAAGCACATTCCCAGAAAATTCAAGGTATGACTTAGAAATTGGCATGGAATCGCCTGTTTGTGTCCGTCACTGGATAGTAGCTGATTCATCCTCCGGCTGAAGGAAGGGAGGTGGGGAATAGCAGCCACTTTACGTAAGCGTCTCCAAGGAGACAAGGTTGGACATTGCCATATTACGCTACCTATTCACAAAACGGGTAAAGATACATATTCCTACTTAAAAATGACATAAAAGTAAGTGGGATCTGCTTAGTTACAAGCTTACATGCAGAAACAGCATTCAAATGTTTATTCGCGGTAACAAGTTCTTGCTTTAAAAAAAAAAAGAGGAAAGAAAGAAAAGTACAAGAGAATCGCAAACTTTCAAATTCCGTTAGATGACGCTCTCATTTCAGAAACATGTCTTGGCAACATGAAACCTTTCAAAAATGGCTAACGCTACGAAAAAGAAAACAACTGTACACAAATAGTGTATTTTAATGAGCTGTATAATTTCCCTGGGTTAAGCTTTTGTCTTCCTTATACCGTTTTAGTTATACCACATTATAAAAAATTCGTTGCAGTATAGGGGATTTGACAGGCATAAAAATATCTCAACCATATGGTATGTAAATCGAAATCGTTAGACCTATTTTTAAGAAAATAAGGAATGAAGATGCTTTTCTCTGTAAAGGATTTCCTTGAAAATCTTCCAGTGCGTCCTTGAAAGATGTCTATCCTGAAAAGCTTAGTACTAAATAGAATTCACTATTTCGCACACATACGCACACACACACACACACACATACACACATACACACACATTCACAAACACACGAACTTTTTTTCAAAAAATCCTTAATTTGTGATCAGGAGGCTTTAAAACATGCATTTCCGGAGAAATCCCGATATCAAACTTTTGTGCAGAGTGCAGTACTCCCTCTGCCGACAGAACCTTTCAAGGATGCAACGCAAAGATTTTCACGATGTTCATCCATCTTAAACTACTCTTTACGTGAAAAAATAAATTGTTATTTCTTTAAAAAAATTATTAATTTGATTAAAATATCACATTCAAGGTAGTGCAATGAAAATAAAATGTTTATCTTGAATTTTTATGAAGAGGATATTCCTTTTACCCCTTTATTTATCATGTTCATGCAAAGGGTACAGAATTTCAAAGCCATCACGTAGCGAATGAATTTGAAAATATAATTTTATTTAAATGAGAAACTTAAGAGACAAGCAAAAAACTTACTGAAGCAGGAAACATTAACCATAAAATAACGAATATTAGAAACTGGCCAATGTCACAAAAATGTTGCTGGACATAAATTTTACACTTTGAGCTAGGTATTTTTGTGATTTAAAGCTGAGAAAACTAAAAATTATTTGAAAAATCGAACCAATAAAAAAGAATATCTCGGAAATAATTAACGGAAGAAACAGTTTTTTTACATAAAATGTGTTTTCAGATGTGCTCTATATGTTCTGCATAGTAACATTGTCGCGAACACAAGTTGCGACTAGGAGCATAGCTCTAGGGAAATGGGTAGAGTTAAATGCTTGGCTGTGATTAACTATTTATTATACTGCATGTGGAATACAAGTACGGCTGACATGGGTCTGGAAGAGACCTTACATATTCCTTAGGCCTTGATGAGGCCTAAGCGGTTATCAGACATAGACAATGTTAAAGTTTTTAGGCTCTTACCTCGAAGATGGTACGTGGACTGTGCAGAGGGTTGACGGACGTGGCCCTCCCGTGGCAGCGCTCTAATTACGTCGAAAGACTCCCTCTGGCCTCAGATTTCTATTCCCTTATATAGGTTATTGCCACCCACGGGAGATCCCATCATTGTGACGTCCCTTATACCATATAAGGTCGGGCGACGCCCGACGCCTAATTTGAATTGGCCAATCAGGAATAAGAATTCCAATGTTCTAGAACTTCCTGTATGATGTGTCCCGAGCAAAGTGCGTTTCTGCTACCGTGCAGAATCGCACGTACACCATCAGGAACTGATGTCAGGGTAAGTCCCCAGGGGTTTCACCGGAAGTGGTCACCCTCCATATTCCTGTCACACCATCCATCCTGTTATGAAACATTGGCCACGAACGAGAATTTATGTGATTCAGAAAATATATGAGTTGATCTGAACTAAGGGAATATTTTCTCTAAATAAGATTCCGAAGAATAATATGTTTCTATACATCCCTCAACAGTCCACGTGACACATCCCCAATGGCCAAGAAAATTCGCTGGCCTCAGCGAAAAAAGAAAAGGTAGGGCCCAAAAAAAACACAATAAAATCACTATACAATAAGGATACAGAAAATCGCGCCAGGCGATGTATGAATGCAAAAAGTATTATCTAAAAAGAAGCATATATATATGGTATATATAATATAGGTAGCACCTGAAACAACAAGGAGAACATGGGAAAACAGGAAGGAATTGTCACTAAAAGAAGGGAGATCGTGAAGAGTAGAGGGAAGAGAATACATGGCGGATGAGTAACACCATAAAGTCTAAACACCTGGAGTGCACTGTAATAGCGAAAAAACTGCAAGTCTATAGGTCCCGAACGCATCCACAGTCAACATCACCATGAGAACACGGCCGCATCCGTAAAACAATGATATCCGCCGGCGCATCCGTCCTGGAGTACTGGAATCTCCCCAGGCTTCTCGGTGCAGGCGAACGGAAGCCAAATACGCAGCCAATGTTCCATCTTGTATGATGCATCAGATAGCCAAAAGTTCCAAAAACAGCAGTGGCCGTGGAGTCCGCGGCACTCTTGTCGGTCTCACTGTAGCAAGTGACACCCAAAACAGCACAAAGTGACGTTCAGTCGAACTCGGAGAACAGGGCGATGTGGTTGTGGCGTGGGCGTGCATCGCTACGGTAGGTGCCTCCAGCAGGTGCTGCCTCGGTCCGCATGAGGGGGGGGGGGGGGTAAAGGAATTATCAATCAACATGCCATAGTGAGTAACATAAGGGTAGGAGGAGATAGAGATGGGATCTTCTCGTGACACGAAGTAGGCCAAAGCAGGTGGGGTTTCAGGGAGGGGTCTGGTAAAGGAATTATGGTGGGAGGAAAGGGAGGATGAGAAGTCGAAAAGGAATAAAGAAGGAGGGGTGGTGCTATCAAAAAACAATAAAAAAAAATACAACTATTAGTACATCTTAGGTATAAGTAGCAGGGATAACATAATAAACATATAAACAGCTACTGGGAGCCTAATTCTAAGGGCTAAGAAGTGTATACCTAACTAAGCGGAAGAGGGGGGAGTTGAATAAGCTATGGGAGGTGGTATGTAGGTACCGAAAAGGCGGGACTGGAGAGTTACTGTCGGGCAGGGTGCACATTCACATAGGCCTGGCCGACAGGTCTGGGTCGCATATAGGTTAAGTCTAAAGGCTTTGGGGAGGTATAGTCACTGTGTTCTAGGCGAGGAGTCTCATAAAAGTGGACCGGGGAAGACGGAACATCGGGAGCGTCTTCCGAGGGAAGTGGAGGAGTATGTGGGTTAATATCGTCATAAGCATGATGTGATCGGGAAGTTTGTGAGGACGGCGGGTAATTACAGGTGAAGGCAGTGGACCACGGGGTATGGTGATGCCAACAAATAGGAAACAATCCATTGGTTTTGGCTAACCATATTAAGTAGGCGATTATCAATACATTAAACAAAAATAGAACGCCAATTAATGACGTGATGGTAAGAGTAGAGTAATCTTGTACATGCCATTTCGGATTATCACACTCATGCAATGATGTGTAAGTTGGGCAGTGTACCTGAAAAGAAGGTATGTGAGTAAGTATGAAAGTGACGTCATCGTAAAGAGACACCATGGAACTGTGATTATCGAAACGGTTATAGGACAGACATAAGATAAATTGGAAACGGAAGTACCATGCAGGATAGCCATGGCACACGCAGTCTGTAAGGCAGCGATGCCATATGCAGGGGTGACCAGGCAGAGACTGGATTTTGAAGTATCGCACTGAGGTAACATTACCCTGAAGTGAGTATCTGTGTATAGAATGGCCAACGCACGTGCCTCCAAATTAATCATACATGTCTTGTCGTAAAATGCAAAGGGTGTAGGGGTGAAGTATCGTCCTACTGCTGATTGTACGTCGGCCTGAAGGAGTGGAATTTGTAAGCCGACTATCACGTGTCTAGGCGAAAATAAACAGTCAACGATGGGCGCACTGTAATATTTACCAATTGCGTCCTTACCCCACACTAGGCGGAAGCCTGTGTTATTTGCTACAACTTGGTCCAAAGCATTAGATAACAGAGAAGGAGAAATTACTGTGGGGTGTAAATATCGAGAGACACAGGATCGATAGAGATTATCTAAGCGGTTCACCTGAGACATTAATTCAAATAAAGGGGCAGCCCCAGATGATTTGGCCGAAATGGCATCTTGCAGATTAAGCACTCTTTCACAAAAGGAAGTATTAATTATAGTAACAAAGTGGTTGAACAGTTGTGCTTTATGCAATAGGTTGCTCATAGCGTCATTAGACACGTACAGATTTTCAATGTGTTGCTTGTCTGCTAACAGAAATTGTGACCCAAAAATAGAGCCGTCACCCCTAAGGGGGTCGTCGTTCGATTTAAAGAGGGATGGATCAGGTTGATTTAGTGCTTTAAACTTAGCGGATAACCAGTGGCAGAAAGCTGTGGTCGTAGAATTAATATGACAATAGCTAGCAGTTGGTGAATTTAGCCAACATTGCGGGGCGAGGAACAAAAGGGGGGCTGAACTCTCATACAATGTCATATTTGGCAACACATAGAAGTCTGCACCGGCCGTCACTTCAATAGGTGCCGATTCAAAAAGTCGTTCACATGCCTTAGGGGTTGTCAGTATTACTAAAATATACATCGTTATGCGTGCAGCAGTGGCCATCTCCTGCAAGCAAAAAAAAATTATCACCTTGATTATCACTTATGTGTGCGTATCCGGGGCACACAGAAACTTCAGAAATAGCTTATTAGATTTCTATTCACGTGATGGAGTGACCCGCACTTCCATCAGAGATAAAAAAATCAACAGACAGTCCTCTTAACTGACGTAGGCAGCACCCAGTCGGGACCTCACGGTATTCCGCTGGATGAAATAATTCGCCTCATATACTGAACATACAATGGTATGCTCTCATTAATCAGATGTGTTCGTAGGATCTTGCGATAAACCCATGAACATCATATTTAACCGTTAACTACCAAAAGGGCCTCGCGGCTTCCTCCCGGAGTTAGCGTCTACCTTGATAAAAATCGTTAACCGGTATAATAATATTCTGACAAACCCTAAGTATTCAGAACATATATTGACAATGCTTAACAAAAGTAAGTTACAATTAAAGTATTATGCTAAGGCACAAGTATAAACGGCATGGATGTGGCCAGCCGGTGTTTTCCAAGTAACAATAACAGGAAGTGGTAAGATAAGCACTCCTTAAGAGAAGTCCAGTGATGCCATGAAACACAAGTTGTGTTTTAAAGCGAGAGCATTCAATAATAAAGAAGTAATAAACTTATAGATTCTAAGCTTTTAAACTGGTCCTGCTTCTGGTATTGAGTCCATAGGCGTAGGCGGTACCCGTCTAGCGGCAACTGGTGGGGTAGCCAAAATGAACACACTCCCAGTTGATTGATCACCAATCGTGCTGACTTCCGGTCTGCGAACTCCTCGCTGCACTTGTATAATCTGCCAATACAACTTCAGACTGCGATAAGTTACAGCACAAGTAAAAATTAAGAGTAAGATAGAGGGTGCCTGAAAAAGATTGAATCCCAGAGAATTCAATAATTTATAATTTTAAGCCGATTGTACTTCCGAAATGGGGGTTCCCTGGAACAGGTGGTATACTTCTCGCAGCAAATACAGGCGTGGTTAGAAGTAAGACACTTCCAGATGGTAGGCCTCCAAGGGCGTTGACTTCTGGTCGTTGAATGGTCCGATGCAGTTTTAAGGATCTGCCAACATAACTTAAGGCAGCGATAAATCATAGCACAGAGAAAATTCAGTAGTAAAATACTAAAGACTATGGTAAAATCGTGACATTTTTCCGAAGGCTAGCGCACCTGGAATGTGATTGGTAATGAGCATGTCCGGACGACGGAATAATATAATTGCTAAGAGAGTATTAAGAAATGAGGTCTATATACACAGCAACTGCGTGAGTGTTGAGGACTCAAGGGTCATATGGTGAAACAGAGTTTACCTGTGGGGGGGGGGGGGGGATAACATAAGTTAAAACGGAGTAACTCCATAGACCAAAGGGAAAAAAAAAAAAAAAAATCATATCAATATAACATATCGCTAAGACAAGAAAAATGTAGGTTAAAATATATATAGCGTTTAAGTTGGTGAATATGTTGTATCTGGTTATCTTGATATGCATAGGTAGAGATATACCTACACACATTACGAGAGAAAGACAGTATTTAAACAGGTACGCTACGATATAGGAGTAGGGTATCTGTGAGTTGTATTCTTTGTAAAATAGTGACTAATATAAGTGTTAAGTTCTTCTTTTGTTTTATTATTATTATTATTATTATTATTATTATTATTATTATTATTATTATTATTATTATTATTATTATTATTATTATTATTATTATTATTATTATTATTATTATTATTATTATTATTATTATTATATTGGGGAGAAAAGTAGCCGAAACGATATGGCGTACATTAGCCGAAGTCCTTTGGGGGGGGGGGGGTTGATGAAGGAATTCTCGGTGCAGTTGAATAACTATTAGTGTTCCGTAGAAAGTCAATAGCGAGGAAGTAAGTACGTCCAGTGACAAGAATGTGTAATAGCTTCAATAATCGTATTACAGATGTAACACTTTTCCTACAGGAAAGTATGGTCACATATTTGGTGGAAAATGCTATATTATCCCATATGTTTGCATCGGTTTAAACTTGACGTGAAGGCTATATGAGGTTGGTAGATAAAGGACTTCCGTTGAGAATAGAAGTTGTTATCGCAAGTGACTTCCTATGCTGGATATCACCGGAGTGTCCACGGTGAAAGTAAGTCATTCCATCAGATAATGTTACAGTATATAGTATGCTTCTCGCGACAATGATAATTTATTGAAGTTAAAAAAAAAATTCAGTAATGGTATTGCCAAAATCGTTACTTATCACGAAAACTTACGAAACAAATTTATAGTAGAATTTATCTGTGTGTCATAATTGTGAATCCAGAAATAATTAGTCATCACAGAACGAGCTCCGTAGGTGGGTAATCACACCTAGCATCCGGCATTTAGGTAAGTTCTAATATGTAATAAACATGTATGAAAGGTTAGGTGTACAAAAAGGTTTTTAGTTGGTGAGATAAAATTACAAGATTTTGTGCTTGTGATATTTTTCCAAAAAGATCTTTGTGAAGTAGATTTCACGTGAACATTATTATGCGAAAGAAAATTTTAAAATTCAGTGTGTCTATGGACTGAGTTAACAATAAGATTAATAATTATTTTGTTCTTATGTCTTATAACGATTACTATTATTATTTCAAATATTTTAATTAAATGGGGTATTATGAGTAGCGATTATATTGAAGTGAAAGTGTTGTTGTTGTTTTCATTTTTTCTATACTTAACCTGAAAAGAGTACTTAGAACTTACATGAGCAACACAGATCTTAACACGCTTTTGAAGTGCTCAATATACCCAAGGGGAAGAAGGGGGAAGGAAAAAAAAATTTTTGAGAAATCCTTGTCGTCGCTTGTAGTTCCTAGTTGAATTTTTTTCTTCCTCTTCTTTTTTTTTTTTTTCTTTTTTTTTTTTCATATTTGAAAATTTTCGAATCAGTAATTATAGAACATGTATGCTTCTACAACCATTTCTTTCTAAATGATTTTCTTTTCTCTTTTTCTATTTTAACTTTCCGCTTTCGTTATGGGTTGTAGTTACTATAACAACACATACGTGTTTAAGGGAACCGTAGGGTCTGTGAAGTAATTCAATCTGGTCTGTAGAGTGATTATAATTATACTAATAATTACTTGTAAACTCTTTGCTAGTTCAGGGTTGATCATGTAATTGTTTTATATATATATTTTTTTCTTATGTTGTCCGCAGTGTGCGCTATTACTCGTCAATCCATAGCCTTAACTAATGCATCGTATATTAAGATTGAAATTTAGTATTTGGTTTTCCATCTTTCATCATGTTTCATCATGTGTATGCAACGTCTTTGTATTTACATTACAATACTCTAATATTGAAACTTGATTCGATATAAAACATATCCTTTACTTTAGTACTGTATTTCTTAATACGAGCCTATATTATTTACCCAAATAATTAATCCTATATGCTTAGTTAGCTAAAATAGTTATTTTTAAATTGACTTATATTATACATACATATATATATATATATATATATATATATATATATATATATATATATATATATATATATAGCATAAGCTTGTTATTATGGCATAAGCTTGTCATTGCAGCATATAATTGATACTCAAGTGTTCTTACCTTCTCTTATAGGGTGCATAATAAGGGTATAATCGTGAGACATGTACAATCGATTCCTTTATTTTAGAACCTTTCGTCTCTTTAATTTTGTAATTCACCGGTGAGGTTTGTTCTACCACTATATAAGGTCCATGAAACCTATGTAACAGCTTTGTGGAACGACCTTTCTTTCGGATGGGGGTGAATAGTTTCACTAATTGTCCTGGCTTATATTTAAATTCTCGCCGTTTCCTGTCAAAGATTCTCTTATCTTTAATTTGACGACGCATAATATTAGCTTTGGCTAACTCTCGAGCTTTAAGGATGTGGGCTTGTGTTTCTTTAACAAAGAGATGCTCAGTCGTATGCTTTAATTGAACTTCTTCCGGTAGCGTTGGATTACGCCCATAGATCAGGAAGAAAGGTGTCATACCTGTCGATTCTTGCCGACTAGTATTGTATGCAAATACTATGTGGGGTAAAGCTGTATCCCAATCCGTCTGGTTCGTGGACGTGTAATTTGAAATCATATTAATAAGGGTCTGATTGGTTCTTTCACACAATCCGTTACAAGCTGGATGATAGGCTGTAGTGAACTGAGATTTAACGCCCATAGAGATCAAGAGATGTCGTGTAACTTCACTCATGAATACTGCACCTCGGTCTGACAACAATGTAGCTGGTGCACCGTGTCGGCACAAAATATTTTCCAATATAAATTTGGCTATATGATCGATAGATCCATTCGGTATAGCTTTCGCTTCCACCCATCTGCTGGCAAATTCAGTCGCAACTATCAACATGGTCTTTCCATATCTGGACCTATGAAGTGGTCCAACCAAATCTATTGACCATTTTTCTCCAACTTTACCAACAGGAATTGGTTGAAGGAATCCTGCGGGTTTCGTATTTTTTGGACCTTTTCGGGATTGACAGCTAGGGCATCCTTTAACATATTTCTCAATATCCTTTCTCATACCTATCCAATAATATCGATCGTTGATTTTCTTAAATGTTTTTGTGAACCCTAAATGTCCAGAAAGGGGATCATCGTGACAGGAAAATAGAATCTCGTGTTTAAGAGATTCCGGTATGACCAATAAATGCAGCGAACCACTAGCTCCCGCGTTTTTGCGATAGAGCACACCTGACTGTAAGGTGTATGACGACGCCTGTCGTCTCAGTTTAGGCGAGGCATCCTTTGAGCCTTCCAGTACCTTTATTATAGGTTCCAATTGGGGATCCTGCTTTTGCAGTTTTAATACTTCCACTGGAGATAGAAGACAGGTTAATATTTCATCTATTTGTTCTTGAACTTGTGGTTTAGGTGCTTCTACAGGATATCTTGACAGTGCGTCCGCATCTAAATGTTTCGCACCGGATTTGTATACTATAGTATATTGATACTCCTGTAACTTCAAAGCCCATCGCGCTAATCTACCTGTAACGTCTTTTAAATTACGAAGATAGCATAGCGCATGATGGTCGCTAACTATATTAACTGGATAACCATAAATATATGGTCTGAAATGTGTTAAACCATATATAATTGCTAGCAATTCTAATTCAGATATGCTATAATTCTTCTCATGTTTGTTTAGAGATCTTGAACAGTAAGCTATGGGGTGGAATTCTCCATTAATTCTTTGGATTAGAATGGCACCTATGCCTACCGTACTGGCATCAGTGTGTAGTTCAGTATAAGCTCCCGGCTGATAATGAGCTAACACCGGAGCCGTGGTGAGTGCTTTCTTAAGCTTGTCGAAGGAATCTTGGTGAATTTTCAACCATTCAAATTCCTTATTTTTTTTCGTGAGGTCATGAAGAGGTTGTGCAATCTGTGCAAAGTTAGAGACGAAACGTCGATAGAAACTAAAAAGTCCTAGTACTCGTCGTACATCTCTTACTGTCTTAGGTACTGGTAGATTAAGGATTGCCTTAATCTTGTCTGCATCTGGTTCAATGCCTTTTTCGGAGACCTCGAAGCCTAAAAGCTTTATACGAGACATACCAAAAAAACATTTGTCGGGTTTCAATTTAAAATTATGCATTTCTAACTTATTGAAAACTTGTTCTAGATTGTTCAACAATTCCGGAAAAGTGGGTGCAAAGACGACAATATCGTCAAGATACACCAATGCTTTTTTATATTTCAGGTCCCCCAATAATGTATTAGCTGCTTTAGAGAAAAATCTCGGAGCATTAATAAGACCAAACGGCAAGCGATTGAATTCCAGCTGATGCTCAGAGGAAATGAAACTAGAATATTTTTTACATTTTTCTGCAATAGGAATTTGGAAGTATGCACTCAATAAATCTAACGTGCAATACCACCGTGAATTTCCTAGATAACTTAATAAGTCGTCAATTAGGGGCAATGGGTACGAAGAGGGAACTGTCACAGCATTCAATTTGCGATAATCCACGCAAAACCGAAAGGAATTATCCTTCTTTTTAACTAAAACAATAGGTGAAGCCCAAGGGCTGTTAGATTCCCTAACGATCCCGGCTTCCAACATCTCCCTTATTTGCGATTCAATAATCTCGCGCTGGGCTTGAGAAACTCTATAAGGTCTTTGCCTAATAGGTTTCTGGTCTGTGACTTCAATTTCAAATTCCCCAATATCTGTGGTACCTAGCTCCTGTAATTTAGTAGCGAAAACATGTCGGTATTTTTCTAGGAGGTTATGCAATTGAGTGTGCTGCTCCTTTGTCAGTTGAGCGTTGAGGTTAAATTTAACATTATCAATCTCAACTGATTCTGTCTCACCATTGGTCCAGTTATTTGACTGTACCAGAGCTACTTCACAGGCGTTGGCTAAGGTGGTACCTGCAAAGATTGTCTTTGGTTCTGCTGTATTATTGTAGACAGGGATAGCACATTCTTGATCAGCTTCACAAAATATAGGTGTAATGTCAATGCGTTTCTTCTGCATTAGTTTCGTACTAGGTTCCAATAGAAGTCTACCCCTTATATTCAGTGGTAAGTTTACAGCGACGTTCAGGGAAGTGAATGGGGGTATGCGAATATCATGCGAACAAGAAGCTTTGCGGGATTGATCTAGATCTGCTTCAGGTTCTAAGGTAATTTGTGCAAGGGGGCAATCCGGTTTTTCTTTACAGAATATTGTAGTTGTATCATTATTAGGGAGGCGTAGTGTAATTGCCGAAGTTGCCAAGTCTATAACTGCTTGATAACGATGCAAAAAGTCCATCCCCAACAGAAGATGATGGCCAAATTCTTTTCCCACCAAAACATCTTCTGTAAAGGACACGTTTCCGATTTGAAACTTCATCGTGGTGACATGGCTAATATCAAGCAGATTATTATTGGCTGCCCGCAACATTAAGCTCCCCGACACGGGATAAGTGGGAGTATCTACAAAACTATAGTGCACTATACTCACTGCGCTTCCCGTATCAAAAAGAACATTAATGGGGACATTTCCAGTAACTGTACCCTTAGCCATGAGTACATTTACAGGCTGAATTAAGGCATTTACACATTCTGATTCGTTGGTGGACGAGGGCGTCACGAGACTTATTCTCGTGACGTCTGTAGTCCGTTTGGGGAAGCCTGTTTTTGCTGGCAATTTAGTGCCACATGCCCAGGCCTACGGCAAATAAAACACGTCGGGCGGCCGTCACGTGTACGACCGTTCCCGTTTGATCCTCGGCCAGACCCACGCATTTGTGAGCTCATTCCACCTCGTGAGTTGAATGTAGGCTGAGGTCTAAAATTTCCACGAGGGGGAAGAGTTTCTCTACTACCCCCACGTCCTCGCCAGTTTATTTGTCCGGCATTTCGAGGGACATAACTGGACTGCTTACGATCCATCTGCAGTCTTTGCAACTGACGTTGAAGACCTTTGACTTGTTGTGTTAAGTTTGTAATAGGATCCTCAGGACCCTTATCCTGCACATAAGCAACCATATTATGTGGTGGTGGTGGGGTTGGTGGTGGGAGCAAATCTACTCTCTGCCCAGCTAGGTATCGTGCAGCCTCTATACGGCGCACAAAATTTGTTAGTTGAGCTACAGTCTTGGGGTCAGATGGCAGTACTTGTTCTAATAGAGAGGGTTTGAGACCTCTCATAATATATCGTATACGTTCCCGCTCTGGCATTTCAGGATTTACCTGGTCACATAGGACCAGTATATCGTAGATGTATCGTTCTGTTGGCTCAGTTAAGTCTTGTATTCTATGTCGTAAACGACATTCTACTATGTCTTCATGTGCTGCGGGAATGAAGGCTGTTTGAAAAGCAGCTTTTAAGTCATCCCATCTATGATGGGGATGTCTAGGGGCGTATGTCTTGAACCAGTTCGCTGCCGCTTCCCTAAGATAGCAGGGTAAATACTGCTTCTTACGATCATCGTCCCAGCCATTAGCTGCAGCGATTGTCTCAAAGTTATAAAGGTAGCTAGTTACGTCTTGTCCTGGTTTTCCTTCGAAAATTCCAGGATCTATGAATGGTCTGGCAAATGGTACTGTGGAAGGGGGTTGAAATTTGTAATTATTTTGCTCGGAGGCGGAAGGCCCTGCCTGAGTGACTGGCGTTGTCATGATAGTGTCCTCAAGGGAAGAACTAGAATTTGACCTTAAAGGAGAGAGAGGAGGTTGTGTACTAAGATTAATTGCCGTCAGATCTCCTACGCTGAGACTCCTTTGTTTAGGTACTGGGAAATAACTAATTGGTGGCTGATTACGAATTCTGCGACTGCTTCTCTGACGGACTTTAGACATAGACTTGTATAGTTCAGCTAGATTAGAAGAGATCACCTTGATATCTTTTACGGCAACAGTGTAGGTATTAAGGTTACCGTCTAAGCTTTGTTGATATTCCTTAATAAGTTCTCTAATCTCAGTGCTAACAGGACTATTGCTTTGAAATTGTAAGAGTGGGTCCATATATTTTTTCTAAGAAAGATGAGGATTATTACAAGCACTTGAACTAGAGACATGTAGAACACCCGTAATACGTAGCGCCAGATAGCAAAGACAACCCAGCATAAGCAAAGCTAAGAAAGTAAGACCAGCCGTTATTGTATCCCATCTCATAACTTAGTTGGACGAGTTACGTTACCACTAATTAAGCAAATTTGCAATCAGAATTGAAACTGTATTTCTTATATACCAAGTAAAATTTGTTACACCTTACTTATGTACTGAGGGTACGCGAAAACAGAACCATACTTCTCCAGAGAATTTCGAGAAGTTGGCACTTCCAACTGTAGAGAGAATAACAGAAATTTAGAGGTTATCGAGATTGTAACCATATTTCTCCAAGAAAATTTAGAGAAACCGGCTCCTCCACCATATGTCGCGAACACAAGTTGCGACTAGGAGCATAGCTCTAGGGAAATGGGTAGAGTTAAATGCTTGGCTGTGATTAACTATTTATTATACTGCATGTGGAATACAAGTACGGCTGACATGGGTCTGGAAGAGACCTTACATATTCCTTAGGCCTTGATGAGGCCTAAGCGGTTATCAGACATAGACAATGTTAAAGTTTTTAGGCTCTTACCTCGAAGATGGTACGTGGACTGTGCAGAGGGTTGACGGACGTGGCCCTCCCGTGGCAGCGCTCTAATTACGTCGAAAGACTCCCTCTGGCCTCAGATTTCTATTCCCTTATATAGGTTATTGCCACCCACGGGAGATCCCATCATTGTGACGTCCCTTATACCATATAAGGTCGGGCGACGCCCGACGCCTAATTTGAATTGGCCAATCAGGAATAAGAATTCCAATGTTCTAGAACTTCCTGTATGATGTGTCCCGAGCAAAGTGCGTTTCTGCTACCGTGCAGAATCGCACGTACACCATCAGGAACTGATGTCAGGGTAAGTCCCCAGGGGTTTCACCGGAAGTGGTCACCCTCCATATTCCTGTCACACCATCCATCCTGTTATGAAACATTGGCCACGAACGAGAATTTATGTGATTCAGAAAATATATGAGTTGATCTGAACTAAGGGAATATTTTCTCTAAATAAGATTCCGAAGAATAATATGTTTCTATACATCCCTCAACAGTCCACGTGACAACATTTTGTCCTTCCTTCACTTACGGTTCACTATTTATACAAAAGTGATTCCGAATGAAGAGCACTTCACACAGTATATCTAGGAAATATTGAATATACATTTGATTTGCCATGAAAATAGCTTAAGCATATGGTATTTTAATAAAAATTCTTAAAGACATATTTGAAAAAGTGAAACATTACGAAAACTTTTCCGTCTAAAGGGTAGTTTAGGAAGTTCTTCACACTCTTCTCGACATCGAATTTCTGGGTGAAATACAATACTTTATCTGCTTACTGTAAGTGGCAGAGAAAGTAAGAATGTGATGTGTTACACTCACATGGGTTTCTCTACTCTTGTAGTAACTATTCTCACAAACTCTTATTCCTCAATCTTATTCATGTCAGTCAAGATAAACATTTGTAGAAATTATCTTATTGGTAATTTTCTTGTAGGTACAAGGGGAGTATGTGTATACAGCAAGCTTTGAGTGACAGTCAAATCTTTTAAAACTGGTTGCTAAATGAAGGCTTTGAAGTTCCGTTCTCTTTGCACGGCCAAGAGATAAAAAATTGAATAACGACCTTCCGTTTGAGAAAAGTGTAGGCATTGCAAAACTCACACAAATAACAAGGAACATCTTCGAAATGGTTCACTCCACAAACAAATGCATTTGGACATAACTGCGTGTTTTAACGAAACCAATATGTTTTGCAAATTAAGGTTTGATTTATATCTTTCGGTTTACAAGTTGTACAAAAGTCATCAAGGGTAAACAGAACTACATAGACTACATCGAGAAAATTCAAAATATGAATTTCATTTGCCATAAAAATTTCTCAAACCTATGGCATTTTAATCAAAATCGTTAGACATTTTTTAGAAAATCAAAATTTTAGAAAAATGTTTCATGTAAGGGGTAGTTTAGGGTGGAGGAATTTTCTTCAAAATCTTTGTGTTACATCCTTTAAGGATATTAAACTTAAGTACCAACTTTGGTTTTTAACCGACTTCTCGTTTTCGAGTTATGTTGTTCACAGACACATACACAGACACAGACACACACACACACACACACACACACACACACACACACACACACACACACACATACACACACGGACCTTTTTCTAAAGCTGCTTTTTTTGATTCAGGGGGTCTCAAAACGTGTGTTTCCGGTGAAATCTCGACATCGAATTTTTAGGTGCAATACTTCCGCTACTTACTGTACGTAGCAGGGAAAGTAGAAACGTAGACATCCATGAAACAGCACTAGAGAGTCAGAAAATGAAGCATGTTTGGCAAATAAATGTATTTTCCATAAACTAGAGGTCTTATCCTCGAGATAATGTTGGCATAACGCTAGAAGAGAAAGAAGAAGAATAACGAGGCGGGCGGTCATCAACTGTGCACCCTCTCGCTGCATGTTCTTGGACCGGTTTCAAACCAGTGTCCACTTTTCCTGCATATAATGAATGCATGTTGTATATGACCTGTCATTGGACCAAGTCATTTTATGTTCCTATTTACGCTTACAAAACGAAGGAGGAGAAAGGTTCGAGCTTTGCTCAGAATATTCACAGAAAGATCAGGTTGAGGAATGATGGTGTTTAATCGATCGAGTTTGAATAATATTAGAGATCCAGCTCACAGCCATAATCAGGATTTGGCGTATTTTATGCTTAATTAAATGTAAAGTACGTAATTTGGAAAACTGATTTCTACACTAAATATAAAATTAGCATTTCTTGATTTTGACAATCTAAACCTCAATTACACCATTCGTTTTAAGTTTATTAATGGTTTGGCATACAAGACGTGTATTCGGTCATACTTACGAATTCCTTGATGATTTGTCATTTACCACATACATTTTGAAACATTATTACATTAAATACGTTATTAATAATGATACAAAATCAAAATATCTACTTTAAAGTGTTATATAAAAATGACTATCACTTATTGGTTTGCAACGAATTCACCTATTCGCGTTATTCTATGCAGCAACTTACTGTTGCTTTTGATTTGGTTCTAAGTCATACAATATTTCTCTTTACACAAAACGTTCACATACGAACGTGGGTTTCAAAATAGATTTTATATAAATATCACTTTAAATACAACATTCTCTGGCTGTAAATTTTAAAAAAGACGTTTAACTATAGAACCCTACACATTCATGTCATCTCACCAATAATCATCATACACTTGAACTTTTCATTTTATTTTGCTAAACTCTTCAATTTTTCAAATGAAGGACAATTTCTGTGAGCATATGGACAAAACACTGTTTAAAAAGTACGCTCTCCAGTTGTGTAGAATAAGCTGGCATACTCAATAGTTTATTAACCAAATCGTCAAGTTTGGAATGGTACCTACCTCTTATATTGGAGATGTAACGCTCGCTCTTGCCCAGAAGTTCACCATATATGGACCTATACCTAGTTTCTCTCGATTCCCATGAAAGCTGACCGGACGTTCTGCAACCAATGTTTCAAATATGTTGTTAGTTAATGCTGGATTTCTGATGTTAAAGTCATTAATCCTCTGCTATCCAATATTTCATAAATATTGAAGAGGCTTAGCAGTAATAGTAACAGCTTTTTAGAGAGCACCATATTTTTATGTTTTGGCGGTCACATCGCTCTCTCACAACCCCTAGAATGTCTGGAGGACCACACCTGTCGTTGGTTTACGGGTCTCACCGACCTGACCGTGAGAAATATCGAAATAAATTCACCGAACATATCCTCCGATTACCAATCAGAGGACGCATTACATGTCATGACAGGTCAGCATGTTAGGGGTTAAGAGGTTATAGCGAAATGGAAACGATGCAAAAATAAAGACTCCCTAGCCCTCGGGAACCCATTAGCATTGGGGTAGGAAGAGAACAAGAGATGACCAAGTTAATCTCATAAGGTCAGATAGAAAAGCTACAGTGAGGAGCAAAACACCAGTAAGTGGAAGTAATGTTCTGCTGAGCTTGGGTACCTTGTGTTTGCCATCCACATATCCCCTAGACGGGGACCCCTGAGGGCTCGAAAAATATATAAAAAATGGTATTAAAAGCTAGAATGAGTTTTTTTATTTATAATGTGTTAAATTTCCAATAACTGGGAAAGTGATATATTAAAATTTCGCTTCCAATATAAAGTATACCCACAGTCTTCACAGGAATTACTTCAAATAATATCTGGCATAATCTCATTTGGTAAGAACATTGGTAGTACTTGCAGTATAGGATTCTTACTGGAAAGATAGCTAATGCACTGAAACAGCAGATGGCAATAGAAGCCATGAAATGCATCAGTATTATGCCTTAGATGAGCAGTAAAAAGGATACAGCATGTTCTAAATTGGAACCCTTTCAGCATGTTACAGTAATAAAGGAATACAAATTGTGGAAAAACTAATACATTATGAAAAATAGTTATTGTATTTGTTTTGTATTCTTCTTACAAAGCAAATTGAATTTCAGACTGATCCACAAAGCAACCTGCTATTAGGAGCAATGAGCTTTTTGAAATAACTCCAAACGATAAAACATTTTTCCCCATCAATATATGACAATGGATCCTATAGCTTATAGTATATGGAATGAGATATTAAAGCATGTCCCCCTCAAGAAAAAGAGAGAGGCCATAGCAGTTAAAGTACCAATTCAGTATCAGCCAATTAGCAGTTCTGATGTCAGAGGAGCTGTTTCTCTTACTCTTGGTATGGATAGGAACTCACTTAGAAATACAAGACAAGAATTACTGAAAAGGGGAGGGTATGTTAGGTAAGAGGATTCCATATTACACTTTGTTAATATGTGACTGAAAACATGACACAGCCAGTTGTCTTATTTCCTCCTATCCCTTGATGCGGAATGATGTTGGTTGCTCCACGTTAGATCGCCATTTGAAGCGAAATGATGATGATGCTTCGCTGTAGCTTAACGACCGTTGTCGATACTTGTATTTCGGCTCCGACTAGCTCAACATGAGATTTCTATAATCCAGGGTATGCGTGAGTATATTTTATAGATCACCCAGAATAACTTTTTGAGATTATTTATTTTCCACTCTTTTACATATTTCGGGAGTTATGCCGACTTCCAATACATATATCCTCGCAGATCAACAGCAAATCACATGTGTACACCTCCAAGTCCGCTACCGATCTGGGGCGAGTGATCACGCTTCCTGGCGTCCCCACGCTAGGAAAACGTTCTTTCCGATTTTAAATTTCATGACGTCATCAAAAGAAAGCCTCGCATCCAAAATACTATTTCATTCCTTTTCACAATTTAGAAATGTCCCTTTCTATTAAAACATGTCCTTTTTGGAATTCCGAATATATAGTTACCTTTCTATGATTAAACGATGTTTTCTTTATATTTTATTAAACATATCGCGCGACTTTTAAGGTTGGCAGACCTGAATTTTGACCGTGAATTTCAAATTATGTGGTATGACGTCATGACTCGTTAATTTCAAACCAATAATGCGTTTATCCTACAAATTTAACGACTATTATTTACTCATATTTTGCTCACCTTACAACACCTCCTACTCTATTATCTACCTATGTTATTACGCAACACTTATCGCAAATCTCACATCCGGCAATTAAACTAAAACGTGTCTTTATCAAGCCCATTCGATATGAATCTAAATTTCGGTATCACCCTTACCCACAATTTTCAGGAATGGCTCTCAAAATGTATTGCTATGTTACACAGCAATACTGTGACATCATCCACCTGGCTGACCATCTATAGATTTATAAGAATGATGGTTGGTATGGGATAGACTATACTTTTTCAGTGTTGACATTCGACAAAAGCTCGTTCCACAAACTTCACACTTGTGTGGCTTTTTAGCACCATGCATGAAATTATGTCTTTTCAACTCTGATGGCTTACTGAAGTCCTTATTACAAATTTCGCACCTTCTTTCACTTTTGTTCTCGTGTATCCAATTATGCTTCTTTTTGTCTGACATCCTCATAAAACGTTTCTCACAAATATCACATTTGTATGGGAGCCACTTTCTTCCAGACGAGATTATAATACAAAGCTTTTCCTACAAATTTCACATTTGTATGGCTTTTTGCCTTCATGTACCAAACTTTGCCGTTTCAGATCTGAAGAACTAATAAAACTCTTATCACAAACTTCACAGTTATGTATTCGTTTACCCTCATGGTATAAAGTATGTGCATTCAAATGGGGCCTCCTGATAAAGCTCTTTTCACAAAGGTTACATTTGTGTGGTCTTTCATTCCCAAGAATAACTATATGCTTTTTCAAGAGTGAATGCATTCTAAAACTCTTTCCACAAATTTTACATTTATAGAACTTTTTAGATTTATGTGAACGAACGCCCTTCTCTGTGCACAAAACATTAGTTTTTTGAGGTCCATCAACTTCATATATATTGCTTCTTCTGCAGGCACGACTGCTTTCTCTCTTTTGTGAGTAATTCTTTGATTCCAAGCTATCACTGGTGACAGAAGTAGAGTCTCCAGTTTTGCACTTGTACGTATGCAACTTTGTTGATTCTGCTGGTAGAAGATGCCCCTCTCTCACATTTATTGAAAAAGCAGCATCCTTTGTCTCAGTTTGCAAACCAGTATTCAAACTAGCAGCTTCTTCTATTTGAGCCTCTTTCTGGGCTACTCTTTCAAGCCAAGCATTTTCATCTATTTCTATTTTTGTAGCAATCCCTTTATCAAGGTTGTGTGTACCACTGTTATTCTTATACTCCACTTCTGAATATAAACCAAAGGAAGCCTCTTCATTCTCTTAAGTCATTGTCTGAAATAGGTTCTTGCTTGACTCCTAGGTTCACCTCAGCTGAACTATCTTCCAACCATAAAGGTTCATTTATTTCTATTTTGGTATGTATTTTGTCAGCATTGCTGATTACATCAATGCTTTTCTCAGACTATGATTCCAGAGCCTTTTTTTTCGCCATCTTTTCCTTCTCTGCATATTCAGACCTGCTCAGACCTAACAATTTGCTTGCTCTTTCTATTGGTTTATTAAGTGGTAGCTTAAAGTCACTATGTTTCTCTTCGTCACAAATTTCATTACATTGCAAGACATTCTGACTGTCAAGCTTCGCAATTTTTGCCCACATTCTTTATCTCACATAAGAACGTTTCCCTAACTCATGAAACGCGTTGATATTTGGATGGAATGTTATCATGTGTATGAATATACAATTTGCACGTAATAACGTAGAAAGTTCAAATTCGTCTGCAAATATATTTATATTTCACATATAAATCCTTCCAATTGATCATGATGTGCTTTATTGAGATTTCTCCCTGGTATTGAGTGAGGTTCATTTACTGCTCGGCTTATATGCGTTTGGAAGGGAGGGAGGGAGAGTAGAAGGAAGGAAGGAAGGAAGGAAGGAAGGAAGGAAGGAAGGAAGGAAGGAAGGGAGGAAGGAAGGAAGTAAGTAAGGAAGGAAGGAAGGGTTCAGGGGTCTCAAAGCATATATTTCCGGTGAAATCTCGATATCGAATTTCTGGGTGGAATACAATACTTCCTTCTTCTTACCAGTAGAGAAAGTAAAAAATAGTGTACCTTCAAAGAGATAGCATAGCGACCAGCTGTAAAATTTGACTATCGGTTAAAGCCTACTGTATTCTCACATTCCCCTTGCACCTGAAAGAGAATTAGCAATAAGATAGACTTCTGCATATGTTTATAGGACTGCCTGTGCAGTCTGATAGTTATCTTGGTAGCTTTCAAATCCAGAAATCTCGAGTTTGGCTCCCGACTGGGCGATGGGAATTTTTCTTCAACCAGGATTACTCCCCATTCTTCCTAGTCTGGAAGCATGGATGAGTGGAAAAGTGTGTGTGTGTGTGTGTGTGTGTGTGTGTGTGTGTGTGTGTGTGTGTGTGTGTGAATCTAATATTACAGCTAAAACAAAATAAATAAAAGATTAACACACTGCAGACGAGTTGCTGTTTAGCGATTCTTCGAAAAGTAGAAATCTGCCCTTATGTCCTTAGTTGTTAAAGAGGCTATATAAATGTAGCATAAAAATGTTTATCTCCATTAAGATGAAGTAGACGAGAAAAAAGGGTTTGTGTAAGGGTAGAGACGAAAATGTACGAAGTGCAACACAGCAGATTTTTAAGAATAGAACAACTAGAAGTTAAAGAATAAGGAAGGTATAGAACTAAGCCTTGTTGAGTGTTAAACAGAGGCTCAGGAACAAGTTCGCTTGGCAACAGGTCCCAATAGTTGTCCTAGAATACCTTGAGGCTTTAGGTGTAAACATCACCATCCCAGTAAACAAGGTACAGTTCCATTCAAATCTTAATATGCATTTTCTCTACATCCAGTAAACAAATCTTGTGGTGCTCAGATGTGATTTTTGTCTCCCATTGGTAAAGCCTTACAGGATTGCTTGTGTTGTCAACAAAGACGAAAATTAATTTTTTATGGAATAAAAATAATGCTCAAATGCAATACAGCTCATGCCTAGGTGTTGGAGAAAATGATTGCAAATGAATGCCTTCATATTTATATAATGTAATCTTCTGTGTAGGTATGCTCTGTCCGATTGTGAGTTTCCACCACATGCCAATTCGGTTTGAATTTAAGCATTTACAAATCCTATTATGTCCACTTGTTAACCTTACATTTTATTGAGTTCGTCTGTGTTAAAACAAAATGTACGTGCTTATGATGATGTTGTTTCTACACATTGATGCGAAAACATAGAAATGAAGGATTGCAGGTAACTTAAACTATAACTGGGGAGTCATGATGGTATCGGGGATACATGTAGAAGTGGGGAGAGTTTTCATGGGCTACGATCTACCTTAAATTCCTCCGGAAGCAAACCAGTATAGATAGAATAATGTATTAAATTACCTAAAAAGGTATGCATGCTAATGTAACTGTTTAAAATAATGTAAAATTATACACGTAGCTGTAATCAACTTTACAAGAGTGGGTCTTAATAATGTGTTCAATCCTTCAAAATGGCCACTATAATTTCTGTGCAGTTCGTCTAGTTAGAGAACAATTAACATATGAAGAAGTGCGACATTGCTTTGGTAATAAATATATCTTGCTTTACTAAGTTTCTTGACGAATTTCGTGGGGAATTTCACGAATTATGTAAAATGACAGCACTATCAAGTGGTGGCTGTGAAAGAACACTTCGGTATATGAGGCAGGTCTTGTCTTGTCTGTTACGGAGGGGATTCCGGCACCTCAGCCGGTGGCTCACTGTGTGTCAGACCCTGGCAGGAAGAATGAGATGAAAGTACCCTACAAGCGACCAGGACGCATCACACACAGAACTATTACGGTGGATCCCTAATAGGTGCAGGTAATTTCCGTTTAATCATTTTAGAATAACTGGCATTAAGCAATAAATAAAACCGTATGCTGGTGGTTATACTTGCCTGCAGAACAGCTAGGGCAATCCTGGTCGACTCGTGGGATACCTTGAGCGACCTTCGTTTTCTTTTTACCTGCTAAACCTGCAGTTATCAGTGCAATAGCTTGCGCAGACTGCGCTCAGTGAGCACCAGTTGCCCACCCCCGAGCTGGAGGGAAGAAATGCTATTTGTAGTGTGAAATGACGTTGGGTCCTAGGGATATTGCCACTGTGCTACGGCACATGTTCGTGATGTAAAGTACATTTTCCGCATCATATTTATGTCAGTAAAACAACTCGGTAGTAAGGAACTTATGATAAACTACTTAACCTGCCTTCTTTGCAGCGTGTGCTAGCCGATCAATAGGAATTCATCAGGTCGGAAAGGCATAATCCCTTATATAGAGGCGTGAAGGTAAACTCGAGTGACTTTTTCGAAAATCTTTGAGTGTGTGCACATCGGAATCGCATTACAATTAATTAGTGAACCGACAAACCATTTAGTGCCAAATACGCGTACTCGTGTCACAGGAAAGAAACCGCTTAAGGTTGTAAACAATTTGGATCGGCGTAGGAACTCCGCGTAAAGCACGAGCGGCGAAGTCAGGATCACGGCCAGTGTCTCGACGTGGAAAAGTACATCTGTGTGTATCTCTCTCTCTCACTCTGTGTGTGTGTGTGTGTGTGTGTGTGTGTGTGTGTGTGTGTGTGTGTGTGTGTGTGTGTGTGAGCGAGCGAGCTATGCACAGATTGTAATAATTGCCACAATATACAAGGGTTTATAACATTTTTAAACTCCAACCAAAGATACATACTTCTGAATCCCGCAACCATGACAGAGGATTCCTTTACCGAGGAATAAGTTCCAGGAAACCCAGCTAGCTGGACCACTATAAATGAGGAGGAGCTGCAGCATTGAACCCCGGACGCCAGAGAGACTGACAGGTGAGAAAATAGTATTGTTGATAGAGTTTCCTCCGTCAAAATTGTGCGCGATAGTGCTTAATAACAAGATACCATGACTTCCGGGAATGTCGGTTTATTATAGAATCGCAGTGTACCTATCGGTTTTTAGAGGCGACTGTTATTCCTTCTTAATGGTTTGATAGACATAATTTTGAAGCATCTATAAACATGTGCCACTGATCAGAGATGTGATTAATGTTCAGAGCACTCAATAAGTAACTAACATCACTGCAGAACACCAAATCGTCTTCCTCAGGAAAATATTTCCCGAGATGTTTCTGACAGTCACGAAAAAATGCCACTTTCTCATTTTCAGCAAGATAGCTTCATCGTTGCAATCTGGAGGCTAGCAGCTCTTCCTTGGCTTTAGAAAGTTCTAGGTCTCTGACTAAATCATTTAATTCACTCTAGGTAATTTTGTGATGTTCAGATTTAACATCAGGTGCAAAGTCAAGTCTACATTATCTAGTTGTAGTTTCCTGTCGTCATCAGTAACGTGCCACACTACATATAAAAATATGAAGCAACTAGCAATTTACAGTAATATTTTCATCATAAGGGGTGTTCAATTAATTAAAACTTGTCAACATCACTCATGCCGCAATTTTCCTCTTGACCAGTGATATTTTCATTAAATTTCCTTTATGTTAGAAGACATTAACAGAGGTGTTCTACTATTTTTCACAGGAGCCTTAAAGTTTAGGCCAGCCTAAATATAAACTACTACAGAAATGACCTGGTGTGTAGTGATCATAATTCATCACCCTCATTTCGAAAAAAAACTTGTTCGAAATTAATATATACTCTTAATTTTTTGCCTTAACTCTCTCATCAGATACAAATAACACCAATGATTTTCTGTTTTGATAATTACTTATACCAAATAAATCATATCTAAAGATGAATGACTCATTATGGGTGTTAGAATTAAATAAATAAACTCAGACACATATGAAACCCTGAAAGGAGGATTAAGTAGCCGATTTCTTGCATACAGGAATCGATTTTAATCTCCAGTTTACAAAGCAGTCATCTACTGCTACGCAAGGTAGAAGGTTTGACTACTAAGTTAGTTTTAGTGAACTATAACACATACCTATCAGATAGTATCACATCTTTAGTTTAGAGCATAACTGCTGCCTGTAAATCATCACGTCTTCAGTATTTAATCCTCCTCATGGATGAGCGTGAATCTGTTGGAATTTTATTCTCAATTAATGATACTTCTCTCAACGGTAACGTGCACTTACTATTATATCATTGTATCTTTATTTGTCTGTCGTTAATGAAAGCAATTAATTAAACAATTTCCACACTGAACACTGCGATACTCGTGCTTGTTATAGTAATATTTCCTTTTCTTATTCTTCTATATAAATATTTAATGTAAGCGAATACTAAGGGGAAAAAGCAAATTTTTAAACCATTTCTAAAGGTGCGCATGAACTTTCCGCCTTGCAGTGAAATTAGCTGCTAAGGTAGTGGCAACAAGTTTAATATCATATGAGAGAGAGCGTGTGGCCATGTGTCGAATAGCCAAGAGCGCTTCGTTGCTGACTGTGAAACTCAGAACTGCTAGCTGTGGGGGGTTCGATCCTCGTCTTTCGCATGTTTATTTTCTGAAATACAAAATTAACAAACATATTTAGTTCTCTACAGCTTCTTATCAGGGATGGAGATTCGGATGAAGGCACACTGCTACAAATTGAGTTAATGGGGACATGGCAACGTTGTGTCTGCTTGGAAATAAACGACATGACAACCTTGCTGGGTGCAAAGGTTCCTTCACCCTCAAGTAATCTACATCTGAATTCTGTTCCGTTTAATGTACCATGAATTACATTATTCACTGGCATCCAGATCTGATAATTTACACTATTACCTACACGGTTATATATTTTAATATGGTAATAGTCTAAGAAATTTATAGAGATGCTTTTGAATGTGAATGTTTAAAGGGAAATATTAATTTCAGGAGGAATGTTTCACAATTGAGGTAGGCGTGTTCCCTGCTTCATTTTCAGCAATTGCAATTAGTATCTTAGGAAGCATTCAATTGTAAGATTTTAATCATACTGCAGCTTTCATAAGACGACGGGAAAAGTTACAATGGTACGCGGAATATAGATGCCTAAAGGAGGAGCTTTATGAGAAATAGATTCCATTAGTTTGTATAATTTTATATTTCGCACGGGTTATATAAATAATAATGTTCCGGTGAAGAAAGAAAAATTAAAAAGGGAAATAAAAATAAGTGTGTTGGCTGTGATTCGAACCCATGCCAGCCCACACTGTTCGTTTGAAACAGCACACGTTGGCCAGGTCAGCTATAGCGTATACCAGGAATTGGCCTCCTCACGTTTTGTAAGTCGAGCGCCAACACTGGAATCATTTTAGTTCTAGTCCACAACTTAACAGAAACACCATAAGAACATATGTTCTGCAGGTGCACTGAAGTTGAATCTGCAATGTTTGCCCGTTAATGTAGAAGGATTGCTGAAATATTGCTTTTCCAAAATGCGAGGTGAGGTGAGTTGCGAGGTGACATGGCTGCCATGTCCTCCGAGCAGCAAGGGAAGCATATGACTAATTTAATTCTCGTACCACCTATGCAAGCACGCCTGAGTATTAGATGGCCCTTCGCGCACGTCTCACCGAAGATGGGTATTTACTTTTGTGAAAGATAGTACATCGGGGCGTTTATTACAGGTGAACCAGTGCATTTCACGCAGCGTGGCGCCTTACGGCAATAGTTTCTACTATGTCCATACCCTTGGCAATTAATGCATGTATTATGGAACTTCGACTAGAGCTTATCACGGCCTCCTCTGTTCATTAGGATAGTATACTCCTAAATCTACAAATATCTTAGGCTATAAGCGGAAGACTAAAAGCGGGTGACTATAAGTGAGCGGACGGACGGTCCGGCGTGTTCGGTCAGTCACGCGTGTTCGGTAAGTTCGGTCGGTCATTCCGCCGTGTTTGGGGTTCGGTGTGTTCGCTCCGGTGCGTTCGGTGTGTCAGGTCCGGTATGTTCGATCTGGTTGTGTTTCCGGTGACTTCAGTGTGTTCAGTCAGTCTGTTAAGCGTGTCCGTCGGATTCGATTGGTCGGTCTGCCGGTTCGCTTGGGCGTACGCCGTGTTCGGTCGGTCCTCCGTACTCGGTGATCTTTCGGTGTGTTCAATGTGTGAGGTCGCGGTAATCGGACGTGTGCTCGGCCGGTGTGCTCGAACGTTGTGCTCAGTCGTTGTGGTCGTCCTGTGTGTTCCGTGGGTGTGTTCCTTCGATGTGCTCCGCCGGTGTGTTCCGTTGGTGTGTTCCACCGGTGCGTTACGACGGTGTGTTCCGCCGGTGTGTACCCTCGGTGTGGGGGTAAGTGTGTTCGGTCGGTGTGTTCTAAGAGTTGCGTGTGTTCAAAGTGATCGAAGTGTTCAGTGTTCAATGCGTTCACAGTGTTCGGTGTTCAAAGTGTTCGAAGTTGTCAAAGATTTCGAGGTGTTCTAAGTCTTCAAGGTGTTCGATGTGTTCCAAGTGTTCAATGTATTCAAAGTGTTTAAATTATTCAATGTGTTCAAAGTACTAAAGGCGTTCATTGTGTTCAAATTGCTTGAATTGTTTAATATGTTCGAAGTGCTCAATGTCTTCAATGTGTTCAAAGTTTTCGAAATGTTCATTGTGTTGTAAGTGTTCAACGTGTTCGAAGTGTTCAACGTGTTCGAGGTGTTCAATGTGTCTGAAGTAGTCAGTGTGTTCGAAGTGTTTAATGTGTCTGAAGTGTCCAGTGTATTCGAAGTGTTCAATGTGTTCGAGGTGTTCAATGTGTCTGGAGTGTTCAATGTATCTAAAGTGATCAATATGTCTAAAGTGTTCAATGTGTTCGAAGTGTTAATGTGCTCGAAGTTTTCCATGTGTTCGCAGTGTTCCATGAGTTCGAAGTGTCCCACATGTTCGAAGTGTTCCACGTGTTCAAAGTGTTCCATGTGTCCGAAGTGTTCCATGTGTTTGAAGTATTCCATGTGTTCCAAGTGTTCCGTGTGTTCGAAGTGTTCCATGTGTCCGAAGTGTTCCATGTGTTTGAAGTATTCCATGTGTTCGAAGTGTTCCGTGTGTTCGAAGTGTCCCACATGTTCGAAGTGTTCCACGTGTTCAAAGCGTTTCATGTGTTCGAAGTGTTCCATGTGTTTGAAGTATTCCATGTGTTCGAAGTGTTCCGTGTGTTCGAAGTGTTCCATGTGTCCGAAGTGTTCCATGTGTTTGAAGTGTTTCATGTGTTTGAAGTGCTCCATGAGTTCGAAGTGTTCCATGCGTTCGAAGTGTTCCATGTGTTCGAAGTGTTCCAAGTTTTTTATGAGTTCAAAGGGTTCGATGTGTTCAAAGAGTTCCATGTGTTCAAAGAGTTCAATGTGTTCAAGAGATCAATGTGTTCAAAGAGATTAATATGTTCAAAGAGTTCAAAGCGTTCAATGAGTTCAAAGTGTTTATTGTTAAAAAAAGCGTTCGGTCCGGCGGGTTCGGTCCGGCGAGTTCGGTCCGGCGAGTTCGGTCCGGCGTGTTCGGTCCGGCGGGTTCGGTCCGGCGGGTTCGGTCCGGCGGGTTCGGTCCGGCGAGTTCGGTCCGGCGTGTTCGGTCCGGCGGGTTCGGTCCGGCGAGTTCGGTCCGGCGGGTTCGATCCGGTGGGTTCGGTCTTGCGTGTGACTGACAATTGAAACTAGCTCACACGATTGATTTGACCGAGGTAAGTGAGGTCTCACTGAAACTTGAACTAGGGAATTAAGTAACACTTGAACTGGAGCATATCATTACAATGGGTATAGGGGAAAACAGGCTTCAGCGTTGGCCGACTCTTTTAGAGCTTGTCCCTATGTGATGGCTTTGAAATTCCGTTCTCTTTGCATGACCAGGAACGGCAAAATGGTATGTACACATGACTTTCTCTACTATGCTCGTACGTACTATTCTTAAAACACCTCTCTCCTATCTACTTCATACTAATCCAGTAGACGTCAGTAGAAGTGGTTTACTTAGAGATACAATGGAAATAGTATACAGCTCGCTTCAGGGACAACTAATGTTTTAGGAGTTGGTCACTATGTGGTATTTTTACTTTCTCTACTGGTTAGTAGGGTAAGTATTGTATTCCACCCAAAAATTCGAAGTCGAGATTTCACCAGAAATGCATGTTTTGAGACCCCCTGAATAACAACAGAAATCATCTTCGGAAAAAGTCCGCGCATATGATGTGTGTGTGTGTGTGTGTGTGTGCGCGCGTGCGTGCGCGCCTGTGTGTCTGTGCGTCAGTCTGTGGATAGCATAACTGACAAACAAAAGGCGGTTAAAAGCAAAAGTTGGTATTTAAGTTTAATGTCTTTCAAGCATGCGACACAAAGATTTTGAAGAAAACAGCCCCACAAAACTACCCTTTACATGGAAAATTTTTCGAAATTTTTTATTTTCTTAAAAATCGCTCCAACGATTTTGATTAAAGTAACATGTTTAAGATATTTTTATGACAAATGAAATGCATATTTTTAATTTTCTGGCTATAGATTATGTAAACCTGTTTACTCTGGATGACTTTTGAATAACTCGTAAACCGTAAGAGATAGACAAAATCTTACTACCGAAAAATGTAGATCTTGCTAAAACACAATTTATGTCTCAAATTATTTTGTAGAGTAAACCATTTTGGAGAGATTCCTCGTTATTTGTGCCAGTTTCGGATAACTTAAAAACGTGAAATGCAAAATCTTTATTCATTTTTGCCTTCTCTACTGGTAAGTACAGGGAAGTATGTATTCCACCCAAAATTCGATGTCGAGATTTCATCGAAAATATATGTTTTGATACCCCCTAAATACAAAAAAGCATTTTTAGAAAAAGGTCCGCTCACGCGCGCGTGTGTATGTGTGTGTGTTTTGTGTGTGTGTGTGTGTGTGTGTGTGTGTGTGTGTGTGTGATTGTGTGTGCGTGTGTGTCTGAGTGTCAGTCTGTGGACAGCATAACTCAGAAACGAAAAGTCGGGTAAAAACGAAAGTTGGCATTTAAGTTTAATTTCTTTCAAGGATGCGACACAAAGATTTTGAAGAAAATAGCCCCATCTTAAACTACCCTTTACATGGAAAAGGTTTTGAAAATTCTGATTTTCTTGAAAATGACTGTGCCTTATGGTTTTAATTAAAATTACATATGTTAGAGATACTTTTGCGACAAATGAAATGCATATTTTGAATTTTCTGGCTATAGCCTATGTAGGTAGTTCTGTTTACTCTGGATGACTTTTGAATAACTCGTAAACTGTAAGAGACCTTAAAACTCGTGAAATGGAACATCGTTGTTCATTATTTTACATGTTAAGTGTGCAAAGAAAACGGGATCCCAAAGCTTTAAAAGATTTGACTATCGCTCAAAGCCTGCTGCATTCTAATATTCCCCTTGCACCTACAAGGAAATAAGCAAGAAAATAATTTGTACACATGTTTATATCAACTAAAATGAAGGTGACAGAGGAATAAGGGTTTGTAAGAATGTTTAGTAAAAGAGTAGAGAAAGTCAGGTAAGTGCAACACATCAGATTTTTTAGTTATGCTGCCCATAGAAAGACAGACAGACAGACAGACATATAGACAGACATATAGACAGAGAGACATACGTACAGACACACACACGGACCCTTTTCTAAAAATGCCCTTTTGGATTCAGAGGGTCTCAAAACACATATTTCCGGTGCAACTCGACATCAGAAACGCTTGGTATCAGGGGCTTAGGTTTTAATATCTTAAGGTCATATATGACTAATAGGAGACAAATTGTAAAATTAAAAAATAGATGATCTGTATCAATATCCAGCTCGGAAAATATAACACATGGAGTTCCTCAGGGTTCGACTCTCGGCCCCCTATTATTTGTGCTATATATGCATGACATAGATAACTATGCTTTTGATGGGATAAAGATTATTCAGTTTGCTGATGATACAACCATCACTGTAAGTGATACTGACATATTAACGCTAGAAACCCGTTTAAATGATATTGTTAGTAACATTATTCAATACTTCCTTAATTTAAATTTACGTGTTAACCCTAATAAATGTGAAATGATAAACTTTGGATTCAAAATTACAAATCATCCACTACAATTAAAAATTGATACAGAGGTAGTAAAAAGAGTGGACGAAACACAGATACTAGGGATTGTTTTGGACAATAAGCTCACTTATAACTCGCAAACCGACAAGACAGTAGCTAATATTAGTAAAAATCTATATGTCCTGAGATGCCTAAGAAACTCTATTGATATTTCAACTGCTAAACCTATTTACTTTGGGCTTATCCACTCCCTTTTGTCATATGGAATTGAACTATGAGGAAATACACCTAAACAAAATTTTCAAAGAAGACTTGTATTACAAAAGAAGGTTATTAGGTATTTAGATGGTCTAAGGTACAACGAATCATGTAAAAGCACTTTTATTCTGCTGTAAATCCTTACATTACCAAGCTTGTTCATCTATAGAACCATTTTATATTTAGTTCAATTTAAATTCCCAATGAAAAACATGTCAGATGTTCACACATATAAAACCAGGAATAATGAATTATCAAATCTCCCTAGAACCAGATTACATTATCAGAGATGGTCCCTAGTTATACGGGAGCGAAGTTTTATAAGGCTTTGCCTGAACATCTAAAATCATATGAAAGTTATAATTTCTTTAAAAATAGGATAAAAAGTTATTTAATAACCAAAGCTTTTTACAGTATTGAAAAATGCCTATATTTATACATATTTTCTATGATGTGTTTGATTATACTAATTGTACTTTTAACTTCTTATCTACTAATATTGTATATACTATATAATCACTAAATTCTTTTTCATTTATGTATCTTATGACATGGACCCTTATAGGGTACTTTTTTATATCATGTTATGCATTGACTCATGACATGGTTCAATTGTGTATTCCACTGTGTTGAACTGAATAAGTTAAATAGAATTTTTGGGTGGAATACAACACTTCCTCCACTTACCAGTAGAGAAAGTAAAAAGAGCATCGTGCATATTCAATTTTAACAGAGTTTGTTTGCTCACTGTCGCTTAGTAACCAAGTAGTAATTTTAAGTATTAGAGTAACCAACTGTAATGATGGCAAAATTCATAAAGAAGAAGCAATTGAAATCTAAAAAGGTTTCTGATAGTACTCACTGTACAACGAAAGTGCTAGAAAATGTGAAAACAATTAAATCACGTCAAAAGAACAAGACTTTTCACAAAATTAAGAGATATCCAGCTGAGTTCCTTCCCTTGTTTATGCAATCATCGTTATGGCACATCATCACTCCCAATGTTTTGCCAAAGGGGGCCAAATATACTAGTATCTGAGAAAGTTGTACAAGTTAAAGCAGACCGTGCTAAATTCTTCACAGTTCAGGTATGTTTGACTCTGGAATATGCATCTCCACTTCCTTCATGTTGTTTATCGTGACTTCAAGCCTGACAATATGAGAATAATATTTACTACGTTTCCATGCTGAACTGAACTCCATTTGAGTCCATTTCCGCGTTTCCATGTTGAAGTCAATCCGGAAATGGGATCAAACAACATTCATGCAACCAGATTTCGACCCGATCCCTCTAAATACTTAAGTGGAACGGATCCGGTGGTTGAGCTTAGTTTGAATCCGTGTTTCCATGCGGTATTCAGGCCAGAAAAAGAACTCAAATCGACTTCAATTCGCCATTGAAATATAGTAAATAATGATGATAATAGTAATAATAGTGATGATATAATAATAATAATAATAATAATAATAATAATAATAATAATAATAATAATAATAATAGTAGTAATAATAATAATAATAATAATAATAATAATAATAATAATAATAATAATAATAATAATAATAATAATAATAATAATAATAATAATAATAATAATAATAATAATAATAATAATAATAATAAGAAGAAGAAGAAGAAGAAGAAGAAGAAGAAGAAGAAGAAGAAGAAGAAGAAGAAGAAGAAGAAGAAGAAGAAGAAGAAGAAGAAGAAGAAGAAGAAGAAGAAGAAGAAGAAGAAGACGAAGAAGAAGACGAAGACGAAGACGAAGACGAAGACGAAGACGAAGACGAAGACGAAGACGAAGACGAAGACGAAGACGAAGACGAAGACCAAGACGAAGAACAAGAAAAATATTTATTTCATCCAGTTTATGATACATATGATTTTGCTCATGTCAGTTACAATTACATATTTACAAATTGGATTAGTTTCTCAGATTTCCTTCAAACCGTGTATCAATTTATTAATCAGATACTTCCTTACTTCCTTTAAAATTGTTGTTTAGAGACATTAGCTACAGACTTCTAGCGGGATCTTTGTTATAAAGCCTGATTCCGTAAATGTATACATATTTTAGAGATGCACTTTTATTCACGCTATGCCTAAAATAGTGCATGTTTTCTCTTGTATAGTGTTCATGAATGTGGTTATTTTTTTATTGGTCGGAACTTTCTGTTACATACATTATTGCTCTGAGTGCATACAGAGAGTGGATGTTAAGTAGTTTATTATGAATAAACATTTCCTTACATGATTCCCTTTCTTTTCGGTTAAACATGATTCTGATACATTTCTTTTGATGTATAAGCAATTTATCCATCCCATAAAGTATGTGTGGATAGAAACATCCATAGTATATTAGTTTCAATGTATTATCATCACTATAATTGCTGAAGTATGTATCTAAGTAGATATTCTGTTTTACTAATTTTCCCACAAATCTTGATTGACCATCGTGCATATATAAAAATTTCTGATATGGAGTTATCCAAAATTGTCAATGGGCACACTTATATTTTTTCAGATACCCCAGAACATATAATATGAGAAATACTACAGAGTAGTAATGGCAAATCAGCATATTGATGGTACTTGAGAATTGAAAGTGTTAAATTTCAAAATAGAACCTCCTCAAATACCAAATCGTTAGGGAATTAGACTGTAATAATTTTCATACAGTACCTAAAACACCATTGCACCTACCTGAAAATTATTATTCAAAGGAATTTGAAGATTTATAAGGAATGTATTCATGGTTGGAAATAAATTCTAGTTTTAACAAGAAAGCTATCACATTTTTTTAATTTAAAAGGTGAGTTAAATAATAACACTGAACAACACTTACAACATATTTCTCCGGGACGCGTTTCGAAGGTAACTTTCCTCCATTATCAACCGGACAATCACATGTTTACAGCTAAAGCAACTACTTATGGCTTCATTTAAGCTTTATTTTGTGAACTAGAATGTTTTGGATATTATGCTTAGTAATTAAACAGCTAGTTTTTTTGTTGAAATGAGTAACAAATGTTTGGACAAATTGATTTTAAAAAAATCTAATGTGTTGCACTCACATGACTTTCTCTACTCTTGTGCTAACCATTCTTACAGACTCTTATTCCTACATCTTCTTCATGTTAGTTGAGATAAACATTTGTAGAAATTATCTTATTGCTTATTTTCTTCTAGGTACAAGGGGAATATGGGAATTCAGTAGGTTTTGAGGGATAGTCAAATCTTTTAAAGCTTTCAAACTCTGTTCTCTTTGCATGGTTAACATGAAATGAATAGCGATGTTCCATTTGACAGAAGTATTTTTTCCAAATCTTACACAAATAGTGGAGAACATCTTTGAAATGGTTCATGCTAAAAAAAGATTTATTTAGACATAAATTATGTGTCTTAGCAAGATCTACATTTTTTGTATAGTAAGATTTGCTCTATCTCTTACGGTTTATCAGTTATACAAAATTCATCTACAGTAAATAGGACTTCATAGGCTATACACCAGAGTATTCAAAATATGCATTTCATTTGTCATAAAAATATCTCAAACTTATGGAATTTTAGTCAGAATTGTTAGAGTCATTTTCAAGAAAATCAAAAGTTTTGAAGCATTTTTCTTGTGAAGGATAGTTTTTGGAGCAACTTTCTTTGAAATCATCCTGTTGCACCCTTGAAAGACATTGAACTTAAAAACCAACTTTGGGTTTTAACCAACTTTTCATTTTTGAGTTGTGTTGTCCACTGACTGAGAGACACATACACATAGACCTTTTTCAAAAAATGCTTTTTTAGAATTCAGGCGGCCTCAAAACATACATTTCCCCTGAAATCTCGGCATCAATTTTTTGGATGGAATATAATTATTCCTCTACTTTACATAGTAGAGAAAGTAAAACTTCATAGCTATCATAATTTAGATTATAATTTAAAAGTTCTATTTCACAAAAGACCCTATTTATTAAGTTTTAACTTGATGTATGAATGAAGCTTTTAGTCCAGGGGTGGGGAGCTGGTACTCAGAGAGTGCAGATTGCTCACAACCTTGACTGATAACTATATTTAGCAGTAAAAGAATGGAGGTCCCTGAACGTACCATGTGAGTTGCACAGGCCTGCTCTATTGCCATTTCTAGTATACCATTTTTTAATTTAAATAACCCAATTAGGTAGCTTCTAAAGAACAATACAATCAGCAAAAGCAAAGCAACAAGAAGAAAATCAAGTCAAAGTATGTTGCCACGCTCGTCTTTCAGAAATCCAGGAAAGCAGAGTTACATTTAAATCTATCTTAATACACTTAGTGCTGGAATATTTAAATAAACCTTGCCTTGTTTTAAACACAAAGGATTGTAGTTTCATAAAACAGCAGGAAAAAAAATTTGAAAATTTTGAGGAAAAATTGCTTTTAAAATGTGGATATTATACCTTCATTCTTTTTTGTTTATTTTTTATTAAAGTCCTCCAACGATGTGTCATATTGGATGGTAAATCAATAAAAGTGGGTGGAATGATGCTCAAATGAGCCTGAGGTCCATAGAGCTCTAAGTTATCTGACATTCATCTTCTCAGTATAAGGGCTACCTTCAATAGTTGCTTGGTTTATGAAATATGACTGAAATATGTGGGCTGTGGTAAATTCATAAATACATGTGCTCTGCAACCTCCTTAATATGCTGAACAAATCAGTCCTTTGTGGCAAAAGGCTGCTACAGTTAATATTTTTCAAAAGAACAATTCTCCAGTAAAAAAATTATTGCAAATAAATATTTTAGATTGTTTCTTTTGTGAATATACTTTCCAGCATGCTCAATTTTAATGTAGTTATTGTTGCAATATTAAATATGCACATACTCCTACCAAAGTTGCTTTCTTCATTTTCACAAATATTTATTATTGCTTTTGAAGTGTGTTTATTGCTATGCCCTTATAAGCAGCTATGAAATAAATGCATTAGGGCCAAATTTGTAGCTTGTGTAAAACCACTAAACAAAAAAGCATCAGCACTCACCACCATTCCGAAGTATGAAACCAAACAGATGGCATCTTTCAGTTAAAAAGTTACTTGCAATTATTTAGTGTGATGAGGAATCTGCTCTTGCTTTCAGTTATTACTTCATAATAGTTATTTATATTATAAGTGACTTGAATAGACTATTATTTGTGAGTGAGATGTTTAGTACACAAGTGTGTAAGTGCGAGTGTTCTAATTTCTCACGAGCAAAGAATTGTCTGATAAGCCACGTGTAATGTACATTTTATCTTATCCTAACATTAACTGAAACAAGCTTATATGTTGTTACTGTTTGTATTGTTATTTTTGTATTGTTGTTTATTGTTATTTGTATTGTTGGAGATACTGCATTGTTCGTATGTTGCTCATAATCACAACAGAACAAACAGTTTCAATTATGATTGTTTAAACTGCACCAAATTAATCAAAACAGGAATAAAAATGGATATTCCTGAAGAAGTCTCAGCTTATTCTAAGAAAGTGAGTATGAGGTTGGTTGGTTTGGTTTAAGGGTGCTCAACTTCGAGGTCATCAGCACCCTTAAAGGATTCATGGCAATAGCCAGATATAAATTTCACACAAAAATAAAAATACTAGCAACAAGGCAAATATACACAAAAAGTAAAAAACAGTGGCCATAGCCAGATATGAAACAAGGTGATAGATATGTCAAAAAGCATAAAATCAGGTATCTGAAATTTTAAATCCTCAAATTGATATTACACTCCAGTAAAAACCTATAAATTCTGTTGTTAGCTAATGCTGGATTTCTGACAATGAAGTCATTAATCCTCTTGCTCTCCAATATTTTTCACTGATGGATGGGGTGTTAGGAATCGCCGGGCATATTTGAAGGTGGTCTCAATCCATTTCCTCTTGCAGATCACATAGAGGACAGAGTGGTGAAGAATATACCCCAATTCTGTTCAAATGTTTTGCCAATCAAGTCCTGTAATCAACCTGAAAGTTGCAAGTGCCGTTTTTCGAGGATACTCAGGAATTACTGTTTGAAAGTTTGGTAGTTCCCATCTTTTATCTTTTTATTTTTCATAGTAATATTTTGCAATATTTTTTTGAATTCAGAGTTGACTAATCTTTTAGCTGCATAAAATGGTAGATTAACTATAGATTTCTGTACACTGGCAGTACCCTTTTTTGCAAGAAAATCAGCTTACTCATTGCCACTCAGTCCACAGTGAGCTGGTATCCATTGGAAGACTAGGTGTTTTTGAAGTGCTGTTAGATGGGTAAGGATTTTCCAAAATTCCATAATTGTTTGGTTTTTTGGTGACAACTTGGAAGTAATTGCTATAATTGCCACCCTGGAATCTGAGAGAATAACTGCTTGATGAAAATGTGAAATTCTATACAAAAGATTTTGTAGGGCCTTTCAAATTGCTTCTATTTCTTCATCAAAGTTTGTAGTTCCATAACTTAAAGATCTGTAATAGGAAACGAGGTGACACTTGACTCCAGCCCCTGCTCCATCTCGGTTTGATGTCAATGATCCATCAGTATAAATATGGAGCCATTCGTGTTCTGGAAATCTAGTATGGCTTGTCTCTAATGCCAATAATTTTAGAACACTAGTTGGTGTATCATTTTTCTTAACTTCTTCTGTCAGGTGTAAATAATATGTGATGTCTAATGTTTGTGTCAGATTAACTTTAGATAGGAAGTTTTCCTTTGAATTAGGGAGGTATACATTCTTCTGGATGTCTTGAATTTTGGAAAGAAAGCTCTCCTGAGTCTTTAGTGTATGTGTAAAATTTCTCCTGTGCCATGTATTGAAAGGGAGTATGATCAACTTTTCATGCTGTATAAGAACTGCTTTTTATATTTCATATTCAATGGGGTATTGGTTGGTTAGTATTTCCATAGCTGCTATTGATGTGGTTTTGATAGCATCTGTAATTAGTCTCAGACTTTGGTTTTGAAAGATATGAATTTTTTTTTGTATTTGTTGTTACAAGGACTTTGCTGTAGTACGTAAATAATGGCTTTATATATACATTGTATGTTGTGTTAAGAGTTGCTCTGAAACATCCCCACTTCATTCCCGTTAGACGTTTAAACAGTGAAAGGCACCTCACTGCTCTTTGTATTACATTTTCTATTTGTTTGATCCATGTAAGTTTGGTATCAAATGTAACTCCTAAATACTTTGCTTCCTTTGTTTCTGGTAATTGTTGACCCTCAAAATTTAGTTTTATTTTTAGTGGTTTTTTCTTAGTGAAAAGATTTGGTAGTTTGATTTTGTTGTATTAATAGTCATTAAATTTTCTTTGGTCAAGTTTTGTAGGTTGTTTAAGGATTGTTACATGGTTTTTTCTAGTTCTGTAGTTTGGTTTTTTGGTTTTGAAGTCCACATTACTAAGTCATCAGCAAATAGTGTATACTTCACACCTGATTCTTGTATTTGTTGTGGCAGATCATTAATTAACATATTAAAAAGTGTAGTGCTGAGCACTGCGCCTTGCGGTAAGCCACAGTGTACTTGTTTATATTTAGATATATTTCTTCCATATCTGGTAGCAATAAAGCATTGTGTTTGGAAATGATACATTGGACCCTGTATCTCATTTTTTTTTACTTTCTTTAGCAGTTTTATTCTGCATATAGAATCATATGCACTTTGGAAATCAATAAAAACTGATACATTATCTTCTTTTCTATTGAAGGAGTCTTTGATTTCTTGACTGAGAAGTAAGACCTGTTCATTTGTAGAGTGGAACTCTCTGAATCCAGCTTGACATGGGGAAATTAAATTTTGTGATTCTAGAAGCCAATTTAACCTATTTGACACCATTCTTTCCATCACTTTTGCTATTATGCTAGTAAGAGCTATTGGTCTATAATTTCTTATTTCTGATGCTGTATTATCTTTCTTCAAGAGTGGGACAATTATTGCTTTTCGCCATTCGACAGGTACAATGGTGTTCCAGGATAGATTGTAGAGTTTTAGTAGTTGTTGTTTTGCTGTTTTTCCAAGGCTTTTTATGAACTCTGGATGTATGTGATCTGGTCCAGGAGACTTTTTGTTTTTTAGATTACTAATTGCAATGTTCAGTTCTTGCATATTAAAATTTTGAAAAAAAGATATTGTATTGAGTGTTAGGATCACATTCTCTTTCTTGTTTCAAATCTTTCTTAAATTCTGTATGTTCCTTTTTATTACTTCTTGTTACCTTATGTGAATTAGCATAATATTTATTGAACGTTTCCACTATGGCTGCATAATTTGTTAATATTTTATTGTTGTGTATGATAGGTGTGCTGTTGCTTTTTTTCCTGTCCTTGACATTTTTTAACTTGAAAATTCTACCAACCGCTGTTTTGTCATCTGCTAAGACCTCAGCAAGTCTGGCAGGAGTGAGTATGAGGAGTCATCTTAATCAACAGTAGTGGCATCTTCAGTTATGAAAGATAATTCATTGTCAAGAGGAGTAAATTTCAGTTGCAATAATTGTCAAATTACTGTTAATGTTTACAGTCAGGTAGATGAATCTAGTTAATGAAACTACAATTTTTTTAATTTGTTTGATTTTTTCTGTATTTAGTAAACAAATTTGCAATGAAATAAAGTACTTACCTTGTTTCACGATGAAACAAAGATTCATTTTTGTTGTTTCCTAGGATACATGAAGTCTGGAGGATAAGATAGAAGCTTTTTTCTAGTTGTAAACAGCTTTAAAACTCAAAAGGAACAGATTTTTATCTTTTTCCAGCAAGTGTAAACTACCTTAGAACTATAACACTGTCTATTATGCCATTTATGTCTTTGGTTATTTATAAAGAGAATGCAAATAATTGCGTTTGTATTCGTATTAAAGGCAATCTTTGATGTCATATTGCAATGCAGTATTCATCCTGTTATGTATTTTATTTTACAGATGGCTTATTTACCCACAAATTGGTCATTCAAGGAAAAGCTGGCATGGGTAAAATGTTGTTAGCTAATGCTGGATTTCTGACAATGAAGTCATTAATCCCATTGCTCTACAATATTTTTCACTCATAGAGCAATAGCAGAATAGTAACCGCTTTTAAGAGAGCACCATATTTTTATGTTTTGGCGGTCATATCGCTCTCTCACAACCCCCAGAATGTCTGGAGGACCACATCTGTCGTTGGTTTACGGGTCTCACCGACCTGACCGGGAGAATTATCAAAATAAATTCACAGACCATATCCTCTGATTACCAATCAGAGGACACATTACATACCATGACAGGTCAGCATGTTAAGGGTTAATATTTTATAGAGAATTTAGAGAAATGGAGAGATTGGAAAACTAAAGACTCCCTAACCCTTCGGGAACCCCAATAGCATTGGGGTCGGAAGAGAACAAGAGATGACCAAGGTAAGGTCAGATAGAAAAGTTACAGTGAGGAGCAAAACACCAGTAAGTGGAAGTAATGTTCTGCTCAGCTTGGGTACCTTGTGGTCGCCATTCACATATCCCCTAGACGGAGACCCCTGAGTAAATATATATATATACAGTAAAGTACACCACTTTTAAATGCAATTACATACCAGTTATGCTGGGGGTGTATTCCAGTCCTGGAACCTATCTTAATTTATACAGTACATATAATTACACTCTACCCATTTTACACTAACCTAATTTTACATTATCTTAAAGAAATCGGTAATTTTTGTTTGGTGGCATAATTCACAACTTTTTTCTCTGCATATTGCTTGATTATAGCAAGATAGAGACATTACTGTTCAATTCTCTTTGCTCCTCCATACTCATAATCATCTTTTTATGGTACTTATCACTTTCTAGCATGCAGAATATCTTTTTCTGTGATACTCATAATCATCTTTTTATGGTACTTATCACTTTCTAGCATGCAGAATATCTTTTTCTGTGAACATGTCTCGTTACTTCGCAATGCAATGTAAATGCTAGGAATGCAGCGGCCACAGTAGGCAATGTCCACACTAAGGTTACTTATGGTAAGATTAGGTAGGTGGCTTTCAATTCTTTCTCTTCTGCTTTTGCAGTGACCAGTTTTACTGTTGTACATCAAAGTTGTATTTATTTAATAATTTGCTCAATTATTAGTATCTAAATTTTCATTAATCTGGATTAGCTCTAGTCCCATTTAATCTGGATAAACAAGGTTCTTGTGTATTGGTATAGATGAGGAAATAAATACAATATAAATTACAATATTTCTTAGCTTCTACCAGATTTTATATAATTGGGAAAGTATAACAGATAGAATACTGCATAAAACAAGTAGCTCCCTCTAATGCATACTATTTATGTTACATCACTTTTTTCATAACTATCTTTGAAGTTAGTGTTAGTTTCCATATTTACTTAAAATGTTTATTTAAAATTTAAAATGATTGTACCTTTGCTCCTCATGAGCTCCAAACCAATATATTGAGTTGTTATACGAGGTGCATTCAGAAAGTAAGTCTTGATCATGTCCAGAGATGGCACCACCAGTTGGATAGAAATGTGCATGCACAGGAGTAGAGAGGAAGTAAGTGGGAATAATGCAGTAAAGTTTGTCTTGTGACAGCAGTGGTTACCGTGCTGTGCTAGGAGAAAACAGCTTCTCTGATACTGTCTCCCGCCAACTGTGAGGTTCATGCAGTCATCCGAATTTGCATGCTCAAAAGCAATCTCCAGCAGAGATCCATCGCCAATTGTGTCACATGTATGGACAAATTATGTGATAGTATGGTAAGACAATGGTGCTGGCAATTCACTGAAGGATGAATCAATATTCACAATTAAGACTGTAGAGACAGACCGCCGCCTGGTGATGCCAGAAGTGTTGGAAAGTGTGCGGCAAGCAATTGTGCAGAACCAGCACTTCACAATTTCAGAACTTTCTTATCAATTCCCCAAGATATCTCGTTTGCTTTCACACAAAATTGTCTCTGGCAGGAAAACATTTCCACAATGATGCTTATGTACAGAATGAAGTGACTTCGTGGACCTGGACATTGGTGGCAGACTCCTTTATTTCTCCAATTGTAAAAAATTTTACAAGGATCGTCAAATTCTATGTACATACAATACAAGTTATTTACATAAATATGAGACTAGTTGAGAATATTGGGAAGTGCAATATACCATATTTTATCAATTTTTGTACTCTTCTACAGAGTAAAATGCCTTTTCTAATAGATAAGATTTAATATTCTTTAGTTTGATTTTTTCATTTGTTATCTGTTTAATTCTAGATGGTAGATGGTTGTACAGATCTTTGCTACTATTTTCTATGCACTTATTATTTAGACCACCTATAAGTCTATTTCTAAAATAATTTTCTTTTGTTCTAGTGTTATATTTATGGATACTGCTGTTTTTGTTTTGATTATAACTTTTTAATGTGAGTTTAGTACATTCATATATATACTAAGAAGGCAACGTTAGAATATTTAGCTTTTTAAACACATTTCTACATGAATCTCTTTTTTCTATTCCTGCAATTAAGCATACTGCTCTCTTTTGCAGCCTAAACAGCCTTAGAAGCAATGTTTTATGTGTTGTGCCACTCCATAGAGTGATTCCTATGATTTGGGCATGCAATTGATGGTGCAGCGTTACAATAAATGCCTCAACAATGGTGGTGACTATGTTGAAAAGTAGCCAGTGAATCTCTGTAATTATTCCAATAAATATTTTTTACTTAGTAATGTTTTTGTTCTCTTTATTGGGTCATTAGGACTTAATTTTGGGATGCAGCTCATATTATTACCTACTTGCTGTCGCCAGCATCTATGCATTAATAATGGTGTTAGAATTGTTTCCTAACTAAAGATTATTTTGTACAGGCATTTATTGTGATTAGCAAGAACTGAATTCTATAAATGACTGTGAAGTCTCAGGGAATGCTAAGTTAATTTAATTTAAAAGGTGAGTTAATTAGTAACATTGAACAACACTTACAACATATTTCTCCGGGACGCGTTTCGAAGGTAACTTCCCTCCATTATCAACCGGACAATAACTGGGTTTCCATGGTGCTTGATGGTGCAGATGGTGATGCTTCTTCTGGTGTTTCTTCTGGTGGCGGTTCGATGAACTTACTGAAAATGTCTCTCTGAGGAATGTCGAAATTAAATACTCGGTTTCTATTTTTTAAAATAAAGATTTGTTCCCATGTGGACAGTTCTTGTTTTCCGGTTATGTGTTTAAGAAGTTTCGGTTCTAGCTTTATGTCATGATTTTTTGTCCAAAAGTGAAATGCAACTGCTGATTTTTCTAATTGTTTACTCTTAATGTTTCTAACGTGTTCCTTGGATCTAATTTCTAAATTTCTTTTGGTTTTTCCTATGTATATTTCATTACAATCACTGCATTCAATTTGGTATATGCCAGATTTTTTGTTAGGTGGAATAGCATCTTTGATGTTTGAAAGTAGTAGGTTTTTTATGGAGTAATGGTTTACTGCTGCTAGCTCAATGTTGTATTCCTTGAACACCTTTTTAAATTTATCAAAAGCCCATGGATGATATGTGAATTTTTTGAATATCATTTTTGTTTTTTCTGCTGTGAGAGTTGTAGTTTCTTGTAGGATTTGAAGCTTTCACGGCGAACGTTAGTGATAACAGCTTCACGGGTGATCAGCCGTGTTAAACTTAAGTTTAACACGGCTGATCACCCGTGAAGCTGTTATCACTTGTAGTTTCTTTTAATAATTTTTTCTTTTCTGCTTGTTTTACCTTTTTATCTACTAATTCTTTGGGAAAGTCGTTTTTTTGTGCTATTTCAATTATTTTGTAATATTCTGTTTTATATTCTTCTGCTGAAAGAGGGATGTTCACCAATCTATGTGTTAAACTATTGAAAATTGCTTGTTTGTGGCTTCTTGGATTGTAACTATTAGCTTTTATGTAGTTGTCTGTCTGCGTTGGTTTTCTGTGAATACCGAAATTTATTCTATCCTTGTTTTTGATTAATTTTAGATCTAAAAATGGTAATTTATTATCTTTTTCTACTTCCACTGTGAAATTTATACTTTTGTCCTGTATGTTCAGAAGTTTTAATGCGTCACTGATGTGTCTTTTTGGAACTATTGCAAATATATCATCCACATATCGCTGCCAGAGTTTGAACATCCACGGGCAGCGATATGTGGATGATATATTTGCAATAGTTCCAAAAAGACACATCAGTGACGCATTAAAACTTCTGAACATACAGGACAAAAGTATAAATTTCACAGTGGAAGTAGAAAAAGATAATAAATTACCATTTTTAGATCTAAAATTAATCAAAAACAAGGATAGAATAAATTTCGGTATTCACAGAAAACCAACGCAGACAGACAACTACATAAAAGCTAATAGTTACAATCCAAGAAGCCACAAACAAGCAATTTTCAATAGTTTAACACATAGATTGGTGAACATCCCTCTTTCAGCAGAAGAATATAAAACAGAATATTACAAAATAATTGAAATAGCACAAAAAACGGCTTTCCCAAAGAATTAGTAGATAAAAAGGTAAAACAAGCAGAAAAGAAAAAATTATTAAAAGAAACTACAACTCTCACAGCAGCAAAAACAAAAATGATATTCAAAAAATTCACATATCATCCATGGGCTTTTGATAAATTTAAAAAGGTGTTCAAGGAATACAACATTGAGCTAGCAGCAGTAAACCATTACTCCATAAAAAACCTACTACTTTCAAACATCAAAGATGCTATTCCACCTAACAAAAAATCTGGCATATACCAAATTGAATGCAGTGATTGTAATGAAATATACATAGGAAAAACCAAAAGAAATTTAGAAATTAGATCCAAGGAACACGTTAGAAACATTAAGAGTAAACAATTAGAAAAATCAGCGGTTGCATTTCACTTTTGGACAAAAAATCATGACATAAAGCTAGAACCGAAACTTCTTAAACACATAACCGGAAAACAAGAACTGTCCACATGGGAAACAAATCTTTATTTTAAAAAATAGAAACCGAGTATTTAATTTCGACATTCCTCAGAGAGACATTTTCAGTAAGTTCATCGAACCGCCACCAGAAGAAACACCAGAAGAAGCATCACCATCTGCACCATCAAGCACCATGGAAACCCAGTTATTGTCCGGTTGATAATGGAGGGAAGTTACCTTCGAAACGCGTCCCGGAGAAATATGTTGTAAGTGTTGTTCAGTGTTACTAATTAACTCACCTTTTAAATTAAATTAATTACAACAACACTGTTTTCAAACTTCTATGAAAGAAAGATAATGCTAAGTTAGCTTAGCTAATGTTAAGTCATCTAATGACTTTTTCAGGTGTGACAGCATTGCAAAATTGCAGAGCAAATTAGACTACCTCCGGTCAGTCCTCGATGACCAAGTGACTTTCAAGAGCATTTATCGATACGCTTACGACTTCGCTCGCGTGAGTATGGATTGCTGCTTTATTAGTTCTTAAATTTTATTTCTTAGTTTGCTCAAGGCATAGATATACAAGTAGGACTGTCAGGATATAATAGATTACATATATCTGTTAAAACTAAATACAGCTACAAACATCCAAGTAAGCACTATAAGTGGCTGGGCATATTTGAAGGTGGTCTCGATCCATTTCTTCTTGCAGATCACATAGAGGACAGAGAGGTGAAGAATTATCAACTTGCCATTAAATTTTGTCTACCATAAATGCCTTTTAATTTCTTTTAGCATAAGAGTTGCCTCTTTTTAAATTCTAATGTGTTCCGAAAAGTATAATTATAGTATTTCATTGTTATTTTTACTTTCTCTACATATTCCATTCCATCCCATTCAAACTTTGGATATTGAAATTTTACTGAGGATACCCATTTTGAAGCTCCATGAATGGGGAAAAAAGCATTTTTTGAAAAAGATGTGCATACATCTTTAAGTCAATACCTTCTGAAGATATGAAAATGATTTTCAGAAAAACATTACCCCAAACCACTCTGTACATGTTAAATGTGTTGTTAGTTTAGATTTTCTAAAAATGGCTTGAATGATTTTGATTGAACTACCATATATTTAAGATGTTACATGACAAATAAAATGAACATCTTCAGTAATAGCCTATAAATACCTTTTCATTTGAAAATAATTTTGTATAACTAATAATCCATAAGAGATAGAAAACCAATTTCCATACTAAAACGTTGATCTCTTTAAAACATTCTTTGTTCCTCCCTTTCATGTACCTCTAGTAAATTGTGAATGAACCAATTATATCTGTAGTGTTTTTTAGCAGGATAAAGACCAGCGCAGTATGGACATAGAAACAGCAAAAGCAATGCTACAGTTGCTTCTAGGTAAACACTGGGTACTCTTTGGCCAGTTCAACAACTTCCTGGAACACTCCAAGTACAAAGTGATAAATAAGGATCAGTGGTGCAATATCCTTGAATTTTCTCGCACCATTATGAATGACCTGTCAAATTACGATGTTAATGGGGCTTGTAAGTATGCATATTAAATATTTCATCATATTGTCATCAAATATATCAGATGAAAACCAGAAATATTTTTTTACGGTTCCTTTATTATAGACAGAGTTGAAACAAGTACTCCATTCCCTGAAGATGAGAGTGACGTTAGCTCTTGAAAGCTTAGAAACTCTTCCAGAGTTCACCTAGCTGACAGGTGATACTTATTTCAACAAGTACACTGTTTTTCAATGTTGTTGTTGTTTTCTAGTGCCTTGCATCTGGCAATGAAGCCATTAGCATTCGTGCTTTCCAATACTTTTGAACTGTAGTTTCTTCTGATCTTAATGCTTCACAGGTCTTCAAGTGGTCTTCATTCATTTCTGCTGGATCGTTACACAGGACACATATTGGTGAGGCTGAGATACCTATTCTGTAGAGATGACTTGCTAAGCAGTTGTGATTTGTCAATAGTCGGAAGGCTGCAACCGCTGTTTTCCGTGGTCTCTGGGGGATTATATCTGGGTTGGAAAGTAGTGTAATCCATTTTTTATCTTTGGCATTTGTTTCTATTTCTTGTAGGTATGAATGAGAAAATTGTTTAACGATCAAGCGTTTTATTGAGGAATATGAGAAATTGAATTTAGACTTTTGTTTTATCGTTGTGCCTTTCTTTGCAAGTGAGTCTGCAGCTTCATTCCCCATGACTCCACAGTGTGCTGGAATCCATTGGAGCTGAACAGTCTTATCAGGCAATTGTTTGTAGTCTAAAAACTAAGATATGTGAATAAAGTATTCCAACTGACTTAGATTAACTGGGCTTTTTATTTCTGAGCTTATAACTTTGAATTAACAGAATACTTGGTTGGATTGGTTATGCCAGAAAATTATGGAGAAATGTACACTCAAGTTTGAGTATTAGTTTAATTTTAGTCTTTGCTATAGTCTGTAATTGTCCTGGTTCTTTTCATGCTGTAGAAGTCAAGGTCGATTTCACTTTTCTTCCCTTCCCTGATGTTTACTAGTGCCTTGCTTGCTTCTGTTGATCTTCTATGAAGTATGTCTTCCTCATCATTTTGTATACCATCCGGGATGGTGCTGTTTTTCAACTCAGGTAATCCTCTTCATGTTGTACCAGAAAATACACAGTTTTCTGTTCAGTGTAGTATTACTTATTTTGTCAGTTTGGCATGGAAATTATAATATGGGTGTACACATGACTTGTTTTGCAATATGGGTGGGCATGCCCTGTCATGGGTACATGTTGCATTGGTGGTTGATGTGCACTCTTACAATAAAACACTACATGCTAAACAATGTGTACTAACAATGCTCACAACAGATACTAAAAATGCCCTCCATCAACAGCAGATATTGGTACGTCTGTGTACTCAAATTCTACAGATGTTATTGAACTTAAAATATCTCAGTATAAAAAAGTATCAAAACATAAATAATGCTGTTGGCATATACTGAATTTCTGATGAAACAATTAGTCCTCTTGCTTTCCAGTATTTTTCACTCAATGATGCCGCATTGATGATGGCTGGACAGCATTGAAGATGATCTTGATTCACTTCCTCGTGAAGATGACATAAGGAGCAAAGTGGTGAAGAATAAATCCCAATCCTATGGAGATGCTTTGCTAGACAATCATGACCTATGAAGAGTCTGAAGATTGCTACTGCACTTTTTCTTGGGTATCCAGGGATATTTTGATTTGTGAAAGATTCCAACTTTTGAAATTTTAGAGTGATATTGTATAATTATTACTTGAAATTGTAGGTTTATAATTCTTCTTATTGTGTGGAATGATAGTTGTGTACAAGGCTTTTGTATACTATTGCATCACTTTTTGGTTAGATAATTGGCATTGTCATTGCCGGACAGTCCAAAATGTGCTGGTACCCACTGAAAAACTATTGTATTCTTTAACTTGGTGAGATGAGTTAAGACTTGTCCAACACTTGAGAATTCGTTGGTCTTTTGGTGTTAAAGTAGATATAATTAAAATAGCTGCTCTTGAGTCATAAAGAATCACTGAATTCTGAAATTGCGTTACTCTGCACAGAAGATTTTGAAGTGTTGTGCATATGGCTTCGACCTCTCCGTCAAAATTTATGATACCAAATTCAAAAGGTTTATAGAAGGAGCAGAAATGAAAATGTATCCAAAACTTTATTAACAATGAAATATAGTGGATTAATCAAAGTGATGCATTTCCTAATGAGTGAAAAACTTAAGACTGCCATAGGTGAGATTGGATGACATTCTTTAATAGATGTTTAATATATTTTTGTTTCAAACTATGTTGGAATTGAATTGAATTGGACCTATTACTTCCCATAAGGGCTAAGGTCTCCTGCCATCAACAGGGAACTCAGGTACACTCATTAGGGGAGTTATTACATTACTACAACTAAATACTGCAAGCAATGTCTAGAAATACATATTGATTTCATGTGCAGATATGTTGTCCATTACTTTAATTACCAATTGAATGCTATTTTTCTTCTTTTTATTTCTCTCCCTTCCCCTTTGTCCCAAGTTGTAAGTTTACTGAATAATTTTAAAAGTCTAATGCCCAAATACTATGCTATATGAAACAAATACTGTTCTAAATTGAGAAATATGTCAATACTTCTAAACACATTCTGCTCCAACTTACTGGTAATTATGTTAATCACAGGACTACTTTTGGAGAGGATCTCCCTATCGTTCAGCTGTTGATCGACTGATTGAACATCAGGTAACTGTCTCCACCTCCCCTCATTGCCGGATATGCTGTTCTTCTCTTTGGCTAGTTGTAAGACGTTGTCTATGATTGGTATGTTGAAATTCATCAGCTGATCTCGATCCTTAATGCTGTAAATATTTTCCCACACTGTTAACTCCCAATAATTTTTTGCTGATTTCAAAAGTTGGATATTTAGACTGATACAATTGCAAGACAAAAAGTGGCGAGCTATGGCTGATTTATCTTGTTCTTTGTATTTGATGTTGCTGACATGTTCCTTCATTGTTTCCAAATTTCTTTTTTTTTTGCCGATATATAGCTTATGGCACTCTTCACAGTTGATACGGTAGATACCTCATAATTTAGTGTTTGAAGTTGTGTTTTTTAGAGTGTGATTGGGTAAATTTATAACACTATACTTGTTTTGTGGAACCAGTTTTATATTGTAATCCTTAAAAATTTTGTTGAATTTGTTGACAAATTTTGGGTGATATGTAAATTTACAATGTTAATTTTTAATTTTTAATTTGCTGACATCCTTGAGAGTTTTTAATCTTCTATGTTTTTTTAATAATCTAACATGTTCTTGCAATCTTAATATCAATCCAAATATCTAAGTTTTAAAACTAGCAAAAAATTATTAGAAGTTAACAGTGTGTGAAAATATCTACATCATTAAGGATTGAGATGGGCCAATGAATTTCAACACACCAATCATAGACAACATCTTATGACTAGCCAATAAGAACAACAGCATACCAGGCAATGAGAGAAGGGGGAGGCAGTTGCCTGATGTTCAACTAGTCGATCAACAGCTGAATGATGGGGAGAACTTTCTCTGAAACTAGTCCTGTGATCAGTATAATTACAAGTAAGTTAGAGCAGAATGTGTTTAGAAATATTGATGTATTTTTCAATTCATCAATGTGCTCCACTGTTTTAAACACTTCATTTTCATCAATTTTGTATAAAATATTGTTCTGTAAGGTAGTTTTCGCATTACAGTAAAGAATTATTTTTCTGTAGGTCACCATACTCTGAAACCATGAGATGATGAGAACAGCAATTGAATCATGAAGTTCAAAGTAAGAGACTATTACCATTAAAGAAACAAGCAGTTTAGAATGGAATAAAATGTAGTACTACTGCTATGATAATTTTCTATTCTTGCAAAATCTGCTACCTGTATTAATGTTTAATATACCACTAAATCAGCATGATACTTAGCATTCTTGTGTATTTATATGAGCTCATTTAACATTGCAAACATCAAGTTTTATCGTTGGAGTTTGCACACTGTGAAGCAAATAATTAAATCATGAAAAAGAATTGACTTTAAGCACTCCAACTACTCAACTTATCAGATAACTGGCAGGACATGTTTCAAGGACCTTTGTCCCATTCTTAACTTACAGTCAACAATTGGTGATTCGTCTTCCCTGGCTAGCTGTGGCATTCATTGTGAAGTTGGAGAATTTAGAGATGAAACTGTCATTGGCAAGAATTTTAAAGTTCATAATCTGATGCTCAAAACATTTGTTATATGTTCTTTCTCCTAAGATTTGTTCTAAAGGATTATGCATTGATTTTTGTAGCATTATTTTTTTTTCTGCATTGTGAATTTGTTCCCATAAGTGATTGGCTATAGCCAATTTATTTAACTGTTTTTATCTGATGTTTCTGAAGCAAAACCAGATTTAGTCAATCAATAAAATCAGTGCTTAATACCTCAGAACTAAGTTTACGGGAAAGGAAATGCATCATATTATGAATTTTGAAATTGCAGTAGGTGACAGTTTAAATTCTAAATTCATTCCCCCCCAACAGATGATGTCTCAGACACCCAGGGAAGAAAAAGAGGATAAAAGAGTCTACCAGCAGCCAAGAATGGGGACAGCAGGTGCACAAAACATTGTCCTGTTAGAAACTTGATAATTGGAGCAATATGAGTGCTTAATGTCAAGTCATTTTCTATAATTTACTTGCAAATATCATTACTCAAGATAAAAGAGCATAAACTAAAAGTAAATAATGTAATTTCATAAAACTGTTTGAACATGTGCTTCAAATTCACATAACAAAATTAGCCTTAGTACTTTCACTACCACAAGGTCCTACATTAAATCCAACAATTTGATAGGTACCATGGTTTCACCAGAAACACGTGTTTTGAGGCATCTTGAATTAAAAAAGCTATTTTTAGAAACATTACTGTGCATGCACGTGCATGTGTGTAATATCCAGGAGTCAATAAAAAAATGATTCTTCTGGCTTGTCAATATTTTGATATTTAATATTTTCAAGAGCCACAAGAGAATCACAAAGCTTAAGATATTCCATGGCCATTTCTTCTTCATTGGAGCACAGTGAACAGTTTGTACATCTGGAAATAACCTGCAAAGTGCTCTTCTTTCAGAAGGAATTTTGTATAACCTTGTATAACTGGTATGTATTAAGCAATAGGATGAAAACATTATACTCAAAAAATGTAGATATCTTTAAAACACAGAGCATAAGCCATTTGCAAGGTATCTCTTATTAATGGTTCAAATTGTTCAATACTTTGTCATTGTTTTACAGCCTGTCAATTTTCAGTTGTTTCTCATGCTATCATGAAAGAGTATGGAATTTCAAGGGCCACATATAGCACAAAATTCTAAAACATTGACTATCATTCTATCTATAACAAAATGTGTAATGTAGCTATTTCTGCAAAGGTTTATCTCAAAATTAAGTACATAGATAGAAAAATACTATTAAAATGACAGAGGGCAGAGAAAGTCATGTGAATACAACAGAATATCTTTTTTTCTTTCTTTTTCCAGTTTTATTAGCTGCTCTTTAACCTAAAAAGATTTCTACTGTTAAAACAACAATATTGAAATGCACAATTTTGCACATAGGTCAAATGTAACTCTCTTGTATTGTATATGATATGAGTATCTCTGTGACAAGCTAAGGGTGATATACAGCACTGTTCCAAAATGGTTTACTAAATCATTACTTTACAACCACAGCTCTTTTACAAATAATAATAATAAAGTAAAACTGGGCTTGAAGTAGCATTGAAGTTCTACACCATGCTTGGTCTTTTATCAAATCGTTCAACCATCCTGTCCATTTTCTACACTGCTTGAAATGATATCGCTCACACATCTTGCACTCACATGAGTTACTAGGTTGGTGAAACTTACTTGTTTTGCACATTTTATCATGTGTTGCCAAGTCTATAATTTCATATCTTTGTGGTTGGTTGCTTCTGGTTCACTCCCTGTTCAACATGGCATGAAAAATTCTTTGTCTATCTCTTTTTCCTTTTGCTTTCTTTTCTTTGTGACACCATTTTATGGATTCATTGCTGGCAGCATCAACCTGATTCATAGGTGCTCTAGGAATTGTGTATCTCTGGCCAGCATGTAGACCATTCTGCTGGGTGGATATTTACTTGTGCCTATTGCCCTCTTGATGTATCTCATTTTCACTTAATCTATCCTCTCCAGATTGCTAGCCGTAAGCTTCTCCCATACCAGTTCTCGCCCATAGGTGGCAGTTGGTGTGATCGCAGACTCAAATAATCTGATGACTATCTCTAGTTTTAGTGATGTAATGTTGACACTGCAGATTGCTTTTATCACTGCTGATGCTCTCTACTGTACATGTGCGCTGAAAGATTTTGCAGTTTTCTGCGGTGTGATGCCTAAGTATTTGAATTTGTTCACTAATCTCACTGGCTCTTCTCCTAGTTTGAGGGCATTGCTTGCTGCTACTCTTCCACCTCTCCTGAAGATCATTTGTACAGTCTTGGTTTTGTTTATCACAAATTTGTTTTCCAGTGCCCACCTTTGTACTGTGTCTACGCCATGCTGGTTCACCTCTTTGTTTACTGATCCTATGACCATGTCCTCCACATACATTGTAAGCTCTTTTACAAAACTACCTAATTTTTTGAACAGATAGACACCACATCTAATGTTGGTTCCAATAGTGGCAGCAATTGCATTACATAGATTACTTCAGGCAACTAGAACTACCGCATAATGAGTACCCTATGTCTATCAACACCTATATGGCAACAGCCAAACACATCATGCATCTGGTTAAAGGCATAATTAAACAGATATTTATTTCCTGGAGATTAAAAGATATACTGCTCTTCTCTATCGTAAAAAGAAACTTCAAAAGTTGTATTGACATCACTCACATTTCTAGCATACATGCACATAAGTGTATGGGATTAGAAAGGGCAATTAACAATTCAGAAGATATCTGAACTCAATAATAAGTTAATGTATTTCCCTTTGCTAAACTGTACAAAAACACACACAATGAATGATACATTAAATGGGAGTAACAAGAACAGAGCTTTCATAATCAAGTGAAGTTCTTTGATGGATAGTAAACACGGGTTGCAAATTTGTTGCACAATTAAGCTTCTCATTTGGATATGGTATAAAAAATGCAAAGAAACATTTTTAGATGTTGTCTAACAGAACAAAAGTTGTAAAGAAATACTGTCATCAGTTCATGAAAGTAAATGTTCATTTTGTTATACCTTTAAACCACGGACACTCTTCTTTGCAAATGATCGATTAAAATACATGTAGCAGGTTTAACAAATGATACAACTTATAAGCCCTGTCTTCTGGGAAAGGTTTGCATTATTTTAGCAGAATAACTGTTACTCAGCTGGAAAATTAATTTACAAATAAACAGCATTACTGAAAATATTTAGCACATGCATAGAAACAGGTCTTGAATTTTCAAAAGCTTCTTTCAGTCTATATTTTCCCTGCAGTAGCCTGTTTACTATTTCTCAAACCCTTAAGGGAAAAACAATCTGATGTATTCACCCACATGACTTTCTCGATTCTTGTGCAAACTATTCTTACAAATGCTTATTTCTATATCTTCTTCATTTTGATTGAGATAAACATTTGTAGAAATTATCGTACTGTTGATTTTTTCTTGTACTTGCAAGGGGAGTATAGAACACAGTAGGCTTTAAGCAATAATCAAATCTTTTAAGAGCACAGATGGTCGAGTATATGATGGCTTTGAAATTCTGTTCTCTTTTAATAGCCAAGACATAAAAAATGTATAATGCCCTCCCATTTGAGAACAGTATGATTAATGGAAAATTCAAACATATAACAGGGAATACCTTGAAAATGGTTCACTCCATAACAAAAAATTTTTTGACGTAAATTGTGTCTTGGAAAAACAGAAAAACAATATCTTCTAAAACTCTACAATTTATACTGGAAAACCACTGTACCTGCCAAATGGCAAAAAGCAATAAGTGTCCCACTCTTGAAAAAAGATAAAACAGCATCAGAAATAAAAAATTGAAGCTAATAGCTCTTACTAGCACAATAGCAAAAGTGATGGAAAGAATGGTGTCAAACAGGTTAAGTTGTTTCTAGAATCACAAAATTTAATTTCCCCATGTCAAGTGGGATTCAGAGAGCTCCACTTTACTTCTCAGTAAAGAAATCAAAGACTCCTTTAACAGAAAAGAAGATATGGTATCAATTTTTATTGATTTCCAAAGTGCATATGACTCATGTAGTGCACAGCACTACACTTTTTAATAAATTTATTAACGATCTGCCTAAAGAAATACAAGAATCAGGCATGAAGTGTGCACCATTTGCCGATGACTTGGTAATGTGGACTTAAAAACCAAAAAAACAACAGTACAGAACTAGAAAAGTACCATGCAACAATCCTTAAACAACCTACAAAACTGGACCAAAGAAAATTTAATGACTGTTAATACAACAAAATCAAACTACAAAATCTTTTCACTAGGAAAAAAACCACTAGAAATAAAACTACATTTTGAGGCTCAATAATTACCAGAAACAAAGGAAGCAAAGTATTTGGGAGTTATATTTGATACCAAACTTAAATGGACCAAACAAATGGAAAATGTAATGCAAAGAACAGAAAGGTGCCTTTCACTGTTAAAACGTCTAACAGCAATAAAGTGGGGATGTTCCAGAGCAACCCTTAACATGACATACAATGTATATATAAAGCCACTATTTACTTACTGCAGTGAAGTTCTTGTAACAGCAAACAAAAAAAATTCAAATCTTTCAAAACCAAAGTCTGAGACTAATTACAGGTGCTATCAAAAACATGTCAATACCAGCTATGGAAATATTAACCAACCAATACCCCATTGAATATGAAATTAAAAAAAGCAGCTCTTACTCAGCACGAAAAGTTCAGCAGACTCCCATTCAATACATGGAACGAGAGAAATTTTACACATACACTAATGACTCAGGAGAGCTTTTTTCCAAAAATCAAGACATCAAGAAGAATATAGACCTTCCTAATTCAAAGGAAAATTTCATGTATAAAGTCAATCCGACACAAATCATTATGCATAACGTATTAGTTATATATGACATAAGTTAGGAAAAGTGATACTCCAGCTAGTGTTCTAAATTATTATTGGCATTAGAAACAATCTATACTAGATTTCCAGAGCGTGAATGGCTCCATACTTATATTGATGGATCACTGATATCAAACCAAAATGGAGCAGGGCCTGAAGTCCTGTACCACATTTTTTCTCATTACACAGCTTTAGGTTATGGTATTACAAGCTTTGATGGAGAAATTGAAGAAATTCAAATTGTCCTACAAAATCTTTTGTTTGTGCCTGCCTCGATAGCGTGATGGTTAGCGTGTCTGCCTCACGTTCAAGAGGTCGCGATATGGGTTAGTTTAGTTCTTTTTTGCTGTGTTTAACTCCCGCTTTTACTACATACGGCACCGCAGGTGGTGACACAGATGATACATGGAATGAAGATGGAGCACTGGTGGAATGAGATGGCGGGGGAAACCGAAGAACCTGAAGGAAATCCGTCCCAGCAAATCCCACATGCGGTTGCCTGGGGTCGATCCCGGCCCGCTTTGGTGAGTGGTGTGTGTGTGTGTGTGTGTGTGTGTGTGTGTGTGTCTGTGCGTGCGTGCGTGTGTGTGTGTGTGTGTGTGTGTGTGTAGTGTTTAACTCCCGCTTATACTACATACGGCAGCGCAGGCGGTGACACATGATACATGGAACGAAGATGGAGCATCGGTGGAATGAGATGGCGGGGGAAACCGGAGAACCCGGAGAAAACCCGCCCCAGCGCCAGGTCGTCAACCACAAATCCCACATGCGTTTGCCTGGGATCGACCCCGGGCCGCTTTGGTGAGAAGTGCGCGGCCTCTAGTTTAGTACAGTGTTTTGGGTAATACGGGAGGTATCACGCGCAGGCTTCTCTGTAGCACATGCTCTCCGTGACGTCATATGTGTAGCTGCAGGTACTCATAGCCGTGGTCATCGTTGTCACAATAATTGCTGCCTGAAGTTGCAGATGCAGATTTTCCCTATCAAATAAATTGCTAATAAAGAGATAACTTTGCTCAGCTCTAACCATTAGATTTAAATTATTGAAGGAAAAAGAGCCATGGTATAAAATATTAAGTGACGGGGTGAAGCCACTGCTCAGTTGGTTAGTCTTCCCTTTGAAACCGACGAAAGCCATGATTTATCTGCAGGAAAGTTGCTTGCATATGTCCCATACAACGAACCAATTTCATCTTGTTTTGATTTTTTTAATCTATGTGCTACACAGCCTGATCAGCATTTCTAAAAGTTAGGAAGTTGTGCCTGTGTTCTTATTTGTTTCTTGTATGTGATCTAGTTGTTCATTAAGGTGGTTAACACAGGAAAAGAACTCATAATCATCATATTCATGTTAGTTGTTCATTAAGGTGGTTAACACAGGAAAAGAACTCATAATCATCATATTCATGTTAGTTGTTCATTAAGGTGGTTAACACAGGAAAAGAACTCATAATCATCATATTCATGTTGGTCTCTTTATCTAAATTCCTTTCTTCTTTCCCTACTTCTTCTTCTGCCTCTTTATCGCCACTTTCAATTTCGCTGGTCATCGCTGCACTTAATGTAACGCTAATATCCGGTGCATAATTCTCAGATTTAATACTGCGGAGCAATTGCATCCTAGAAGCTAGAATTTGATTCTGTGATTCACGGTAGTTGGTAAGGGATGATCTTGAAATCTATCTAGACCCCTAACTTGAGAAAAATAACACTTCATTACGCCTTGATTACATTTAGATTGCAAAAGATATACCTACTGCTACTGAGCTTAGGTGGCTCATACCAAAGCTTTCATTTAAATATTTCAGTGTTCTAAAACGATTCAGTGAGCTATACGATCACTAGTTCTCATAAACACTGTCATTTTAACCAGAACAAGCGGCTAGCCGGCTAGCGATCCCTGCACCAGCTGACGTCATACCTACCGAATTACTCAACATACCGTTAGTTTAGTATACAAAGGAAAATTTTCATTCAGTTTTGCCACTTTTCCATGCAGGTGACCATGGATATTAGAAAACTGGCTTATTTCATATGCAGGTTAATGTTCCTAAATCGACAAACTACACGTTTCATATTATTTCTTTATTAAAAACCACACAAATAGGGTAAAACACAGGTGAACGACACTTAAGTCAACTCCACATGACATATATAGAAAAATAAATATCAATTAGAAGTGCTTAAATTTCCGTTTGACTAATGGAACTTTCATCAGCTGTAATGCCCATAATGCACCAGTACAAGGTTTACATACACATAATTAACAAGTATAGCGAAATGTACTGAAGGCTCTAAGCCGCAAAGCGTAGCGGAGGAATGTTTTTATAAGCAACAGCGATTGCAAAACGTAGAAGAAACATCAATGTAGTTAAAACTCAATGGTTGTAAATTACTCCTTATTAACCCAGGATTAATGTGCACCTACCATGAAGTCGTCAACGCAAGTCTCTGTCAAGATTTAGTAACCGTACGCCGTACTGAACTTTAGCACGTTTTCCTCTGGGAAACATGTCGTAACTATGCCACTTTGTAAACTTAATTGTGGTTATTGGCGTAACTATTTACCAGAAGGAGCGGACACCCTTGCAGCGTGGCCTAAAGCAACCAACCAATGATACGGTCATGGCTATGTACAACGATAAGTAATGTGATATAGACGTGAGGTCCAGTTAGATTTTCTTTGGCGCTCTTTGTACATAGTAGGTGGGTAAAGTATTGGATTCCACTCCAAAATTCGATACCGATATTTCAATGGAAACACACTTTTTGAGGTTCCCTGAATGAAAATAGAATTTTTAGAAAATAATCCACCTGTGTGACTTTGAACAGCAAAATTCAAAAACGAAAAATCGTTTAAATCCCTCCATCCCGTACTATCCATTACAATTTTACATGAAACAGCTTGAAAATTTTTATTTTCTCAAAAATGGCTCTAATAATTTTGATTAAAATGCTATATGTTTAAGATATTTTCATGACAATTGAAATGTGTAATCTAAACTTTCTTATACCTACTAATAATTCCACTAATAAGTACATTTATAGTAATAATTCTACCAAAAGTCAGAAGTCTTCTACATTCTGGACGAATTTTGCATAACTCGTAGAGCGCAAGAGATAGACAAAATCTTACTGCACCAAAAATACAGATTTGGAATGAGCCATTTCGGAGGTATTCCTTATTCTTTGTCTGAATTTTGTAATACTTATACTCTTCTCAAATAGGAATACGTTATTCATTTTCTATCTCTTGGTTACGCAAAGAGAACGGAATTTTAAGGTCATCATATAGCCACCAGATTTTAAAAGATTAGATTATTGTCTACTGTATTCCCATATTCCCCTTGCACCTACTCCTACACACTTTATCTTGAGCTCTCAGATGGCATTGTTGTTGAACACGGCAACAAGACTTTTCATGTCTTTTACGCAGTCGCGCTTTAAATTGTATAACAGAAACTGGTGATAATTATTATTTATTTATGCCAACAAACAATGCTGATTTTTTTAAACAGACAGCCGTGTGTGGGAAATGTTTAGAAATTTGTGAGTTGTACTGTCTGCAATTAATGTTTTTTCCAGGTTAGTCAGCCGCTGAAGTAAATACCATACACTGGCTCATTCTTTTACCATTTACAAGGGTTTGCAACATCGATGCTGGATTTGCTTCACACATTTAGTACTTAAAATTACTGTTTGAGTTGGTTAAGCACCAAAGTAAGCTATAAGGATAGTGCAAGAGAGTAGCAATGAAGGAAACACGATACCGTGAAATGCACAAATGGTAACATTGCAGTTTGGACAACGATGCTTAGTTGTTCTTTGGCAAAACATGTAAGGTGATCTTTTGTGCCTGTGGAGTATGGATGAGGCGAATGGATCCTAAGGGCGGCCGGAACGTTGCCACGACAGAGCAGGTAGCAGAGTCCCTACATTTCCCTTAAAGAAGTACCCCGGCGGAGGCTGGCCCACTCTGGTTCCACTCCCACCTCTTCGGGTTCGTACTCCCAAGGAGGTCGTGGGACTCGGAAACTGGCTCCCCTCCCCCCTCAGGCTGGTACCACCTCTTTGGGGGGCCCGGAATCCAATAGGTGCGCCCTCCAATCCGGGGGACTAGATTTTCACAGCGTATTTGTTCCCCTTGACGTGCTGCTGCCGCGACACTCGCCGACGCTTTCAACCCTGAAGGAAACTTACTGGGATGAAGGGCGAAATGAAATGATTAATGTAACGAAATGGAGAGGAAATTCAGAGGATATGGAAACCCTTCCCAACATGCGCCTGGCGATACGGGGAAACCTCCCAAAAACCATATGGGTCAGGAAGTTCGACCACGGGGATCGAACCCGTGACCTCCCGAATGCGGGCCACAGACGTCAGCGCCTGAGCCAACCCGCTCGGCAATACACAGTGTAAATGCTGCTTCAAATGTCACGATAAACTCACAGAAAACAAATGGCGTGCGTTAAAGTTAACCAATCTCACTGTAAGTGATTAAACGAAAATATACTGTAGATACATACGGATATGCAATTAAAACAATAATATTACTTTCAGTCCGTACATTGCATTGTGTGTTTACCTTATCTTATTGAAGCAGAGCAGGATTCTCCTTCCTTTCTTGGCGAAATCGTCAATCACATGGTAGTGGAATACAGTTGCAAATTTAGAAGATTTTGCTTCTCAGGTGCTATCAAAAATATGTTTGAAAGTGTGAGTGTCAATATTTCATGTTAATAGGAACATTTTTGTGTGGAATGCAATATCTTACTGTGTTTGTTGCAAAGAGGTAACATTGCAGAAGATGGATAACGCCCCCAGAAGAGCCCAAAGGTGAAATTAACCAAGGTACCGTAAAATTAGACAACTAAGCACCATTTTTCATGTTTTTTTTTTAAATATCTTTAAAGAAAATGTAGATATAGCTTCGAAAAAAATTAATGTTATTTTTATACGGAGTATCTACCTTTTTAGTACTAACACATTGATTTGAGACATGTACGATAAAAGAAACAAAATTTGAAAAGTGGTGCAAAGCTGGTCAGTGTAGGACACCACGTCTCTTTCCATGTATATTCCTATAAAAACACTACTTAGTGCAAAGTTACGCTACTATATTTCAAATTACACATTTACAAAATATGATACAAGTAAATTATATGGCTTTAAGGTCAGTTTCTATTTCAAAGAGTATTTTGACATTTCAGGAGCAGTAAATAAATGCACATCTCCATAGCTTATTGGGCTCAGAAATCACTTCTACATTTCCAACATCATACCAAAGTTCATCTTTCGCGACAGTCTACTTCCAACTACTACTGAGCTTGCAATACACTGATTTGGGCTCTGTTCTTCTGGATATCTGCAACAAAGCCAACGTATATTTTACCGAAATAGTTGACAATTAAATAATTACCGTTATTAATATTTTATAGATCACACTGCTCTGCTGTCACGTTTAGTTTCTAACGACATAATACTGATATTGGCTTTGTAATCTAATACCACTCCCAAATTTAAATCACTGTCAGATGTCACTTCCAGCTCTTTTACTTTTACTTTTTAGGTAGTTTTTACTACTTCTTCTGTTTCTTTTATTTTTCTTGATGGCCATGTATTTCCTTAAACAAAATGTTTTTTCCTGTTTCAATTGGAAATTTTCTATTCATGCCAAGAAGATGTGGACACTCATGTTTTGGGACTGTAGTGCAGCGTTTCCCTGATGGGCTGGCTTTCCACGTACCGTAAAATTAGACAGCTAAACACCATTTTTCATGTTTTTTTTTAATATCTTTAAAGAAAATGTAGATATAGCTTCGAAAAAAATTGTACCTTGGTTAACTTCACCACCTTCTGCAATGTTACCTCTTCACCTCTTTGCAAAAAAACACAGTAAGATATTGCATTCCACACAAAAATGTTCCTATTAACATGAAATATTGACACTCACACTTTCAAACATATTTTTGATAGCACCTGAGAAGCAAAATCTTCTAAATTTGCAACTGTATTCCACTACCATGTGATTGACGATTTTCAAATTTTGTTTCTTTCACGCAGAAACTAAGACTAATTTACAAATGCCTACCTATTCACCGTCAGCATGGAAAGCTTCAAGGTAAAACAAAATATGAAAAACCACAACATCAATTGAAACGCCTCTGGTTAATAGCATTTGAAGCACACTCATATATTAAGTTTACAACAGACCACAGCAGGACTCAGAAGCTTCAAAATGACATACTCTATTGAAAGACCCATCTGTGGGACTGCTTGATAATCATGTTTATAGTATGATAAATGTATATGGTGCAAAGATGTACTCCAGGTGCAAAGTTGTCCAGTTTTACGCTACCTAAGAAAATCACTAGTTTTCATTAATCACTTCACACGTCTCGCCTCATATTCTACTAATATTATATCGAGAGAGTATTACTGTAAGGCACTCTCAAAAACCATTGAACCGATTTAGGTACTATTCCTGCACCATTCTTCCAGATAGTCACAATATTTCCAAAAATTTGAAAACTGGAGGAAGTTTAGGTGTTTCTTGTTCATTCATGTCACCAAATTTCATTCCCACTTCCTTGAATATGGATATCAGAGGCTACTTTTGGCAGTTTGTTGCACATTGGGAGAGACTTAAAATATTATGACAAAGTTGCTTTATATGTCAGTTTATTTCCCTTAAAACTGAATCACAATTCACAACTGGTGCCTTGCTGTTCTGTTGTATCATAACCTTGACACAAACACTGCTCACTCTGACAATTCTACTCACTCACTGACTTGCTAACTAGAACTAACTGTTCTGTCAGTGCCGATTCGCCTATATAACCGAGAATTAAGTACCGGCGATTTTTCTGGAAATAGATGTTTCGCGAAGCTTCTCTTAACGAAGCCGGCAGTCAAAACTTCTCAAACTATCTGGAAACGGTGTTTGTTCCTAGCCACCATTCTCGCACTGTCTAGCAATGTAGTGGTGTAGCTGACCTTGGGCCTCCTTTGATGTGCGGCCGCCGTCACAATATTTTAAAATTGAATAATTTTAGGGTGCCGTACCGTGCCGTGCGTAGCTGTCGACGGGCCCGTAAACCCAACTCATTCACCCACTCACACTCACTGATTTAGGGCGCCTGACTTCTTCGCTCTAACACCAGGGTTCGGGCTCTTCACCCATCCAGAATTTTCTCTTTGATTCAATTTGCTCCTCAACAGGCGTCTCACTTGTTACTCCCATACAAGGTGAGTAACACTGAAAATAACAATTTAGTTTAGGGTGTTTTATATATTCATAACGGTTTATTTAGCTCACAATTTGATTGTTGTTAGTAAGTAGTATTTTTAGTGCGATTTTGGCAAAACCGATTACATTTGGATTACTCTAGAAGTCACAAAAGTGATAGACTACCCTTGCATTAAATTCTTCTTTTCAACTCCTAACATACAAATTAACATTCTTTGTACGCTTATAGTATAAGACCCAACGAAAATTATAGGCTACCTTACAACTTTAAAAGGTTACCCCTACTGTATTTTCAACCCGTTAAGTAGGAATCTGCACAATTTAAATCCTATCGTAATATTGCAGAATTACGCAACAGAAGTTGACAAAATTGCAGATTAGGTAAGTACGTTACAACTTGCAAAAACCACGATATCCTTATTTTCAGTGATATAGTACTCGACATTTTCAAAGGTACTTTATTTGCAACCCTCATATTTAAAGCTATACTGCTTGTTCAACCCGGACACAAAGTTGTACACTTGCATTGCAGAACTTGGTGAAAATTATAGGATAGCATACAACTTAAAAAAAATACCCTTACTCATATTTTCAACTCCTTACATACAAATTGTCAATATTTGACCAATCTGGACACAAATTTGGACACTTATGCTTTAGGTAAAAGTATAAATTACAGACTACTTTGGATCCTTTGTTTCATGCTCACCTTTATTTTCCTTTCGTTTTTCGTTGTTTTTCTGATTGTTCATTACTTTTATTCCCTCACATACACACATATTTACATACACACAAACACCCATGTCATAGGCTGGACTCGAACCTGCGGCGGAGCGCCAAAGATAAACTTCAGCGACCGCGGTTACCTTGGCCGCTTGACTCAACATGAGATCACGTAACTGGCAACGTTAGCCAGGTTTATGTCTAAATTTACTTGTAATGGATGACATTTACCTAAGGTTGTTTCGGAGTAGCCGAGAACAAAATTGAAATATAGAAACTGATTATCCGGGCTTGTGGGCCGTGGTCTAGTCAGGAAACTCCTTCCAGACGTTTCGTCCGAAGCTGCGTCGAACATCCTCAGTGACGTTACCTTAACACTCTATTAATCTCGGTGATGACTGACACGGAGCTTTTTTTTTAACTTAACTTAAATATATTGGTTATTCTGTGAGGTCTCTTTTTATTTGGTTTAGGGGTGCTAATTTGGTCCGGTACCGCTTACGCACCCGGAGGTTTGTGGGTGATTGCTTAAAGAAAGGTGGTGGAAGTGGTAGGTCTCCTGCCATGATCAACGCCCTGACAGGGACCTCCGGCATGTGGTGTAATGTTGGGCTGTTCTTGACAGCGGTGTTCTGGTGGCTTCTCTTGGTCCAGAATTGGATCTTCTGGTAGTTGTGTAGTCCCTGTAGGGAGGTCTTTGTGCGGTGTGTGTAGAGAGGTGGTGTGGAGGCGTTGAGGGAGTGCGTGATGTGCTGGCTGTTGTTCTGGAAGGTGAGGCTGCGCTGGAATAGCGCTCTTCTCTGTTGTTGATGGCGGTGATGATGGTGCTCGTGTGCCCATTTAGCAGCTCGCTGAGTTGCTTGTGGGTGGTGATGGTCCTGGTGGTGTTGTAGTCAATTATCTTCTCAAGTTTGGTCTTAAGATAGTTCTTGTCTGTGTCCGTGGCTTGTTGGATTTCACGCAGTCGGGCGATCTTATCAGTCAAGAGACGGACTGAGTCTTCCAACTACGCTACTCTGGCAAAAAGCTCTTGTAGTAGTCTAGTGGAGTTTTGTAGTGGTCCCTGTGTGGTTCTTGGATCTGGTTGTGCGGTTGGTGGTGGTGGTGGTGGTGGTGGTGGTGGTGGTGGTGGTGGTGGTGGTGGTGTGATGTTCTGGACGGTCCGAGTAGTGTGCGCTTGTTGGTTGCTCGGTCGTCTAGGGCACACCGATGCATTGCGTTGTCAGTGTGCCGGCGCCACAGTAGTGGCACCGGGCTGCGGCTGTGCAGGTCGATGCAGAGTGGCCGTACTGGCAGCAGCGCCGGCATGGCATGAGACGGGCGCCCCGGCTTTCCTCCACTTTGAGCACCTGTCCGAGGACAGGTAACCCATCGCGAAGGGCAGCGCGGAAGTGCTCCTCGTCCAGCAACACCAGTCTGACCAGTGGTGACGGCCCCCTAGCGGTGTGAATCCTCTCCACAAGGGTCGCAATGGCCATAGTTGTTGAGCGGCTGAGGAGTAGTGAGTCCGGGATTTGCTTATGCACTCCCCGGACTACTGCATTAAAGCTGTGTAGGGTGCGGCTGTGTTCCGTTTGTGCGTCTGGTGTTTGTGGCTGTCGAGAGGTGTGTCGAAGTTGGTCGGTAGTATTGTCTGGCTGTGTTGCGGCGGCTGTTGGGTCGTTTTCCGGTGGTGTTGGCGTTTGTTCGGCGTTTTGATTTGTTGGCTGTGATGCGGCTGGTGATGTTGGTGGTGGAGAATTATCTCCTGCCCTCTCTTCCTCTTCGTCGCTGGGTCTAGAAGAAGCGCGGTTTACGGCTAGGGTTTTCCCCCTGGGGCTTTCCGGCATATGCGGTCTTCTTCTTACTGCCTTTTCCCACGTTTAGACGATGTTACGTCGGTGACGGCTGTGAGGCGATTGACCACGGAGCCTTTTGGCTTCACGGCTTTATACGTTTGGCGCAGGTGGGCGGAGCTAGTTCCTGGTTGTCATAAAAACGCTAGTAGATCGTGCTAACCGCATCTGCCAACCACACTTACTCAACCTGGAACTTTTTCACATTAACAGTGCATTGCAGGCCAACGGTTACACCACCCAGGAAGTTAAACGTGCCATACGCCCTAGAAAGAAGCCCCTGCCAACCCCGGAAAAAATTGACCTGAAAAAGAAGAATAAAGTATATCTGCCATTCATCAAAAGTGTCACCGATCGCATTGGGAAAGCTCTCAAAAAACACGACACACAGGCCATCTACAAACACACACAGCAAATACGGAACATGCTGCGTTCAACAAATGATCCAAAAGAACCACTCTCGTCTACGGGCGTTTACCGAATTCCCTGCTCATGTGGCTCTGTGTATATAGGGACCACTCAACGTACGGTAAACACACGCATTACGGAACACAAGAGGTGCTGCCGTTTGGGACAAACCGAAAAGTCTGCAGTCGCAGAACACGTATTACTAGCGCTAGGGGAACACATTATACAGTATGCAGACACAACGGTCCTATCTTCCACAGCACATTATTACACCCGTTTAAGTCGAGAAGCTATAGAGATCTATAAACATAACAACAACATCAATAGAAAGGAAGAAACCAAACGCCTAAATAAAGCTTGGCATCCAGCATTACAAAAATCACGCAGGAAACCTTGCCGTCAAGAAATTCAGGACCATACTCCGCCAACAGCCTCAACATCAAGCATAGACAATAGAAGCAGCAACCCAGCAGCCGTACCAATAAGCCAAGACCGGAGCAACCAGGAACTAGCTCCGCCCATCCGCGCCAAACGTATAAAACCCGTGAAGCCAAAAGGCAAATTAAAACACGAGCACACTTTTAAGCTTCAGGGGTATCAAATCTTTCGAAACGACAGAATTGGCAGACATGGGGAGGGACTGCTATTTTGCTTAGAAATACTATTGCTCATGCTTCTGTTACGCTACCTGCAATGGCAGCGTTAGAGTGCACAGCTCTCAAAAGACGTATAAATAGTCAAACGGTGATGCTGGTAGCACTTTATCGGACCCCGAACTACCCAGACTTTATACGTGACCTCAAAAAAATCCTCGCTTTAGAGGAGCATGTTATAATTGCAGGAGATTTCGATGCCCGGCACCCCTGGTGGTTTTCACGTCGGGCAAACGCGGCGGGAAATCTCCTGGTTGAACTTATAACTGATAATGACGACATTGAGGTACATCTTCCCCCAGAACCCACCTTTTGGCATCAATCAGGGCCCTTTGACCCTGAGATTTTGGACATCGTACTAACAAAAAATGCGACACTGTTAAATAACTTTACTGTGTATCACAGCCTGGACTCTGACCATCTTCCTGTGCATTTCGACATACAGGGTGGTATTTCAGCCGGTGCCTCTGGCCCTCGAAGGAGGGCTGAGACCGACTGGAATAAGTTTACCTTGGAAATGCACGGGATGGCGCAACCCAGATTGTCATACTATAGAGAGGCAGACATAGATGTCGCCATTGAAAACTTTACTACCTCGCTACACACAGCAAAGAGAAATGCTACCACATACACCACAACACCACCCGGTTTTTGCACGTACCCCGAGATAGAGCAACTCATTGCGCGGAGACGACGCTTGACAAAACTGTGGCGATACACCCGTCAGCCTGAATATAAAATGCTAGCAAAATGGCTACGCAACGTCATTTAGCAACAAATTAAAATCAACAAAACTGAACAGTGGGAAAACAAAATGCTGAGTACCACCCATTCGGACTCTTCTTTGTGGAAATTATTTACTTAAGGCTTTCAAAGTTCCCACGAGCGTCAACTCCGCAACTGAGGCACTGCACACTCAAAGCGGCTTCCACTTCTCCGAAGAGGAGAAAGCCGAGGTCTTCACTGTCTCCAAGACAGATTCACTGAAAACCCAGTGACCAACCGTGAAATAGAACTGGAGGTCCAGACATGGGTACAAACTTGGTTGGGGCGGAAGTAAGAGCAACAACTACCCACCATAACACCGCAGGAAGTTTTTAAACTCATTAGGAAATTGCCTAATGGGAAAGCTGCCGGCCCAGACAAAGTGACTAATGAGGAACTTAAGCATCTCCCGAGAAAAGCTCTGGTGCAACTAACAAAGATATTTAACGCCTGTTTGCAGCAAGGCTATTTCCCCTCTACTTGGAAACGAGCCAAGGTTATCATGCTCCCAAAGCAAGGGAAAAGCACCAGACAACCACAAAACTACCACCCCATTAGTTTTTTGTGTACTATTGGTAAATTGCTCGAAAAATGTATCCTTTCTCGACTACAAAAACAAGTTCCGGCAACACATGAACTCTCAAATTCACAGTTTGACTTTAGAAAAGGACATTCCACTGAACTACAGCCCCTCAGACTATCTGATGACGTAACAGAGCAATTTAACAATCTGGACATAGAAGCCGCATTTGACCGGTGCTGGCACAATGGCCTCATTTACAAATTGCACCACAATTTCCCGGCTCTTTCTAAATTACCTATACTTGCTGCACAATTTCCTAGAAAAACGGCAGTTTTACGTCCAAGTGGGCCGCTCCTCCTCACGGGTGCGAGTGATGCGGGCTGGCGTCCCACAAGGGGCAATAATGTCCCCTTTTCTGTACATATTATTCACTAATGATTTCCCAGTGGACGCCAGATGCAAGGTCGCCATGTATGCTGACGACACTGCAATATACAACCACTATAGAAATCCACGTTTCGGCCTTGCAGAAATGCAACGTTATGTAAACAACTTCCTCTCATGGTAACATGTCTGGAAAATCAAAATTAATCCCGACAAATGCCAGCTGATTCACTTCTCTAAGCGGCATCACACTTTGGCAATGGATCTAACGGTCGGTGATCAAATATTGCACTGCCGTCAGAAGGTTAAATACTTAGGTGTCACCATGGACCGCACAATGTGTTGGTCCACCCACATAAAAAATAGCGCCAATAAAGGCAGGCAGCGGCTAAAGTTGTGCGTCCCCATCTTCCGTAGTAAACAGTTGCGACTGAAGTAAAAACTGATACTGTATAGGTCATTTATTCTCTCGGTGGTCCTGTATGCATGTGTGGTCCCGGGCCAATGCCTCCAAAACCGCCCTCAAACAACTCCAAACCCCCCCAAAACCTCTCCCTCAGAAAATCCTCTCTGCTCCACTCCTCACCACTAACCAAACTCTTCACCTCGAAACCCGGATCCCGTTCGTCCCAGAGGCAATAGAAAAACGAGCAATGGCGGCATGGATGCGCATTAGAAACCACGAGAATGACGTGGTCGCCAACATCGGCAAAGGTGAGCCGAAGCACCACAAGCATACTAGGATCAAAATGTTCTAGAAGCGGCTCGGCTCGCCGACTAATGCGCGTCCACGCAACCTCGTTCCTAGGCCACATACATGTTCCGGCAGAGGCCCTCGCCTCGGAAAATGTTCAGGAGCTGCCACCGTGGCACAGTGTATATACGAAGTGTAAATAGTGCAGAGCGCTGGGACGCACATCTCTGGTGTGCCCAGTGAAGATGTGTGTGTATGTGTGTGAGTGTGTGCGTGGGTGAATGCGTGCGTGTATGTGTCTGTAAATAATTTGTAAATATGTACATATGTATATATAACACAAAGACGAAACAGAACTTAAAAAGGACAAAAGAAAACTATTCTCGGTGACCTACAGATGGTCACCATGTGGGTTTTTGTATATACCGAAAAAAGTGTAAATATGAACAAAGCCAACTGTAAAAAAAATGTTAAATATAGCCTGTAAGCCGGGTCCAATGTACCGGCACCAGGCCAATATTTCTCTAATAAATAACTTGAACTTGAACTCCGTGCCAGTCATCGCCGAGACTAACAGAGTGTTAAGGCAACGCCACTGAGGATGTTCGACGCAGCTTCGGACGAAACGTCTGGAAGGAGTTTCCTGACTAGACCACGGCCCATAAGCCCGGATAATCAGTTTCTATATAATGACACCGGCCGTGAAAGCCTACGCAGTTTGATCAAAGTTGAAATACACTTAAGATTTTTAAACTGCCATGTTTCCAAAAATAAATAAATATGTTTATATTTAACCTGCTTCATCTATTAATGTAGTTTTAACTTTAAGATCATACACGACAAGAGCTTTAGTGATAACTTTAAATATTTGTGTCTGAATAATGTCTCACTTTTCAAACAGTTGTCACGCTCCAGCTACGTGTAGTTTCCAAATGAATTAAAAAAAAACGAATAACATATAAACATCATGCAAAGTCATGCGAAGATTATTAAGAAGATAGTTAATTAGCAACCAGTGGTTGCTCAATCCGCTCGCATGCGTTCCCCCAAGAACAATAGTTCGTCGTAATGTTCTCAGTTGGTTATAGTGGGTGCATAATGGTGTTCTATCCATCTAGCCTGCAGTAGCTTCCTTATTATCAGTGATGTGTTGGATATAGTTGCTTCATATTTAAGGGAACTATAGATACGTAGGTAGTTATAACTGCATCGGTATTTTTTAAACCTTAGTCAACATTTCAATAACGTCAGTCAAGTCAATTGAAAATACAATAAAAAGCTCTAACCTGCAATTTACGTCCTATGATAAGCAATTCTGCTTAGAGCCAAGAGCCAAATCAGATCGCTCGGGTTTACCCGGGCGGGGTGTATGCCCACGGTACCTATCCATTTAGTATGGATTTACCCGTGAGGTATGTTATAAAAAAGACTAAAATTATGCCAAAACACGATCACGTGTGCTCTTTTAACATAAAGACTGCTTCAAGAAACAGTCCGATCTACCCCGCCACCGCACGTCCACCAAGCAACTATCAGTAAGCGTATGCGAAGAGCGGTGCGCCTGCCACCATCAATCACGGTGGAATGTTTCGTCTTCCAAACGTCCCTCCAGAACCCTCTAGATTAACGGACCTGACCCTGGCATCCCAGGTGTACAAAAATGGCGTCGGCTGGTGGGAGTGATTTCTGAGGTGTTTCCACACGCTGCTTTTCGTATTATTTTCTGTCTTTGGGTTATTGTTTGTTATAATAATTCCTATGTAAGTTTGTCTTCATATTAGCAAAGCGACTGTTTCAAAAATTTTATTTGGGCAGTATAGGGAACGGGAATAAATCTAATAACGTGTTGTTTGTGCCGTGTGTTTAACCACGTGTTCATGTTTATTGTGTTCCATCTAGGACTGTGGCTACATTATCCGCCTACTGTGGCTAATTTATCCGTTTGCAAGTACAATTTGTGTCACGATTACAGTGGTGAGTGGTTGTTGAAGAAAAACTGTTCCGGTAGTGTATGTTATTGTTGCCATACTACAACCTAACCTCAAACATGACAATATCCCGTAACTGTCGCATTCCCGGATGCAAATAAAAAATCAGAAACTTTCAGTTAAAACAAAAGGTAAATTACAACATAAAGCTTCTAAATTCAGTATTTAATTACTATAAATTGCAGCTTTATGTGTGTTAGTTGCCGGTGTATATATAACATGGTGAATATGAAAGACAATAATTTCGAGTGAACTCAAAAAGTGGCATCTGCAACACCAACAGTTTGTTTCATGTAAGTAGTATGCTGCTTGTATTTATACATTATCTTTTGTCTTTGTAATTTAAATGTGTAGCTGTAGTTTAGAAGAAATGTGTTATGTTGCTGCATGTAAAACTGTAGACAATAGCAAAGTTTGGTAAATATTTACAAAATCGGTCGCTCGAGAAAACAAATGAAACATAGTGCAATGGATGCAGTTTTTATTGCTGATTACGATCTTGTAAGTTTTATTGTGCGCTCAAGCTTCGGGTTTTATTTATGAGAAAATTTCGTACGTGCGATGAAATGGTTTTATTTCGCTTATGCGGCGGATATTTAGCTAATAAATGTGTATAAACGAATGTAATATATGCTACAATGATTGATTAATGCATTTACGTTGAAATGATTGATTAAACACTGCCCAAATTGTAAATATTTAGATAACAGGACCCTGTCACCCCACTCATATACAACACTAACCTAACCTAACACAATGTTGCATTACAATGCTGATTTAAGGTTACGTATTTCATATATGTATTTCATTTACAGTGCTGTTTTACGGTTATTATTTTTAATATTTCATCTGCTTTTATGGATTTCCCCTGTAAAATAAAGTGTCTTGAAGTGCTGAGTAATGTGTTGTTGCAAACTGAGTAATCAAAAGTTTTCAGTAATAGCATAGCGGATAGAAGAGATTGTGAGCTCTTCGGGAGTTACTATGGTTCGCTCGCAAGATGGCACTGGTGTCGCGGTCGCTTGACTTTAGTTCACGAATGCATGGTGAAAATGGGTTTCATATTATCAGTTAGCATTTTAAAGACCTAAAATCGTAAGCAGGAATATTGAAAATACTGTTTTAAAACATCGTCTTTCCTTGACACATAATATAGGATGGCATTTTACAATAATGGGTATTATAATTAACGAAGAACAGTGGGAAATATCTGCTTACATGATTTTACGCTGAAAAATTAAACCATAATGCAAATTATGTATTTTTTAAGCATTGTATCTAGAACCAGCTTTTGTTTTTTACTTAAATAATTTAAATTGCGTTTATGTTCGCAACAATTAGTAGCGAATTTCTTTTCTACTATTTTTAATTTAGCCCTCTCTTTAGATAGCAGGATTTTAGTTCTAAGTAAATTTCTATTGAGGTTTCTAATTCTTTTCTTCAGTGTAGCAATTTCATTATTGACACTTGTGTTTGTGACCTTGGAGGAATTAGAACTGTTTTCTGTGAATTCCTCATTGTTGAAGGACGGCGCGTTTGAAATAAGAACTGGTTGACTGGATCCTGCATCTGGTAATCTACTGATTGTTGAATATTGCTTTTTCAGTAATTTTTTTGTCTCTGTTTTGTGGAGATTTTCGGGATTTATGCACTGTAGTTAAGTACCTGGGTAAATTAGGAAATATACAGGGAATTGCCCCTGGCTTTAACCGCCATTTAATTCTAGGGATTTCAACTAGTTTTCCATGCACAACGAATGAATCAACTTTCACTAAAAAGTCCTCTGGAAAATGTTTGCCACAAATACTAGATTTAACAAATAATTTAGTGTCTTTCCTAGGAATAGACTTTTCCCATTTGTAAAACAGATTTTTATCTTTAGGAGGAGTAAAAAAATGTCTAGCTTCTGAGCAGTTTGTGTATCCTGAACGACATCCGGGTACAAAACAAGTTGGCATTTTTAATCAATTATTGATGTTGCTTGAAACATACGTTTTGAAGAACACACACATTTATGCACAAAATTAGAAGCAATTTCACAAGTTATGTACCTAATTACTCACAACACACAACGCATACGTATAAAATTGTCTGTACTTCCGAATCACATACTAGGCAGTTCGGTCGCATTTTAAGGCGACTGCGATCGCCACGCCGCAGTTTCGGTCAGTTGCCACGGGACCACGGATCATGCAGTGAGCTAGCGGGAGAGCTCACACTTTCTCTTCTATCCGCTATGGTAATAGTAAAAGCAAATTTCCAGTCTGGGTGGCTCAGTTGGTTAGACGCTGGCCTATTGTTCCCAAGGTCGCGGGTTCAAATCCGGCCCAGACCGATGGTTTTTAAGTGTGCTTAAAAACGACAGCTCCATGTCAGTAGATTTACTGGCATGTTAAAGAACTCCTGCGGGACAAAATTCCGGCACGTCGGCGACGCTGATGTGATCCTGGCAATTGACAGCGTCGTTAAAGAACAAAATAAACCCTAAAGCTTTTGAATTTAGTACGTAGTTAATTATCCTAAATGGCAGCATTTGTATATCAGCCATCCAGTATAGTATGTTTTGTGTAGGTAGGTATATAACATTATGTACGTTGTATAAATGTGAAAAACAGTGTAAACAATGATTAATAATTGGGTCAACTCAATGTCAACACTTCTGTTTTGTTTAAGTAACATGCTGCTTGCAGTTTTGTCTATCTTCTTTGTAATTTGAGTGTGTAATGCAGTTACATAATGGCATGTAGACCTGTAGATTGCATGAATGATATTTAAGGTTATATATTTCATTGCCCATGGGTTATCGTTTAATATTAAATGTTATCCTTTTTTGTTTACTTGAGGTTATGTTTAAGACAGTGTTTTTGTGTTTAATACAGCCCATATTCACAAAATAGGCGTGTTATTACACAACATTTTTATTTTACTGCGTTGAAATCGTAGCCTGTAGACGAGTTGTTTATAAGTAGTTCCCACCATATAGGCCGCCATCTTGAATCACAGTGTCAGGTCCCGTATTTAGGAGGTCCTGGTCCCTCTTATTCTCCACGTTTGATTATTGAATGTTACCGATTCAGTGATGCCAACCTCTGAAGCTCAAAAGTCCCATCCGAGTACTCAAAATGTCCCTTTTCTGCATAAAGTGTCCCACGTTAAGAAAAACATGTTTCCGTAGCTTTAAACTAACGAGGAAAAAGTAAAAAAAGCACAATGCAGAGCGATAGAGTGTACATATACAATGTTTGTCCTTGCAATACCAGGTTAGATATGTACATACATATAATGTAAAATCAGGACTTACGTTACTGAAGCGCTCCTCCTATCAGTAGATATAGCTTCCCCTTTCAGAATTATTACTTCCCAAACACACAGTCATACCACGTTTAGTCCCCACTGCACACTTAAACTTTTACATATAAGGTTTTCTTATTGTGAAGATTGAGATGCTTTTGTTTCACTTCAAAAGTTGTGCAGTCTATGCCATTTTCTTGAAATGAAGATCTCACAACACATACAGAGTTCAAATTATCACCTCCAATTCTGTTCCGTTTTCTGGTTTTTACGTCGCTTACAATAGAAAATATTCTTTCGGCTTCTGCATTAGAATGTGGAAATGAAAGAACCAGCCTAGCAAGTTGACTAATGTTTTGAAAACACAGCTGATCTTGAAAATCTTTCAACTTTGAGATTTCACTCCACATACAGTCCAAGTCCATATTTGAAAGTTCCTTCTTCTTATCCTCAGGCACAATTGGAAGACTTCTCCATTCAAATGCTAAGGTATTGAGATGAAATCCTCCAAACTTTATTCAGCACACGATACACCTTTTATTTGGGACTTTCCGTCAACTAATAAAGTAATATTTGGCTCTATGAATTGAAAGTTTCCAAAAAATGCATCATGCATAGGTAGAAGTTTCTTCGGTTGCTGTGATATAGAAATCAAGGCATTTAAGTTTCAGTTGATGAATTTCCTTTTCACATTCTGTAGGAAGAGTTTGCAATAGTTGTTCACAATCCGGACCAAGGTACACTAATTCTAATGGGAGATAATGGCATGGTAGAAGTGTATTAATCTTGTGCATTTCTATGAGGATGCCTGGTTTTAGAAAGTTCTGGCCAATGTTTTGAAACAGACACAAAGAATCTTTTGAACGCTTGTGAATTAATATTTTCCTCGATTGGAAAAGGGCGTTAAAACTGTTGAAGTACACCAAAACATACTTCAGAAAGAACATGTAAGTTTTAGTATAGGAATTTTCTAATTCGTGAAGAATCATTTCTGTCTTTGTGTTTGTAGATTTATATGGCTTCCCTTTGTAGTCGGGCATAGTAGTTAACAAGTAGAAGACAGGACTCGGGTTTCTTTAAGGTTCACATCATGGCCGAATAATAAGGCGTGCTCTGCCACAGACGATTTATCCGTATGTCCCAATCTGGTGTGACGCTCTTGTTCTTTTAATCTAGTGACCACACTGCGCATGGTAGTGCCTATACACATACTTTGCCGCAACTGCAGGGAACTTTATATACACCTACAGATGTGTGTGTGAGTGTGTGTCTGTGTGTGTGTCTGTGTCTGTGTGTGTGTGTGTCTGTGTGTGTGTGTCTGTGTGTGTGTCTGTGTGTCTGTGTCTGTGTGTGTCTGTGTGTGTGTCTGTGTGTCTGTGTGTGTGTCTGTGTGTGTGTCTGTGTGTGTGTCTGTGTCTGTGTGTGTCTGTGTGTGTGTCTGTGTCTGTGTGTGTCTGTGTGTGTGTCTATCTGTGTGTGTGTGTGTCTGTGTGTGTCTGTGTGTGTCTGTGTGTGTGTGTCTGTGTGTGTGTGTCTGTGTGTGTGTCTGTGTGTGTCTGTCTGTGTGTCTGTGTCTGTGTGTGTGTGTCTGTGTGTGTGAGTGTGTGTCTGTGTCTGTGTGTCTGTGTCTGTGTCTGTGTGTGTCTGTGTCTGTGTGTGTGTCTGTGTGTGTCTGTGTCTGTGTGTGTGTGTGGGTGGGTGGGTGGGTGTGTGTGTGTGTGTGCGCGTGCGCGTGCGCGTGTGCGTGTGTGTGTGTGTGTGTGTGTGTGTGTGTGTGTGTGTGTGTGTGTGTGTGTGGCGTTTGTCTTTGGCCGAACTCAGGAGGTCTTTGATCTTGTTTGTCGGTCTGTAGACAGTATCAACTCCTATGTACTACGTGTACATAAAGCATGGATACTGGTCTTAGGTAAACTTTCAGACACACACAACAGTTGTAATAAAACCCCCCCACCTACAACTGGTCAATCACTACCGTAGCCAGCGCAACAATGCCCTGCCCACCCCCACCCATATGAATAAATGTAATGGACGTTAACAGTCTTTAGTTCCACTGTTTCTCTGCTTCCACTTTCAAACTCTGACCAATGCAGACAGCGGATCGTGTTTACCCTGATGATGCCAAGTGCAGTACTTGGCGAAACGTTGGTATCTACCATGCCTTCTAGACCACGGCCTACAAGCCCGGAAGAACTAAAAATTTCCAATACTCTTAGTCAGAATTTGCTATAGTAATTATTATGTCTTGAATATTACACAATGTTTCATAAGATCATAATTATTTAATACTTTCCTTATTCAAATGGTCTCCATTGAAACTGTTATATAAATATATGTACTTTATTTACTTAATCTAATTAGGCATTAAGGTTCTATTGAAAAATTCGTCTTATTAAGTCCTAACGCAAAATTAGATCGATTTAGACTCTATAAAATGTATGTTATTCGTTGGTGAGTAGAAGCTTTTATCCTTTTTTTTACCTGGGAGCCCCAGTGATGCTCTTTTCTCATGTATGCTGTGTTCCGCAAAAGGTCCTGCCACTTTGATTTCTCCTAAATTAGGTGCTTTTTCAACACTCGAGTTAACGGCCACTTTACAAATAAACGCACTCAAGTTGCTTTTTGCCCGCGACAGACACTCCTTTCATTTTCTTTAAATGACCTGCGCATTTATTGTGCTTTTTTACATTACTAAGTTCTGATACGAAGGAGACATTGCAAATCCTACATCTCGTCTTTTCATCACTCGTAGGGTCTGGGCCAAGGCCTACTTCCCGACAGCTGCGTCCCCCACCTCGGCCTGCCACAGGCGTACTGGCGGTGGGACATAGTCAGCGCTCCGGCCCCTCCCGGCCTAGCGCTACTTCTTCAAGGAACTCCTCAATTGGCCCCTCTGGGACTAACGAGGCTGAGTGCACCCAGTACCAGACCTCCCAGTGGGGGAAAAATCCCCACGCCAGTACCGGGGATCGAACCTGGGTCCTCCGCGCCAGAGGCGAACGCGCTACCACTGTGCTACGGAGGTGGTTAAAAACTGAGTTAGCAGTTAAAAATATAAAGAATTGGAAAATTCGAACAAGAGCAATGAATATCTCGGAAATAGTTTAAGAAAAAAGATCGCCTGTGTTGTAACGAGATCTAAACTTTTCACGTAATTAACACTTGTCTATTGATTATGATTTACCAATGATACAAAATATAATATTCATTTAGAATTAATTATTTGATAAGTAATTAAATATTTCAAGTTAAGCAGTTTATTGGCCTATTTCCTAGGCCAGAGTCTAAATCATGGCTTGGGCCATTACTGCGTAAAAAATGATTCTGTTTAAATATGAAATGTTTTGCTTCCTGCAGCCCATTATACGCAGTAGTTTTATAACGTACCAAGGGTTTCATTAACAGGGAGTCGTGGGGTTCAGAAGCAGAGGTACTTAACGACAGTTATAGAGGAAACAGCTTATCGGAATACCCCAAAAACCAACAGTCACATTTTTCTCCCGTTATGGCGCGGTCTGGTTAAATTTGGTGATATAGCCAATAGATTTCAAAACAAGGTTCTGTTTAGACGCCATATTAATTAATCTGTGCCATGGTATTGCTTCTGTGTGCGTGGTTCTGTCTTGAATTGTTTTAGAGTATCATATGAAGTTACAGTTACTGTTGTTGTTTTTGTTACTTATGTATGTGTTCGCAACACAGTAGTGCATTAAAAATATATTACGATTGAGAGGTAGAACTGGAACTTAAAAATTCAATGCCACAACTGGGATTTGAACCACACACGGCTTGTGTGTTTAAAAACACCAACAGTAAGTTTGTTGGCATAAATAAATAATATATTACGATATTTAGCGTTCGGAAGTGATTCTATCCAAAAGTGTAATTGCAGAACAAGATTTTCCGAAGGTGACTAGGTACATCATGTGTTGTGTGGTACATGGGCGTCGCGAAGGGGGGGAAAGGGAGGGCCGCGGCCCCCCCTTGGAAATTAATGAACTTAATGTTCTGAATGGACTCATGCCATCAAAATGTCATGTAACACGTCAGCAGTAAGGTCTGTGCCTGGAAGAAATCAGCGAACAACACTATGTCGGCACTCAAATTGTAAAGAAGTGGAAACCCTTGGGCATGTACTAGGATATTACCCAAAGGGAGAATTACTTCGCAACACTCGTCACCACCGTGTGCGTTCATCAATTTCTACAGTCCTTCGTAGAGCCAATTGGGAGGTCTATGAAGAGGTCCATTGCCTGTCTGAGGATGGTAACCATCGAAGAGCAGATATCGTAGCCATCAAGAGGGGTGCAGGAAAGGGTCTCATTCTTGATCCAACAGTAAGAATGGAGTAACATTTACAGCAGGCGACACAGGTGAACGAGGAAAAGGAAGCCATCTACCAACCATGCATTCCTCACCTTAGTGAGAGATATAATGTACCTGAAAATGCATGGGAGGTAAAAGGACTACTCTTTGGTGCCCGCGGAACATGTTTTAAATTCACAAGTACCTGCCTCAAAGCACTGGGTGTGCAATGGTCGGAAATTGTAAATATATGTTTACATGTCCTAAAAGACTCTTTATATATTTTAAATAATCACTTGTATTCAATGTGTTAACTGTTATCTTCTTGTTATAATCTTTTAATGTTTTAGATATTTTGAATATTAATTTTAATCATTTTTTTTCTTCTTCTTAAAATTGACTTTGTCATATATCTCTGTATTCTGGATCTTTATGGTCACCTGCAATGTCAGGCAGATGTCACAATTTTTGTTTGTGAAATATATATATAACTATTATTTTAATTTTTATGTAAAGAACAATTTCTATTTAGCGCAAATTTATACGGTTATGCGCAACAAATAATACTATAACTTTTGACAACAAAATAATGAATCAATGTTATCTGATTGCAAAATTCTAACATTTGCCCCCCCCCCCCCCCCTGGAAAAAAGTCTGCCGACGTTCATGGTGTGGTAACGATGTTCAAGCATTATTATAGTTTGAAAGCATGCTACTTTAACCCTGGTGGTATGTGAGGTTAGAAATAATGCTTTTATTGTGTAAGTTAGCAGAACTGCGCTTTGGTGTAATGTCCACTGAAGTTTAATGTAATGTTGGCCATATTGAATTCGTGGAAACTGCCAATAAGCTGTTTCCCCTTTAGTGGTCTATTGGAACCTCTATAAGGGCAGTGATGAATACAGCCAATTTTCTCCGGGGGGGGGGGGGATATTAAGTTTGACGGGAGGGGGGGATGTTGATGATATATAGATTTACAAATAGATATGAATTTCTCGCGGGGACTTTCTGATTCCCGGGATGGGAGGGGGGGGGGTTATCACTATATAAAGGTAACCAATAAGACAAATAGTAGGCTAGTGGTGAAGTCACTTGCGGATACCTAGCTTAGGACACGTCAGGCGATGACCAGGGGTCAGGGTCTTAATCACTGCACCTGGACTTACCTAATTATTTCTATTCTATCTTGATCCACTGAGCTAAAGGTACCATGTAAAGTATAGCCTAGAGTGAGCGGATATTCTTGAAAATCCTCGTGTCGCATTCTTGGAAGATATCGAGTTTAAGTACCAAGCTTGATATTTAACCGACTTTTCGTTTTTGTTATATCGTTAATAGAACGAACACACACACACACACACACACACACACGCACACGCACACGCACACGCACACGCACACGCCCACGCCCACGCCCACGCCCACGCCCACGCCCACGCCCACGCCCACGCCCACGCCCACGCCCACGCCCACGCACACGCACACGCACACGCACACGCACACGCACACGCACACGCACACACACAAGGAGCTTGCTCTTAAAATGCTTTATATATATAATATATTTCCGGTGAAACCTTGGTATTCAATCTTCGATGGAATACAATATTTTTCTTACTCAGTATATGTAGTAAAGTAAAATGGCTTTTATTGAATTCAAGAGCCCTCAAAACCAGGGGCAGATCCAAGGGTGGTTGTATTCCCCCCCCCCCCGAAAATTTGGAAACTATCAAGGACGTAACTAACGAAAAAACATCTGATGTCTTGCACTCACGTCACTTTCTCTACTTCTGTACTAACCATTTTTACAAACTGTTATTCCTATCTTCTCTGTGTTAGTTGAGATAAACGTTTGTTGAAATTATCTTATTCTTTATTTCCTTGTAGGTGCAAACGGAGTATGGGGAAAAAACTAGGCTTTGAGTGATAGTCCAATCTTTTAAAGCTTTCAAATTCCATTCTCTTTGCACGGTTAACATATAAAAAATGAATAACGATGTTCCATTTGACAGAAGCATAAGATCTCCAAAACTCACACAAATAAAGGGCATATCACCGTTAATTCTACCAAAAAAAAAAAAAAAAAAAAAAAAAAAAAGTTATTGAGGCATAAATTGTGCATCTTAGCAAGATCTACCATTTTTGTGTAGTAAGATTTGGTCTATATCTTACGGTTTACCAGTTAGGTAAAAGTCATCCAGAGTAAATACTACAGGGACTATACCTAGGAAATTCAAGATATACATTTAATTTGTCATAAAAATATCTCAAACATATGGCATTTTAATCAAAATTGTTAGAGCAATTTTCAAGAAAATAAAAATTTCGAAAAATTTTCCATATAGGGTGCAGCAATTTTCTTCAAAATCGTGTATCATCCATAAAAGACATTAAACTCAAATACCAACTTTGGTTTTAACTGACCTTTCGTTTTTGAGTCATGCTGTCCACAGACTGACAGACACGCGCGCGCGGACCTTTTTTTTTTTAATGCTTTTTTTTTAATGCTTTTTTTTTTATTCAGGGGGCGTCAAAACATATATTTCTGGTGAAATCTCGACATCAAATTTTTGAGTGGAGTAGGTACAGCACTTCCTCTAATTTACTATATGTAGTAGAGAAAGTAAAAATCTGATGTGTTGCGCTCACATGACTTTCTCTACTCTTGTACTAATCATTCTTACAAACCCTTATTCCTATATAATCTTCGTGTTAGTTAAAATAAACATTTGTACAAATTATCTTATTGCTTGTTTCTTTGTAGGTGCAAAGGGAATATTAAGATATAGTAGGTTTTGAGCGATAGTGAAATCTTTTAAAGCTTTGAGATTCCGTTCTCCTTGCACACTTAACCTATAACAAAAAATCTGATGTGTTGCACTCACATGACTTTCTCTACTCTTGTACTAACCATTCATACAAACTCTTATTCCTATACCTATCTTCTTCGTGTTAGTTAAGATAAACATTTGTAGGTAACTTATTACTTATTTCCTTGTAGGTGCAAGGGGAATGTTAGAATACAGTAGGCTTTGTGCGATAGTCAAATGTTTTGAGATTCTGTTGTCTATGCACACTTAACATATAAAAAAATGAACAACGATGATCCATTTCACGAAAGTTCTAAGTTTTCCGAAACTCACACACATAACAAGTAATATCTCCAAAATGGTTCACCCTACAAGAAAATTTATTGGGACATAAATTGTGTATTTTAGCAAGATCTACATTTTTTGTACAATATAATTTAGTCTATCTCTAACGGTTTACCAGTTATGCAAAAGTCGTCCAGAGTAAATACGACTACAGGGGCTATAGCCAGAAAATTCAAGATCTACATTTCATTTCTCATAAAAATATCTCAAACATATGACATTTTAATCAAAATCGTTAGAGCCATTTTCAAGAAAATTAAAATTTTCGAAAAATTTTCCATGTAAAGAGTAGTTTAGGGTGGGGCTATTTTCTTCAAAATCTTCGTGTCGCATCCTTGGAAGACATTATACTTAAATACCAATTTTGGTTTTTAACCGACTTTTCGTTTTTGAGTTATGCTGTCCACAGACTGACACACAGACACATACACGGACCTTTTTCTAAAATTTTCTTTTTTTGATTCAGGGAGTCTCAAAACATATATTTCCGGTGAAATTTCGACATCGAATTTTTGGGTAGAATACAATACTTCCCGTACTTACCAGTAGAGAAAGTAAAAATGTTTTTTTTTTTTTTTTGATTCAGGGGTCTCAAAACATATATTTCTGGTGAAATCTTGAAATCGAATTTTTGGGTGGAATACAATACTTCCCCTATCTTTATGAACTCGAAATGGACACAACTTTTTTGCTGTCGGTGGTATCCCTTTAACCTTAAATAATCAGGACAAATCACATGGAAATTCATGAATCACATGGTATGGACCTAACTGTATACTATTGACACAGAGAGCAGTATGATGCAAAGACAAAAGTGCAGTGAGGCGTGTTCAGAAGCCATATAGATTGGTCACTGCCTTCTCGAAGGTTGTTGTTTGCTGTTGATTTAAGACATTAACAAGAGTTAACTAACAATTTGCAGTAAAACCTTGATGAAACTTAGGAGTTTTAACATTATATTCAACTTTTAATTAAATGTTAGTAAACTCTGTTTTAAGGAGTATATTTAACATTGGTTGGTA